>JAIXND010000856.1:600000-775865 GCA_023646645.1 Varanus salvator macromaculatus | reverse complement strand
CACTGAGCCAAACACAATCCAACCGACATCCTCCTCATTCCTAGTGTGTAGACGCAACAGGTTTCACGCGTTGTCACTAATCGGTCCTCTGTTCCCAGAAACCCCAACATGTATGTATTACGGAACAAACAAGAACACGGGCGTGCTGCTTTGAAATGCAGGTAAGCTTCACTGCTCTTACATTCACGTTACCCAATTTGAGATTGAAGGGCTCTGTTCAATGTAATGATGTTACAATACTTGTGCTAGTGTTTTCATCCATTGAATTAGGAAAGTTCAATTGAATTGGAGGGAATGTGGTACACTGTTAATTCCACGAGGTTCATTAGGGTCTACCTAGAGTAACAGCCTCCGACTGCATCATGTGAACGGGGAACATCGAAATACTGAGAAAAAACGCCTGAAGCAGTGCGATTGACCAGGGTTCCTTGCCCTGACAAGTTCCTGCCAGTTACGTGCCTCACTGAGCCAAAACACAATCCCACGACATCCTCCTCATTCCTAGTGTGTAGGCGCAAACTGGTTTCAAGCGTTATCACTACTCAGTCCTCTGTTGCCCAGAAACCACAACATGTATGTATTACAGAACAATCACAGAACACGGGCGTGCTCCTTTGAATGCAGGGTAAGTTTATGGCTCTGACGTTCACGTTACCCAATTTGAGATTAGAAGGGCTCAGTTCAATGTAATGAAATTAGAATACACGCACTAGTGTTTTCATCCATTGAATTAGTGGAGTTCAAAGGAATTGGAGGGAATGTGGTAAACTGTTAATCAATGAGGTTCTTAGGGTCTACCTTGAGTAAGAGCCTCCGACTGCATCAGTGTACGGGGAACATGGAAATACTGAGAAAAAAACACGCGAAGCAGTGCGATTGACCAGGGTTCCTTGGCCCAGACAAGTTCCTGCCAGTTACGTGCCTCACTGAGCCAAAACACAATCCAACGACATCCGCCTCATTCCTAGTGTGTAGGCGCAACGGGTTTCACCGTTGTCACTACGGTCCTCTGTGCCCAGAAACCCCAACATGTATGTATTACGGAACAAACAGAGAACACGGGCGTGCTCCTTGAATGCAGGGTAAGTTTATGGCTCTGACGTTCACGTTACCCAATTTCAGATTAGAAGGGCTCACTTCAATGTAATGAAATTACAATACACGGACTAGTGTTTTCATCCATTGAATTAGTGGAGTTCAAAGGAATTGGAGGGAATGTGGTACACTGTTGAATCAATGAGGTTCTTTAGGGTCTACCTTGAGTAACAGCCTCCGACTGCATCAGTGAACGGGGAACATCGAAATACTGAGAAAAACGTCTGAAGCAGTGCATTGACCAGGGTTCCTTGGCCCTGACAAGTTCCTGCATTTACGTGTCTCACTGAGCCAAAACACACAATCCAACGACAACCTCCTCATTCCTAGTGTGTAGGTGCAACTGGGTTCAAGTGTTGTCACTACTCGGTCCTCTGTGCCCAGAACCCCAACATGTATGTATTACGAACAAACAGAGAACACCGGGCGTGCTGCTTTGAATGCAAGGTAAGCTTCACTGCTCTTACATTCAGTTACCCAATTTGAGATTGAAAGGCTCTGTTCAATGTAATGATGTTACAATACTTGTGCTAGTGTTTTCATCCATTGAATTAGGAAAGTTCATTGAATTGGAGGGAATGTGGTACACTGTTAATTCACGAGGTTCATTAACGTCTACCTGGAGTAACAGCCTCCGACTGCATCAGTGAACGGGGAACATCGAAATACTGAGAAAAAACGTCTGAAGCAGTGCAATTGACCAGGGTTCCTTGGCCCTGACAATTTCCAGCCGTTATGTGCCTCACTGAGCCAAAGACATCCAACGACATCCTCCTCATTCCTTGTGTGTAGGCGCAACTGGTTTCAGTGTTATCACGACTCGGTCCTCTGTGCCCAGAAACCCCAACATGTATGTATTACGAACAAACAGAGAACACGGGCGGCTCCTTTGAATGCAGGGTAAGTTTATGGCTCGGTTCACGTTACCCAATTTGAGATTAGAAGGGCTCACTTCAATGTAATGAAATTACAATACACGCACTAGTGTTTTCATCCATTGAATTAGTGGAGTTCAAAGGAATTGGAGGGAATGTGGTACACTGTTGAATCAATGAGGTTCTTTAGGGTCTACCTTGAGTAACAGCCTCCGACTGCATCAGTGTACGGGAACATGAAATACTGAAAAAACCGCGAAGCAGTGCGATTGACCAGGTTCCTTGGCCCAGACAAGTTCCTGCCAGTTACGTGCCTCACTGAGCCAAACACAATCCAACGACATCCGCCTCATTCCTAGTGTGTAGGCGCAACGGTTTCACGCGTTGTCACTAAGCGGTCCTCTGTGCCCAGAAACCCCAACATGTATGTATTACGGAACAAACAGAGAACACGGGCGTGCTCCTTTGAATGCAGGGTAAGTTTATGGCTCTGACGTTCACGTTACCCAATTTCAGATTAGAAGGCTCACTTCAATGTAATGAAATTACAATACACGGACTAGTGTTTTCATCCATTGAATTAGTGGAGTTCAAAGGAATTGGAGGGAATGTGGTACACTGTTGAATCAATGAGGTTCTTTAGGGTCTACCTTGAGTAACAGCCTCCGACTGCATCAGTGAACGGGGAACATCGAAATACTGAGAAAAAACGTCTGAAGCAGTGCAATTGACCAGGGATCCTTGGCCCTGACAAGTTCCTGCCTTTACGTGTCTCACTGAGCCCAAACACAATCCAACGACACCTCTTCATTCCTAGTGTGTAGGTGCAACTGGTTTCAAGTGTTGTCACGACTCGGTCCTCTGTGCCCAGAAACCCCACATGTATGTATTCGGAACAAACAGAGAACACGGGCGTGCTGCTTTGAATGCAAGGTAAGCTTCACTGCTCTTACATTCAGGTTACCCAATTTGAGATTGAAAGGCTCTGTTCAATGTAATGATGTTACAATACTTGTGCTAGTGTTTTCATCCATTGAATTAGGAAAGTTCAATTGAATTGGAGGGAATGTGGTACACTGTTAATTCCACGAGGTTCATTAACGTCTACCTGGAGTAACAGCCTCCGACTGCATCAGTGAACGGGGAACATCGAAATACTGAGAAAAAACGTCTGAAGCAGTGCAATTGACCAGGGATCCTTGGCCCTGACAATTTCCAGCCGGTTATGTGCCTCACTGAGCCCAAAGACATTCCAACGACATCCTCCTCATTCCTTGTGTGTAGGTGCAACTGGTTTCAAGTGTTATCACGACTCGGTCCTCTGTGCCCAGAAACCCCAACATGTATGTATTACGGAACAAACAGAGAACACGGGCGTGCTCCTTTGAATGCAGGATAAGTTTATGGCTCTGACGTTCACGTTACCCAATTTCAGATTAGAAGGGCTCACTTCAATGTAATGAAATTACAATACACGCACTAGTGTTTTCATCCATTGAATTAGTGGAGTTCAAAGGAATTGGAGGGAATGTGGTACACTGTTGAATCAATGAGGTTCTTTAGGGTCTACCTTGAGTAACAGCCTCCGACTGCATCAGTGTACGGGGAACATGGAAATACTAGGAAAAAACGCGCGAAGCAGTGCGATTGACCAGGGTTCCCTGGCCCTGACAAGTTCCTGCCAGTTACGTGCCTGCCTGAGCCAAAACACAATCCAACGACATCCTCCTCATTCCTAGTGTGTAGACGCAACAGGTTTCACGCGTTGTCACTAATCGGTCCTCTGTGCCCAGAAACCCCAACATGTATGTATTACGGAACAAACAGAGAACACGGGCGTGCTGCTTTGAATGCAGGGTAAGCTTCACTGCTCTTACATTCAGGTTACCCAATTTGAGATGGAAGGGCTGTGTTCAATGTAATGATGTTACAATACTTGTGCTAGTGTTTTCATCCATTGAATTAGGAAAGTTCAATTGAATTGGAGGGAATGTGGTACACTGTTAATTCCACGAGGTTCATTAACGTCTACCTGGAGTAACAGCCTCCGACTGCATCAGTGAACGGGGAACATCGAAATACTGAGAAAAAACGCCTGAAGCAGTGCGATTGATCAGGGTTCCTTGGCCCTGGCAATTTCCTGCCAGTTACGTGCCTCACTGAGCCCAAACACAATCCCACGACATCCTCCTCATTCCTAGCGTTTAGGCGCAACTGGTTTCAAGCGTTATCACGACTCAGTCCTCTGTGCCCAGAAACCACAACATGTATGTATTACAGAACAATCACAGAACACGGGCGTGCTCCTTTGAATGCAGGGTAAGTTTATGGCTCTGACGTTCACGTTACCCAATTTGAGATTAGAAGGGCTCAGTTCAATGTAATGAAATTACAATACACGCACTAGTGTTTTCATCCATTGAATTAGTGGAGTTCAAAGGAATTGGAGGGAATGTGGTACACTGTTGAATCAATGAGGTTCTTTAGGGTCTACCTTGAGTAACAGCCTCCGACTGCATCAGTGTACGGGGAACATGGAAATACTAGGAAAAAACGCGCGAAGCAGTGCGATTGACCAGGGTTCCCTGGCCCTGACAAGTTCCTGCCAGTTACGTGCCTGCCTGAGCCAAAACACAATCCAACGACATCCTCCTCATTCCTAGTGTGTAGACGCAACAGGTTTCACGCGTTGTCACTAATCGGTCCTCTGTGCCCAGAAACCCCAACATGTATGTATTACGGAACAAACAGAGAACACGGGCGTGCTGCTTTGAATGCAGGGTAAGCTTCACTGCTCTTACATTCAGGTTACCCAATTTGAGATGGAAGGGCTGTGTTCAATGTAATGATGTTACAATACTTGTGCTAGTGTTTTCATCCATTGAATTAGGAAAGTTCAATTGAATTGGAGGGAATGTGGTACACTGTTAATTCCACGAGGTTCATTAACGTCTACCTGGAGTAACAGCCTCCGACTGCATCAGTGAACGGGGAACATCGAAATACTGAGAAAAAACGCCTGAAGCAGTGCGATTGATCAGGGTTCCTTGGCCCTGGCAATTCCTGCCAGTTACGTGCCTCACTGAGCCAAACACAATCCCACGACATCCTCCTCATTCCTAGCGTTTAGGCGCAACTGGTTTCAAGCGTTATCACGACTCAGTCCTCTGTGCCCAGAAACCACAACATGTATGTATTACAGAACAATCACAGAACACGGGCGTGCTCCTTTGAATGCAGGGTAAGTTTATGGCTCTGACGTTCACGTTACCCAATTTGAGATTAGAAGGGCTCAGTTCAATGTAATGAAATTAGAATACACGCACTAGTGTTTTCATCCATTGAATTAGTGGAGTTCAAAGGAATTGGAGGGAATGTGGTACACTGTTGAATCAATGAGGTTCTCTAGGGTCTACCTTGAGTAACAGCCTCCGACTGCATCAGTGTACGGGGAACATGGAAATACTGAGAAAAAACACGCGAAGCAGTGCGATTGACCAGGGTTCCTTGGCCCAGACAAGTTCCTGCCAGTTACGTGCCTCACTGAGCCAAAACACAATCCAACGACATCCGCCTCATTCCTAGTGTGTAGGCGCAACGGGTTTCACGCGTTGTCACTAAGCGGTCCTCTGTGCCCAGAAACCCCAACATGTATGTATTACGGAACAAACAGAGAACACGGGCGTGCTCCTTTGAATGCAGGGTAAGTTTATGGCTCTGACGTTCACGTTACCCAATTTCAGATTAGAAGGGCTCACTTCAATGTAATGAAATTACAATACACGGACTAGTGTTTTCATCCATTGAATTAGTGGAGTTCAAAGGAATTGGAGGGAATGTGGTACACTGTTGAATCAATGAGGTTCTTTAGGGTCTACCTTGAGTAACAGCCTCCGACTGCATCAGTGAACGGGGAACATCGAAATACTGAGAAAAAACGTCTGAAGCAGTGCAATTGACCAGGGATCCTTGGCCCTGACAAGTTCTGCCATTTACGTGTCTCACTGAGCCCAAACACAATCCAACGACAACCTCTTCATTCCTAGTGTGTAGGTGCAACTGGTTTCAAGTGTTGTCACGACTCGGTCCTCTGTGCCCAGAAACCCCAACATGTATGTATTACGGAACAAACAGAGAACACGGGCGTGCTGCTTTGAATGCAAGGTAAGCTTCACTGCTCTTACATTCAGGTTACCCAATTTGAGATTGAAAGGCTCTGTTCAATGTAATGATGTTACAATACTTGTGCTAGTGTTTTCATCCATTGAATTAGGAAAGTTCAATTGAATTGGAGGGAATGTGGTACACTGTTAATTCCACGAGGTTCATTAACGTCTACCTGGAGTAACAGCCTCCGACTGCATCAGTGAACGGGGAACATCGAAATACTGAGAAAAAACGTCTGAAGCAGTGCAATTGACCAGGGATCCTTGGCCCTGACAATTTCCAGCCGGTTATGTGCCTCACTGAGCCCAAAGACATTCCAACGACATCCTCCTCATTCCTTGTGTGTAGGTGCAACTGGTTTCAAGTGTTATCACGACTCGGTCCTCTGTGCCCAGAAACCCCAACATGTATGTATTACGGAACAAACAGAGAACAAGGGCGTGCTCCTTTGAATGCAGGGTAAGTTTATGGCTCTGACGTTCACCTTACCCAATTTGAGATTAGAAGGGCTCACTTCAATGTAATGAAATTAGAATACACGCACAAGTGTTTTCATCCATTGAATTAGTGGAGTTCAAAGGAATTGGAGGGAATGTGGTACACTGTTGAATCAATGAGGTTCTCTAGGGTCTACCTTGAGTAACAGCCTCCGACTGCATCAGTGTACGGGGAACATGGAAATACTGAGAAAAAACGCGCGAAGCAGTGCGATTGACCAGGGTTCCTTGGCCCAGACAAGTTCCTGCCAGTTACGTGCCTCACTGAGCCAAAACACAATCCAACGACATCCGCCTCATTCCTAGTGTGTAGGCGCAACGGGTTTCACGCGTTGTCACTAAGCGGTCCTCTGTGCCCAGAAACCCCAACATGTATGTATTACGGAACAAACAGAGAACACGGGCGTGCTCCTTTGAATGCAGGGTAAGTTTATGGCTCTGACGTTCACGTTACCCAATTTCAGATTAGAAGGGCTCACTTCAATGTAATGAAATTACAATACACGGACTAGTGTTTTCATCCATTGAATTAGTGGAGTTCAAAGGAATTGGAGGGAATGTGGTACACTGTTGAATCAATGAGGTTCTTTAGGGTCTACCTTGAGTAACAGCCTCCGACTGCATCAGTGAACGGGGAACATCGAAATACTGAGAAAAAACGTCTGAAGCAGTGCAATTGACCAGGGATCCTTGGCCCTGACAAGTTCCTGCCATTTACGTGTCTCACTGAGCCCAAACACAATCCAACGACAACCTCTTCATTCCTAGTGTGTAGGTGCAACTGGTTTCAAGTGTTGTCACGACTCGGTCCTCTGTGCCCAGAAACCCCAACATGTATGTATTACGGAACAAACAGAGAACACGGGCGTGCTGCTTTGAATGCAGGTAAGCTTCACTGCTCTTACATTCAGGTTACCCAATTTGAGATTGAAAGGCTCTGTTCAATGTAATGATGTTACAATACTTGTGCTAGTGTTTTCATCCATTGAATTAGGAAAGTTCAATTGAATTGGAGGGAATGTGGTACACTGTTAATTCCACGAGGTTCATTAACGTCTACCTGGAGTAACAGCCTCCGACTGCATCAGTGAACGGGGAACATCGAAATACTGAGAAAAAACGTCTGAAGCAGTGCAATTGACCAGGGATCCTTGGCCCTGACAATTTCCAGCCGTTATGTGCCTCACTGAGCCCAAAGACATTCCAACGACATCCTCCTCATTCCTTGTGTGTAGGTGCAACTGGTTTCAAGTGTTATCACGACTCGGTCCTCTGTGCCCAGAAACCCCAACATGTATGTATTACGGAACAAACAGAGAACAAGGGCGTGCTCCTTTGAATGCAGGGTAAGTTTATGGCTCTGACGTTCACCTTACCCAATTTGAGATTAGAAGGGCTCACTTCAATGTAATGAAATTACAATACACGCACAAGTGTTTTCATCCATTGAATTAGTGGAGTTCAAAGGAATTGGAGGGAATGTGGTACACTGTTGAATCAATGAGGTTCTCTAGGGTCTACCTTGAGTAACAGCCTCCGACTGCATCAGTGTACGGGGAACATGGAAATACTGAGAAAAAACGCGCGAAGCAGTGCGATTGACCAGGGATCCTTGCCCTGACAAGTTCCTGCCAGTTACGTGCCTGCCTGAGCCAAAACACAATCCAACGACATCCTCCTCATTCCTAGTGTGTAGACGCAACGGGTTTCACGCGTTGTCACTAATCGGTCCTCTGTGCCCAGTAACCCCAACATGTATGTATTACGGAACAAACAGAGAACACGGGCGTGCTGCTTTGAATGCAAGGTAAGCTTCACTGCTCTTACATTCAGGTTACCCAATTTGAGATTGAAGGGCTCTGTTCAATGTAATGATGTTACAATACTTGTGCTAGTGTTTTCATCCATTGAATTAGGAAAGTTCAATTGAATTGGAGGGAATGTGGTACACTGTTAATTCCACGAGGTTCATTAGCGTCTACCTAGAGTAACAGCCTCCGACAGCATCAGTGTACGGGGAACATGGAAATACTGAGAAAAAACGCGCGAAGCAGTGCGATTCACCAGGGTTTCTTGGCCCTGACAAGTTCCTGCCAGTTACGTGCCTCACTGAGCCAAAACACAATCCAACGACATCCTCCTCATTCCTAGTGTGTAGGCGCAACGGGTTTCACGCGTTGTCACTAATCGGTCCTCTGTGCCCAGAAACCCCAACATGTATGTATTACGGAACAGACAGAGAACACGGGCGTGCTCCTTTGAATGCAGGGTAAGTTTATGGCTCTGACGTTCACGTTACCCAATTTCAGATTAGAAGGGCTCACTTCAATGTAATGAAATTACAATACTTGCACTAGTGTTTTCATCCATTGAATTAGTGGAGTTCAATGGAATTGGGGGGAATATGGTACACTGTTACTTCAAGGAGGTTCTCTAGGGTCTACTCTGAGTAAGAGCCTCCGACTGCCTCAGTGAACGGGGAGCATCGAAATACTCAGAAAAAAAATCTGAAGCAGTGCGATTGACCAGGGTTCCTTGGCCCTGACAAGTTCCTGCCAGTTACGTGCCTCACTGAGCCCAAACACAATCCCACGACATCCTGCTCATTCCTAGTCTTTAGGCGCAACTGGTTTCAAGCGTTATCACGACTCAGTCCTCTGTGCCCAGAAACCACAACATGTATGTATTACAGAACAATCACAGAACACGGGCGTGCTGCTTTGAATGCAAGGTAAGCTTCACTGCTCTTACATTCAGGTTACCCAATTTGAGATTGAAAGGCTCTGTTCAATGTAATGATGTTACAATACTTGTGCTAGTGTTTTCATCCATTGAATTAGGAAAGTTCAATTGAATTGGAGGGAATGTGGTACACTGTTAATTCCACGAGGTTCATTAACGTCTACCTGGAGTAACAGCCTCCGACTGCATCAGTGAACGGGGAACATCGAAATACTGAGAAAAAACGTCTGAAGCAGTGCAATTGACCAGGGATCCTTGGCCCTGACAATTTCCAGCCGGTTATGTGCCTCACTGAGCCCAAAGACATTCCAACGACATCCTCCTCATTCCTTGTGTGTAGGTGCAACTGGTTTCAAGTGTTATCACGACTCGGTCCTCTGTGCCCAGAAACCCCAACATGTATGTATTACGGAACAAACAGAGAACAAGGGCGTGCTCCTTTGAATGCAGGGTAAGTTTATGGCTCTGACGTTCACCTTACCCAATTTGAGATTAGAAGGGCTCACTTCAATGTAATGAAATTACAATACACGCACAAGTGTTTTCATCCATTGAATTAGTGGAGTTCAAAGGAATTGGAGGGAATGTGGTACACTGTTGAATCAATGAGGTTCTTTAGGGTCTACCTTGAGTAACAGCCTCCGACTGCATCAGTGTACGGGGAACATGGAAATACTGAGAAAAAACGCGCGAAGCAGTGCGATTGACCAGGGTTCCTTGGCCCTGACAAGTTCCTGCCAGTTACGTGCCTGCCTGAGCCAAAACACAATCCAACGACATCCTCCTCATTCCTAGTGTGTAGACGCAACGGGTTTCACGCGTTGTCACTAATCGGTCCTCTGTGCCCAGAAACCCCAACATGTATGTATTACGGAACAAACAGAGAACACGGGCGTGCTGCTTTGAATGCAAGGTAAGCTTCACTGCTCTTACATTCAGGTTACCCAATTTGAGATTGAAGGGCTCTGTTCAATGTAATGATGTTACAATACTTGTGCTAGTGTTTTCATCCATTGAATTAGGAAAGTTCAATTGAATTGGAGGGAATGTGGTACACTGTTAATTCCACGAGGTTCATTAGGGTCTACCTAGAGTAACAGCCTCCGACTGCATCAGTGTACGGGGAACATGGAAATACTGAGAAAAAACGCGCGAAGCAGTGCGATTGACCAGGGTTCCTTGGCCCTGACAAGTTCCTGCCAGTTACGTGCCTCACTGAGCCAAAACACAATCCAACGACATCCTCCTCATTCCTAGTGTGTAGGCGCAACGGGTTTCACGCGTTGTCACTAATCGGTCCTCTGTGCCCAGAAACCCCAACATGTATGTATTACGGAACAAACAGAGAACACGGGCGTGCTCCTTTGAATGCAGGGTAAGTTTATGGCTCTGACGTTCACGTTACCCAATTTCAGATTAGAAGGGCTCACTTCAATGTAATGAAATTACAATACACGCACTAGTGTTTTCATCCATTGAATTAGTGGAGTTCAAAGGAATTGGAGGGAATGTGGTACACTGTTGAATCAATGAGGTTCTTTAGGGTCTACCTTGAGTAACAGCCTCCGACTGCATCAGTGTACGGGGAACATGGAAATACTGAGAAAAAATGCGCGAAGCAGTTCGATTGACCAGGGTTCCTTGGCCCTGACAAGTTCCTGCCAGTTACGTGCCTGCCTGAGCCAAAACACAATCCAACGACATCCTCCTCATTCCTAGTGTGTAGACGCAACGGGTTTCACGCGTTGTCACTAATCGGTCCTCTGTGCCCAGAAACCCCAACATGTATGTATTACGGAACAAACAGAGAACACGGGCGTGCTGCTTTGAATGCAAGGTAAGCTTCACTGCTCTTACATTCAGGTTATCCAATTTGAGATTGAAGGGCTCTGTTAAATGTAATGATGTTACAATACTTGTGCTAGTGTTTTCATCCATTGAATTAGGAAAGTTCAATTGAATTGGAGGGAATGTGGTACACTGTTAATTCCACGAGGTTCATTAGCGTCTACCTAGAGTAACAGCCTCCGACTGCATCAGTGAACGGGGAACATCGAAATACTGAGAAAAAACGTCTGAAGCAGTGCAATTGACCAGGGTTCCTTGTCCCTGACAAGTTCCTGCCAGTTACGTGCCTCACTGAGCCCAAACACAATCCCACGACATCCTCCTCATTACAACTGTGCGGGCGTAACTCGTTTCAAGCGTTAACACTACTCGGTGCTCTGTGCCCAGCAACCCCAACACGTATGTATTACAGAACAATCAGAGAACACGGGCGTGCTCCTATGAATGTAGGGTAAGTTTCATTGCTCTTTCGTTCACGTTACCCAATTTGAGATTAGAAGGGCTCAGTTCAATGTAATGAAATTACAATACTTGCACTAGTGTTTTCATCCATTGAATTAGTGGAGTTCAATGGAATTGGGGGGAATATGGTACACTGTTACTTCATGGAGGTTCTCTAGGGTCTACTCTGAGTAAGAGCCTCCGACTGCCTCAGTGAACGGGGAGCATCGAAATACTCAGAAAAAAAATCTGAAGCAGTGCGATTGACCAGGGTTCCTTGGCCCTGACAAGTTCCTGCCAGTTACGTGCCTCACTGAGCCCAAACACAATCCCACGACATCCTGCTCATTCCTAGTCTTTAGGCGCAACTGGTTTCAAGCGTTATCACGACTCAGTCCTCTGTGCCCAGAAACCACAACATGTATGTATTACAGAACAATCACAGAACACGGGCGTGCTCCTTTGAATGCAGGGTAATTTTATTGCTCTGACGTTCACGTTACTCAATTTGAGATTAGAAGGGCTCAGTTCAATGTAATGAAATTACAATACTTGCACTAGAGTACTCATCCATAGAATTAGAGGAGTTCAATTGAATTGGAGGGAATGTGGCACACTGTTACTTCAAGGAGGTTCTTTAGGGTCTTCTCTGAGTAAGAGGTTCCGACTGCTTCTCCGAATGGCGAACATCGACATACTGAGAAAAAATGCCTGAAGCAGTGCGATTGACCAGGGTTCCTTGGCCCTGACAAGTTCCTGCCAGTTACGTGCCTCACTGAGCCCAAACACAATCCCACGACATCCTCCTCTTTCCTAGTCTTTAGGCGCAACTGGTTTCAAGCGTTATCACGACTCAGTCCTCTGTGCCCAGAAACCACAACATGTATGTATTACAGAACAATCACAGAACACGGGCGTGCTCCTTTGAATGCAGGGTAATTTTATTGCTCTGACGTTCACGTTACTCAATTTGAGATTAGAAGGGCTCAGTTCAATGTAATGAAATTACAATACTTGCACTAGAGTACTCATCCATAGAATTAGAGGAGTTCAATTGAATTGGAGGGAATGTGGCACACTGTTACTTCAAGGAGGTTCTTTAGGGTCTACTCTGAGTAAGAGGTTCCGACTGCTTCTCCGAACGGCGAACATCGACATACTGAGAAAAAATGCCTGAAGCAGTGCGATTGACCAGGGTTCCTTGGCCCTGACAAGTTCATGCCGGTTATGTGCCTCACTGAGCCCAAACACAATCCAACGACATCCTGCTCATTCCTAGTGTTTAGGCGCAACTGGTTTCAAGCGTTATCACGACTCAGTCCTCTGTGCCCAGAAACCACAACATGTATGTATTACAGAACAATCACAGAACACGGGCGTGCTCCTTTGAATGCAGGGTAATTTTATGGCTCTGACGTTCACGTTACTCAATTTGAGATTAGAAGGGCTCAGTTCAATGTAATGAAATTACAATACTTGCACTAGTGTTTTCATCCATTGAATTAGTGGAGTTCAATGGAATTGGGGGAATATGGTACACTGTTAATTCAATGAGGTTCTTAAGGGTCTACCTTGAGTAACAGCCTCCGACTGCATCAGTGAACGGGGAACATCGAAATACTGAGAAAAAACGCCTGAAGCAGTGCGATTGACCAGGGTTCCTTGGCCCTGACAAGTTCCTGCCAGTTACGTGCCTCACTGAGCCCAAACACAATCCCACGACATCCTCCTCATTACAACTGTGCGGGCGTAACTCGTTTCAAGCGTTAACACTACTCGGTGCTCTTTGCCCAGCAACCCCAACACGTCTGTATTACAGAACAATCAGAGAACACGGGGGTGCTCTTTTGAATGCAAGCTAAGCTGCAATGCTCTTAGGTTCACGTTACCCAATTTGAGATTAGAAGGGCTCAGTTCAATGTAATTATATTACAATACTTGCACTAGTATATTCATCCATTGAATTAGGGGAGTTCAATTGAATGGGAGGGCATGCGGTAGACGGTTAATTCAACGAGGTTCGTTAGGGTCTACTGTGAGTTAAAGCCTCCAACTGCATCAGTGAACGGGGAACATCGAAATACTGAGAAAAACGGTCTGAAGAAGTGCGATTGACCAGCGTTCCTCGGCCCTGAAAAGTTCCTGCCAGTTACGTGCCTCACTGAGCCGAAACACAATCCAACATCTTCTTCATTGCTAGTGTGTGGGAGCAAAATGTTTCAAGCGTTATGACTACGCGGTCCTCTGTACACAGAAACCCCAACACGTATGTATTACAGAACAGTCAGAGAACACGGGGGTGCTCTTTTGACTGCAAGGTAAGCTGCATTGCTCTTACGTTCACGTTACCCAATTTGAGATTGAAGGGCTCAGGTCAATGTAATGATATTACAGTACTTGCACTAGAATATTCAACCATTGAATTAGAGGAGTTCACTTGAGTTAGAGGGCATGCGGTACACTGTTAATTCCTGGAGGTCCTTTCGGGTCTACTCTGAGTAAAAGCCTCCGACTGCATCAGTGAACGGGGAACATCGAAATACTGAAAAAAATGTCTGAAGCAGTGCGATTGAGCAGGATACCCTGGCCCTGACAAGTTCCTGTCAATTACGTGCCTCACTTTGCCCGAAATTAATCTAACGACATCCTCTTCATTGCTAGTGTGTGGACGCAACATGTTTCAAGCGTTATCACTACTCGGTCCTCTGTGCCCAGAAACCCCAACATGTATGTTTTACATAACAATCAGGGAAAACGGGGCTGCTCTTTTGAATGCAAGGTAAGCTGCATTGCTCTTACGTTCACGTTACCCAATTTGAGATTGAAGGGCTCAGGTCAATGTAATGATATTACAGTACTTGCACTAGGGTATTCATCCATTGAATTAGAGGAGTTCAATTTAGTTAGAGGGCATGCGGTACACTGTTAATTCCTGGAGGTCCTTTCGGGTCTACTCTGAGTAGAAGCCTCCGACTGCATCAGTGAACGGGGAACATCGAAATACTGAAAAAAATGTCTGAAGCATTGTGATTGACCAGGGTTCCTCGGCCCTGACAAGTTCCTCCCAGTGACCTGCTTCACTGAGCCCAAAGACAATCCAACGACATCCTCCTCATTGCTAGTGTGTGGGTGCAACATGTTTCAAGCGCTATTACTACTCGGTCCTCTGTGCCCAGAAACCCCAGCATGTATGTATTACAGAACAATCAGAGAACACGGGTTTGCTCTTTTGAATGCAAGTTAAGCTGCATGGCTCTTAGGTTCACGTTACCCAATTTGAGATTGAATGGGTCAGTTCAATCTAATGATATTACAGTACTTGAACTAGAGTTTTCATCTATTGAATTAGAGTAGTTCAATTGAATTGGAGGGCATGCGGTACACTGTTAATTCCTGGAGGTTCTTTCGGGTCTACTCTGAGTAAAAGCCTCCGACTGCATCAGTGAACGGGGAACATCGAAATACTGCGAAAAAATGTCTGAAGCAGTGCGATTGAGCAGGATACCCTGGCCCTGACAAGTTCCTGTCAATTACGTGCCTCACTTTGCCCGAAATTAATCTAACGACATCCTCTTCATTGCTAGTGTGTGGACGCAACATGTTTCAAGCGTTATCACTACTCGGTCCTCTGTGCCCAGAAACCCCAACATGTATGTTTTACATAACAATCAGGGAAAACGGGGCTGCTCTTTTGAATGCAAGGTAAGCTGCATTGCTCTTACGTTCACGTTACCCAATTTGAGATTGAAGGGCTCAGGTCAATGTAATGATATTACAGTACTTGCACTAGGGTATTCATCCATTGAATTAGAGGAGTTCAATTCAGTTAGAGGGCATGCGGTACACTGTTAATTCCTGGAGGTCCTTTCGGGTCTACTCTGAGTAGAAGCCTCCGACTGCATCAGTGAACGGGGAACATCGAAATACTGAAAAAAATGTCTGAAGCATTGTGATTGACCAGGGTTCCTCGGCCCTGACAAGTTCCTCCCAGTGACCTGCTTCACTGAGCCCAAAGACAATCCAACGACATCCTCCTCATTGCTAGTGTGTGGGTGCAACATGTTTCAAGCGCTATTACTACTCGGTCCTCTGTGCCCAGAAACCCCAGCATGTATGTATTACAGAACAATCAGAGAACACGGGGTGTTCTTTTGAATGCAAGGTAAGCTGCATTGCTCTTTCGTTCACGGTACCCAATTTGAGATTGAAGGGCTCAGCTCAATGTAATGATACTACAGTACTTGCACTAGAGTATTCATCCATTGAATTAGAGGAGTTCAATTGAGTTAGAGGGCATGCGGTACACTGTTAATTCCAGGAGGTTCTTTCGGGTCTACTCTGAGTAAAAGCCTCCGACTGCATCAGTGAACGGGGAACATCGAAATCCTGAGAAAAAACGTCTGAAGCAGTGCGATTGACCAGGGTTCCTCGGCCCTGACAAGTTCCTGCCAGTTACGTGCCTCACTGAGCCCAAACACAATGCAAAAACATCTTCCTCATTGCTAGTGTGTGGGAGCAAAATGTTTCAAGCGTTATCACTACTCAGTCCTCTGTACCCAGAAACCCCAGCATGTATGTATTACAGAAAAATCAGAGAACACGGGGGTGCTCTTTTGAATGCATGGTAAGCTGCATTGCTCTCACGTTCAGGTTACCCAATTTGAGATGGAAAATTGGGTACACGGTTAATTCAACGAGGTTCTGAAGGGTCTACCTTGAGTAAGAACCTCCGAGTGCATCAGTGAACGAGGAACATCGAAATACTGAGAAAAAATGTCTGAAGCAGTGCGATTGACCAGGGTTCCTCGGCCCAGTCAATTTCCTTCCAGTTACGTGCCTCACTGAGCCCAAACACAATCCAACAACATCTTCTTCATTGCTAGTGTGTGGGAGCAAAATGTTTCAAGCGTTATCACTACTAGTTCCTCTGCGCACAGAAACCCCAACACGTATGTATTCCAGAAAAATCAGAGAACTCGAGGTTGCTCTTTGGAATGCAAGGTAAGCTGCATTGCTCTTACGTTCACGTTACCCAATTTGAGATTGAAGGGCTCAGGTCAATGTAATGATATTACAGTACTTGCACTAGGGTATTCATCCATTGAATTAGAGGTGTTCAATTCAGTTAGAGGGCATGCGGTACACTGTTAATTCCTGGAGGTCCTTTCGGGTCTACTCTGAGTAGAAGCCTCCGACTGCATCAGTGAACGGGGAACATCGAAATACTGAAAAAAATGTCTGAAGCATTGCGATTGACCAGGGTTCCTCGGCCCTGACAAGTTCCTCCCAGTGACCTCCTTCACTGAGCCCAAAGACAATCCAACGACATCCTCCTCATTGCTAGTGTGTGGGTGCAACATGTTTCAAGCGCTATTACTACTCGGTCCTCTGTGCCCAGAAACCCCAGCATGTATGTATTACAGAACAATCAGAGAACACGGGTTTGCTCCTTTGATTGCAAGTTAAGCTGCATGGCTCTTACGTTCACGTTACCCAATTTGAGATTGAATGGGTCAGTTCAATCCAATGATATTACAGTACTTGAACTAGAGTTTTCATGTATTGAATTAGAGTAGTTCAATTGAATTGGAGGGCATGCGGTAAACTGTTAATTCCTGGAGGTTCTTTCGGGTCTACTCTGAGTAAAAGCCTCCGACTGCATCAGTGAACGGGGAACATCGAAATACTGCGAAAAAATGTCTGAAGCAGTACGATTGAGCAGGATACCCTGGCCCTGACAAGTTCCTGTCAATTACGTGCCTCACTTTGCCCGAATTTAATCTAACGAAATCCTCTTCATTGCTAGTGTGTGGACGCAACATATTTCAAGCGTTATCACTACTCGGTCCTCTGTGCCCAGAAACCCCAACATGTATGTATTACAGAACAATCAGAGAACACGGGGTGTTCTTTTGAATGCAAGGTAAGCTGCATTGCTCTTTCGTTCACGGTACCCAATTTGAGATTGAAGGGCTCAGCTCAATGTAATGATACTACAGTACTTGCACTAGAGTATTCATCCATTGAATTAGAGGAGTTCAATTGAGTTAGAGGGCATGCGGTACACTGTTAATTCCAGGAGGTTCTTTCGGGTCTACTCTGAGTAAAAGCCTCCGACTGCATCAGTGAACGGGGAACATCGAAATACTGAGAAAAAATGTCTGAAGAAGTACGATTGACCAGGGTTCCCTGGCCCTGACAAGTTACTGTCAGTTACGTGCTTCACTGAGCCCAAACACAATCAAACGACATCCTCTTCATTGCTAGTGTGTATGGGCAAAATGTTTCAACCGTTATCACTACTCGGTCCTCTGTACCCAGAAACCCCAAAATGTATGTTTTACATAACAATCAGGGAAAACAGGGGTGCTCTTTTGAATGCAAGGTAAGCTGCATTGCTCTTACGTTCACGTTACCCAATTTGAGATTGAAGGGCTCAGTTCAATGTAATGATATTACAGTACTTTCACTAGAGTAGTCATCCATTGAATTAGAGGAGTTCAATTGAGTTAGAGGGCATGCGGTACACTGTTAATTCCACGAGGTTCTTTAGGGTCTACTCTGAGTAAAAGCCTCCGACTGCATCAGTGAACGGGGAACATCGAAATACTGAGAAAAAACGTCTGAAGCAGTGCGATTGACCAGGGTTCCTCGGCCCTGACAAGTTCCTGCCAGTTACGTGCCTCACTGAGCCCAAACACAATGCAAAAACATCTTCCTCATTGCTAGTGTGTGGGAGCAAAATGTTTCAAGCGTTATCACTACTCAGTCCTCTGTACCCAGAAACCCCAGCATGTATGTATTACAGAAAAATCAGAGAACACGGGGGTGCTCTTTTGAATGCATGGTAAGCTGCATTGCTCTCACGTTCAGGTTACCCAATTTGAGATGGAAAATTGGGTACACGGTTAATTCAACGAGGTTCTGAAGGGTCTACCTTGAGTAAGAACCTCCGAGTGCATCAGTGAACGAGGAACATCGAAATACTGAGAAAAAATGTCTGAAGCAGTGCGATTGACCAGGGTTACTCGGCCCAGTCAAGTTCCTTCCAGTTACGTGCCTCACTGAGCCCAAACACAATCCAACAACTTGCTCCTCAATGCTAGTGTGTGGGCGCAACATGTTTCAAGTGTTATCACTACTCGGTCCTCTGTGCCGAGAAACCCCAACACGTATGTATTACAGAACAATCAGAGAACACGGGGGTGCTCTTTTGACTGCAAGGTAAGCTGCATTGCTCTTACGTTCACGTTACCCAATTTGAGATTGAAGGGCTCAGTTCAATGTAATGATATTACAGTACTTGCACTAGAGTATTCATCCATTGAATTAGAGGAGTTCAATTGAATTGGAGGGCATGTGGTAGACGGTTAATTCCTGGAGGTTCTTTCGGGTCTACTCTGAGTAAAAGCCTCCGACTGCATCAGTGAACGGGGAACATCGAAATACTGAGAAAAACGGTCTGAAGAAGTCCGATTGACCCCGGTTCCTCGGCCCTGAAAAGTTCCTGCCAGTTACGTGCCTCACTGAGCCGAATCACAATCCAACATCTTCTTCATTGCTAGTGTGTGGGACCAAAATGTTTCAAGCGTTATCACTACGCGGTCCTCTGTACCCAGAAACCACAACACGTATGTATTACAGAACAGTCAGAGAACACGGGGGTGCTCTTTTGACTGCAAGGTAAGCTGCATTGCTCTTACGTTCACGTTACCCAATTTGAGATTGAAGGGCTCAGTTCAATGTAATGATATTACAGTACTTGCACTAGAGTATTCATCCATTGAATTAGAGGAGTTCAATTGAATTGGAGGGCATGCGGTAGACGGTTAATTCAACGAGGTTCGTTAGGGTCTACTCTGAGTTAAAGCCTCCAACTGCATCAGTGAACGGGGAACATCGAAATACTGAGAAAAAACGTCTGAAGCAGTGCGGTTGACCAGGGTTCCTTGGCCCTGACAAGTTCCTGCCACTTACGTGCCTCACTGAGCCCAAAGAGAATCCAACAACATCCTCTTCATTGCTAGTGTATGGGCGCAACATGTTTCAAGCGTTACCACAGCTCAGTCCTTTGTGCCCAGAAACCCCAACATGTATGTATTACAGAACAATCAGAGAACACGGGGGTGCTCTTTTGAATGCACGGTAAGCTGCATTGCTCTCACGTTCAGGTTGCCCAATTTGAGATTGAAGGGCTCAGTTCAATGTAATGATAATACAATACTTGCACTAGAGTAGTCATCCATTGAATTAGAGGAGTTCAGTTGAATTGGAGGACGTGCGGTACACCCTTAATTCAAGGAGGTTCTTTTGGGTCTACCTTGAGTAAGAGCCTCCGACTGCATCAGTGAACGGGGAACATCGAAATACTGAGAAAAAACTTCTGAAGCAGTGCGGTTGAGCAGGGTTCCTTGGCCCTGACAAGTTCCTGCCAGTTGCGTGCCTCCCTGAGCCCATGCACAATCCAACGACATACTCCTCAATGCTAGTGTGTGGGCGCAACATGTTTCAAGCGCTATTACTACTCGGTCCTCTGTGCCCAGAAACCCCAGCATGTATGTATTACAGAACAATCAGAGAACACGGGTTTGCTCTTTTGAATGCAAGGTAAGCTGCATGGCTCTTACGTTCACGTTACCCAATTTGAGATTGAAGGGCTCAGGTCAATGTAATGATATTACAGTACTTGAACTAGAGTTTTCATCCATTGAATTAGAGGAGTTCAATTGAGTTAGAGGGCATGCGGTACACTGTTAATTCCAGGAGGTCCTTTCGGGTCTACTCTGAGTAAAAGCCTCCGACTGCATCGGTGAACGGGGAACATCGAAATACTGAGAAAAAATGTCTGAAGCAGTACGATTGACCAGGGTTCCCTGGCCCTGACAAGTTACTGTCAGTTACGTGCTTCACTGAGCCCAAACACAATCAAACGACATCCTCTTCATTGCTAGTGTGTAGGGGCAACATGTTTCAACCGTTATCACTACTCGGTCCTCTGTACCCAGAAACCCCAACATGTATGTTTTACATAACAATCAGGGAAGACAGGGGTGCTCTTTTGAATGCAAGGTAAGCTGCATTGCTCTTAGGTTCACGTTACCCAATTTGAGATTGAAGGTCTCAGTTCAATGTAATGATATTACAATACTTGCAGTAGTGTATAGAGCCATGTAATTAGGGGAGTTCAATTGAACTGGAGGGAATGCGGTACAGTTAATTCAACGAGGTTCTTTAGGGTCTACCTTGAGTAAGAGCCTCCGACTGCATCAGTGAACGTGGAACATCGAAATACTGAGAAAAAACGTCTGAAGCAGTGCGATTGACCAGGGTTCCTCGGCCCTGACAAGTTCCTGCCAGTTACGTGCCTCACTGAGCCCAAACACAATCCAACAACATCCTCCTCATTGCTAGTGTATAGGCGCAACATGTTTCAAGCGTAATCGCTACTCGGTCCCCTGTGCCCAGAAACCCCAACATGTATGGACAACAGAACAGTCAGAGAACATTGGGGTGCTCCTTTGTATGTAACGTAAGCTCCATTGCTCTTACGTTCACGTTACCCAATTTGAGAGTAGAAGGGCTCAGTTCAATGTAATGACATTACAATACTTGCAATAGTGTATTCATCGATTGAATTAGGGGAATTCAATTGAATACGAGGGAATGCGGTACACTGTTAATTCAACGAGGTTCTTAAGGGTGCACGCTGAGTAAGAGCCTCCGACTTCATCAGTGAACGGGGAACATCAAAATACTGAGAAAAAAAGTCTGAAGCAGTGCGATTAACCAGTGTTCCTTGGCCCTGACAAGTTCCTGCCAATCACGTGCCTCACTGAGCCCAAGCACAATCCAACGACATCCACGTAATTGCTAGTGTGTGGGGGAACTGGTTTCAAGCGTAATCACTACGCGGTCCTCTGTGCCCAGAAACCCCAACATGTATGTACAACAGAGCAGTCAGAGAACACTGGGGTGCTCTTTTGTATGTAACGTAAGCTGCATTCCTGTTCCATTCATGTTACTCAATCTGAGAGTAGAAGGGCTCAGTTCAAAGTAATAATATTACAATACTTGCACTACGGTATTCATTCATGGAATTGGGGGAGTTCAGCTGAATTGGAGGGAATGCGGTACACTGTTCAATTCAACGAGGTTCTTAAAGGTATACGCTATAAGAGCCTCCAACTTCATCAGTGAACGGGGAACATTGAAATACTGCGAAAAAACGCCTGAAGCGGTGCAATTGACCAGGGTTCCTGTGCCCTGAAAAGTTCCTGCCAGTTAGCTCCCTCACTGTGCCTAAACACAATCGAACGACATCCTCCTAATTGCTAGTGTGTGGGCGCAACTGGTTTCAACCGTTATCACTACTCGGTCCTCTGTGCTCAGAAACCCCAACATGTATGTACAACAGAGCAGTCAGAGAACACGGGGGTGCTCTTTTGTATGTAACGTAAGCTGCATTGCTCCTACGTTCACGTTACCCAATTTTAGAGTAGAAGGGCTCAGTTCAAAGTAATGATATTACAATACTTGCACTACTGTATTCATTCATGGAATTGGGGGAGTTCAGTTGAATTGGAGGGAATATGGTACACTGTTCAATTCAACGAGGTTCTTAAAGGTATACGCTATAACAGCCTCCGACTGCATCAGTGAACGGGGAACATCGAAATATTGCGAAAAAACGCCCGAAGCAGTGCGATTGACCAGGGTTCCTCTGCCCTGAAAAGTTCCTGCCAATTACGTGCCTCACTGAGCCCAAACAGAATCAAATGACATCCTCCTAATTGCTAGTGTGTGGGCGCAACTTCTTTCAAGCGTAATCAGAACTCGGTCCTCTGTGCCCAGAAGCCCCAACATGTACGTACAACAGAACAGTCACAGATCAGTGGGGTGCTCTTATGTATGTAACGTAAACTGCATTCCTCTTATGTTCACGTTACCCAATTTGAGATTAGAAGGGTTAACCCTAACCCTAACCCCCCAGATTAACGGGCACAGGGGAAAGCCCATCTCTTTGGATCGGGAGTGAGGCAGGAGTGTCCGATGAGCCCGCTCCTCTACGTCTTGGCTCTGGACGCCGTCCTGTGTTGCATACAGCTGGAGGAGCGTCTGTAGAATGCTCCCGCACGGAAAAGATCTGTACGACGCATGGCGTGAACCTCTCTCGGGGATCTCTGTAGAAAGTCCTGTCTGTAATTCAATGTGTAAATTTTGCAGTTCTGTAAATGTGTGTACATTGGGCCTTGTGAAAATTTGTAAATTGGACTTTTGTACTTTTCTACTTTTCTAAGACGCAAGTTTCATTGGCTTTGCAATTTGTAGTATGCTCTTATTTAAATAAAAATTTCAACCTTAAAAAAAAAAAAATCAACCTTACCCTTACCCTTACCCTTAAAGGGAGAAGTCGCATTGTGCAGGAGCTCCTGGCTGGGGATCACAAAAACGGCTGTTTTTGGTGGATATTTTCAGACTGCTGAGCCCCAAAATGTTGGGGTAGTCAGAGAGACCATGGGGGACCCAGAGGTGCCAGAAAGGCACCTGGGGAACCCTGCTTTTGGACAGAAATCGGGCTCAGAGGAGCCAGGCTTGCAGCTGCCTCTGCCAGAACACAAGCCCAGCATGTCTGCTTCCAGTGAGTTGGAACTTCGGCAAACAAGAGCTGTTTCCAGGACTCGTGGCAGGAGAAAAGATCAAAAACAGGTCAGTGCTTGTAGCCTGAACTCTGGGGAGTCCTTGGATGGTGGAATGAAGCGGGGGTCCCCAGTAGTTTCTCTTAAAAGACTTGGAGAAGGGGTCTCCCCCAGCATGGAATCAGACAAAGACTCAGTGAGAGACAAAGACAAAGAGGCAAGGAAAGGCACGCCCAGGCAAGTTTCTGCTACAGCTGCCGCTGAGGCTTGTGCTGGAAAGGAAAATCAGGGCGATTTTTCCTCTTTAAAACCAAGTGTGCTGAAAGCCCAAAGTGGACAGTTTTGTGGGGTGGGCAGTGGAGAATCTTTTACCCTTGCCAAGGGAGAGCATTGTGCAAAGGAGACCCCCACAGAAGCAGCAAAAGCCCCCTCCCCCCCAGCAGCCTGCTTTCTCAGCAACAAGGAAGTGCGTTAGAGAAAATTTCGCAACAGCCTGACACAGGCCAGTTTACACAGGGGAAAGCGCAGCTTGGCCTGAGGGAACAAGCTGAGTCCATGGGAGTGGGGGAAGGTTTACAAACACCCCAGAAACTGTCTCTTGGTCCTGGAAAGGGGGACAAAGGGGTGGAGGTCCAGGGACAGTATGAGGACTCAGGGAATGGGCTGCAAGAGAGAGGGGTCCCTATAACAGACCAGCAGCAGCTTGAAACACTGAAAGTAGAGGTCCAAAAGTGGCTGCCAGTTTTACAAGACAGATGGGAAAAGATTGTACTTCAGGAGGAAGAAATGGGGATAGAGATGAGACTCAGGGGGTCTGAAGAGGAGGTGCAAGCCCTGCGTGAGACATTGAAACAGACAGAGCCTGTCAGAATAGCACTGGAGCAAGAACATAAAATGTTGACAGCATTTTTAGAAGGGAGAGGCTCTCTCTGTTGGGAGAGTTACTCCAACCCACTAGTAAACCTTGCTTCTCAAAACATGGGAGAACAGACAGAAGTCTGTCCTGAACAGGAAAAAGGGGGTCCTCTGCGAGAGGAGCAAAGGAGCCAGTGTACAACAGTAAAGCGTTGGAAAAGACACAAGAAGGGAAAGTTTCCAATATCCCAAAGATCGTCTAAGGCTGAATTAAAGGAGAGTACACGGGACAGATCTCCAGTCAAGAGTGAGGGGGAATATTCCAAGGAGGGGGATTTCCCTGCAAGGAGAAAAGAAGCCTTGGCCGTCACCCATGGTGAGCCTCTTGCTTGGGTGACAGAGGCAGACTCTGGGGGAGGGTCCCCCCTGCCAGAGCGAGGGAACGTGAGGCATGAGCAGATGGAGTTGGGACTCTCCTCAGAGGAAGAGGAGTCCACGGACAGCGAGATGGAGTGTTGTTTGGGGAAGGGAGTGGGCCGAGGTGGGATCCCTCCTTCCTCGGGGGATGAGATCGACTCAGATTTTGACATCCACACTAATAATACGGACCCGGAGACAGATGTCTCGACGGTGGGGGATGCTGAACTCAGAGACTAACAAGAATGCGTGCAAGACCAGAGAGCACGGGATCCTACAGGACTGGACTGAAACCCCGTCGGTCGGGTAAGTGACATCATCACCCTCAAAGATTTTGGAAAGAACGACATGCTAAAGTTGTGGGGCTATATGGTGGACCGTCTGGCCTTCCCCACGGTCAAGACCAATGGTCTAACCAAACTGGCCCAGTAAAAAGTATGGGAACGCCTCGATAAAACATCTCAGACTCTGAGGAAACTGATGGCCAGCTTGGATGTCGCAGAGGCGAAGACAAACAAGCAGAAGGCGGCTATCAAATCGCTAGCCGCACAAGCGGTGCACAGACTGCTGCTGGCACGGAAACCCAAAAAGATCCAGCCTCAACCCGTGGAGTGGTTGGAGGAGAAGAATATGGTGAAGATCATCCAAGAGATAAAAACCAAGTGGGACGTGGCTCCAGAACATCAAACGCCACCCTTTTGGGAACGCCCCAATAGGACGTTGAGCATGATGACACGAGACGGGCTTCTGGAGTGGCTGGATCAGATGATTATGGCGCTGCAGAACAGGATGAAGATTAAGAAGCAGCAGCAAGAGGAAAGGCCGTCGCCGGGGAGGAAGCGTCTCCCACCGAGCGGGAGGCGGATGGCGGTGGAGGCGACTGGGCCGAGGGAGGCTTCCCCGATGGCTGAGACTGCACTGGACAAAAGGTTGGGGGTGTGTGCTTCGGTGCCACCCCCTCTAATCGGTGAGGTGCCACTCTCAGAGAAAATGATGGGGGGGTGGGGAAGGTGGGGAAGTTTGGAAGAAGGGAGAAAAGAGGGGTGGAGATCTCTCGGATATAGATACGGGGGAGGAGGAGAAACAGAGGCGGGATCAAGAACCTCTCCGCGGTGCAGAGGCAGAGATAGGGGAGGCCAAAAGAAGAGGCCGCGACTGCATGAACCGGAAAGCAAACAGGAGGGCGGGGGTGCTACTGGAGCAGTGGGGAAGGGGAGTCGAGCGAAGGGCCCTGCCGCCGGCGAAGGGATGGGGGAGGGTGAGAAAGGACAGAGGAGCGAGACGGGGACGACCGTGGAACAGCATACTGAGCCTTGTGGTTCTGTCTCTGCTTTCAGCGGAAGGAAAACATCGCCGAGAGAAGAAGAATCCCCGATCGGGGGGAAACTGAGGCGGCAGACTTCCCTGACGGATGTGGAAAGGGGGGCCAGACCCAAGGTCGCGCAAAGGGGACCGAACCGGAGCGGGAAGGAAATGCCGCAAACGGAGTCAGTAAGTGCAAACATTCTGCATGGATGGGAGAGGGATGCCGTGAGTGATGCTGCTGAGCGGGAACCCACACGAGCACACACGGGGACGCTACCCAGACCAAAAACATATGCCAGTGTTACAGACAATCGCAGAGAACCGGAGACCAGGAGTTGGGGAGACCCCTTCTCAGGAGGGTCTTTTGAGGAAGAGGAGGAGGTGCGCATAGAGCAATACCTCGAGGCTGCCTCAGATAGAATAGACCCCCCAAAAAGGTTCGTAGTACGCTTCCGATATGTAGGATCCGACCCCAACAGAGACACCAGGTCCTATCTGACAAAGACCCTTTTGAAGGAGGACCTTAGGGTTCACAAAGAACAAGTCGTGGCGGTCATTCAGTTACCGGGGTCTAGGGAGATGGACGTGTGTCTAGCCTCGGAGCTCGCCTACTGGACGTTTTGGGCAAAGTGTAGAGCGGCACAATGCAGGAAGCCCTCCTTGCTGGAGGGGTTCGAGCTAGTCCCCCTCTTAAAGGAGGACAGCAGAGTCCTGACCGTGATCTTTCGCACCACAACCATCCCGGAGCAGGACGTGGCCCAGTGGGCCTCCAGGTATGCCGTGATACTCAACGGGCCAAGAAAAAGATCGATGAGTATGGGTTTTGGACGGGCGAGTACCATTGCGTGGTGGCCTTCAAAAATCAGAGCCCGGATAACAGGCAAGGGAAGATCCCAAAGTATTTCTTTCTGGGAGCGGAACGGGGAATCACCAGGTACAGCGGGCAACCCTGCACGTGTTACCATTGCAGCTCCTATGAGCATTACAGGAGGACGTGCACCACGCAGCTGTGCTCGCACTGCTGCGGCAGAGGGCACTCCATGCTGGCCTGCCAAAGGGGCATCCGATGCAATCTCTGTGAGGGAGCGGGCCACACCTATTACTGGTGTCCCCAAGCTTATTATAACCAGCAAGATGCCAAAAAGCTGAGTAAGGTGGAAAAGATGGCAGAGGTGGGCAAGGAGGCAGCCATGGCGAGAGAGGAGATGATGAGGATGAGGCAGAAGGGGGGCGATCCCCAGGGTGCGGCTTCCGGAGCGTGGGAAATGAGCACGGGAGCCACCCGTTCAGAGGGGAAGGACACACGACAGGAGGATCAGAGCTGGAGAGTAGTCGGTTCCCAGAGAAAAGGAAAGAGTTTTGCATCTGCAGGTACGACAGGGAGGAGAGTTTCTGAGAACGCGGCGGCAAGTGCCAATAGGTTCCATCTTTTGAGAGAGGATGCGGGGGAGGAAATAGAGGTGGATGGCCCATTGAGGGATGAAGATGTCCCGGGAGCCGATTTGGGTGGAGGGCCAAAGGGCACCCCGCCGAAACAGCAAAGGGTGCAGAGTAAAAGGAAAGAAAGGAAAGGGCGCCAGGAGACCCACCTTCCCAAGGAAAAGGCTGTGTCGGAGCGAGTGCCAACGGTGGTATCTCAGGAATGCATTCAGCCATGGGCGGAGACACCGCCAGAAGCAGATTCCTCAACCTCCACTGCCCCCACGGCCCTTCCCATGGATGCGGCCCCCCAGGCCCAAGCTCTTTCAACCCTTCCCTCTGACTCACCCTCTAACCCACCCTCTGACCTTCCTCCAAACCTCACCCCAGATCTCGCTCTGGACACACCTCATCCTCCCCCTCCCCACCCCCCCGACCCCCTCTCCCCATTCTCACCTGACGGTAGGGCTATGCCTCGGGTTGTGTCCGAGGAGGTAGAAGTTGCCTCAGAGACAGCAGAACGAGAACGCAGACCCCAGGATAGTGGTCTTGCTTGAAGCGGGGCTCGTGTCTTTCGGGAAGCAAAACAAATTGAGACCTTTGACAGTACCTGGTATAATGGATAGACTATGGCCATTCCTTTTTCTATTCTCCATTATGGCAACGCTTAGCCTTTCCACCTGGAACACATGAGGTCTGTGACAACCAAAGAGGAGGGAGGAGATCATCCCACAGCTAGCTAAGCTTCGTTTTGATATCATGGTCTTACAGGAGACGCACATCTGCAACGAGCGGCAGAGGAGCCATGCTCAGAGATTGTGGTCCCAGGGGCCCTCGGTGTGGTCCTATGGAGAAGAATGTGGTGCCGGGGTAGCTGTACTATTTTGGCAAAATCACAATCTCCATATCAACAACATTTTAGAGGCCCTCCCGGGGAGACTGATCGTGATCGATTTCTCCCTAAAAGACCTGTCGCCGGACGGCCTAGAAATCACGAAGCCCTTTCGCTTATGTGGTCTCTACGCACCGGTCAATAGTTCCCGGAGGAAAGGGTTTTGGGAAAACCTCAAGAACTTCTGTTTCACATAGCGCCATCTGATCATCGTGGGAGACTTCAACAACAGGACCAAACTATCCGATAGGATTCAGGCAGTCAACGCTCCCGCTCGGGGCAGAGAACTGGCCCTGAGTGCGGAGGAGAGGGACCTGGAAAAATTACTGATGTGCCAGGGACTCGGGGATAAAGCCTCGGAGGTGCCTAACGCACTGGACTTCTTCCCCGTGCCTTGCAGGAAGGCGTTTCTAGATAGGTTTCCCACGACGGAGGGGGTGAGGTTCACTTACTATTCGGGGAATACGGCGAGCAGGTTAGACCGACTCAGAGCCCCAAAAGAGGTCAAGGCAGAGAAATGCAGCATCGTAGTCACCCTGTGGTCCGATCACACCATTCTGGCCATCGAGCTGAGTCTCGGGCAGGTCTACCCTAGGGGTAGACCCCTGTGGAGACTCAGACCCAAGATGCTGGACGCCTTTTGCAGGGAAATCATGGCTTCCGTCTTGGCCAATATGTTGACCCTCCGTGACATTTATTCCGACGAGTTACCGGAGTGGTGGGAAAGGACCAAGAGGGCGATTAGGAATAGCTGCCGCAAGTACGAATCGACGGTGAACAGGCGAGCCCTCCGGCGCTACCAGGTCTGCAAGAAGTCTTCCACTTCTTGCAGTGCCACAGCGGGGTGAACCAGGGACGCCCGTACGACGAAGCAGTTCTGGTTTGAGCTAGGAATGCGATTGCAGAATTCCACCACGACCAGAGGAGGAACCGGCTAAACTATAGAGACTATAGAGTGAAGGGCTCCGCCGTGGACGTCGAGGAGTGGGCGAAGGCCTGCAGTCCAAAGTCGCCCATAGAGATGAGAGGTCTGCGGGAAAAGGAAGGGGACACGGTCGCCTTCCACCCGTGGGAGATGTTGTCTGTCATGGGGCGGTATTACCGATAGCTGTTTGCCCCTAAGAGCATAGACCCCCTCGAGAAGGAAAGCTTCTTGCGGGGCATTCCCAGAGAGAGAGTAGACTCTCTCTATGGGAAACTGACAGAAGCAGAGAGCCGGATGCTGACGGCACCTATTCGGGAAGAGGAGGTGAGGCGGGCCATCCTGATGGCCAAAGGAAAGTCCGCCCCGGGAGCAGACGGGCTGGGATACGAATTTTATAAGCTATTTCGGGAATGGCTCGTCCCCCCTCTGACAAAAGTGTTCAATGCGTTGCTGGCCTGGGAGCGACTCACCGAGTCCTTTTATCAGGGCACCCTGATCTTCTTCCCTAAGACGGGGGACCTGACGCTCCCGGCCAATTGGAGACCCATAGCGCTGACCAACATGGATTATCGCCTCCTGGCGAAGATTCTGAACGGGAGGCTGGCTAGTGTGGTGCACAAGCTGGTCGTGGGGTCCCAGACCAGTGCGGTGCTGGGAAGGGCCATGACGGACTCCCTCTGCCTGTTGAGGGAGATCTTCCAGTTGGTACAGGGCGGGAAATGGGCAGGAAGGATCCTCCTGTTGGATCAGAGCAAAGCATTCGACAACGTCCACCACCCCTTCCTGTGGAGCGTCCTCCGATGGAAGGGCCTCCCGCCCTCCTATGTCGGGTTCCTCCAGATGCTGTACGCCGGGGCCACCGTCACCCCCCAGATTAATGGGCACAGGGGAAAGCCCATCGCTTCGCAATCGGGAGTGAGGCAGGGGTGTCCGTTGAGCCCGCTCCTCTACATCTTGGCTCTGAACGCCGTCCTGTGTCGCATACAGCTGGAGGAGGGGATAGCGGGGATCCGCACGTCCCTCCCCACCGGGGCTCCCGTGCGGATCAAATTCGTGGCGCATGCCGACGACGTCTCGCTGCTCCTGAACGACGAGAGAGAGGGCGCGAGAGTGCAGTGAATCTTTGAGGCATCCGCGCGTGCCTCGGGGGCTCAGATCAACAGGAAGAAAAGTTGTCTGATCTCTTTTGATCCGGGGGAGGAGCAGCTGAAGCTAGCTCCCATGGAAGCATACCCAGAAGGGGAGGGCGGAGATGAGCAGAGGGTAGAGGAGGTGAAGATCCTGGGGATCTACTATTCCGTCGCCAAGGATGGGTGGAGGAGGAACTGGTTCGCTTGGCTCCAAAAGTTTGAGGAGAAGATAGGCATGTGGAGAAAGTGGCGACTGACGGTGTATCAGAAGGCGGTTTACGTACGCACGTACGTGCTGCCGGTCGCGATTAACATCTCGGTGCTCTACCCTCCTCCGGAAGCCGTGATGAAGGAGATGGAGAAGGAGCTCTTCAAATTCCTGTGGGGAATGGCCACCTTCCCTCTAGCAAGGGCGGTGGCGTACAGGCGGATAGACCAGGCGGGGCTGGACCTCCCGGCTCTGCGTATGAGGATGTTCGCCACCTTCCTGAGTTTCAACTTTGGTAAATACGCTCGATGGGAGGAAGGGGGGGACCGACTTCACATGTGGGTAGTCCTGTTTGCTCATCACTGGGTGGGTAAGCCGTGGGTGGAAACCTGGTGGGGGGAGCACCGCCTCGACTTTGCCGTCACGGCCGCGATGAGGTGTGGGGGACCCGAATATCTGAGGGAACTTTACGCTTTCATCAAGTGGCAAAAAGTCCATGCAGAATGGTTTGCTACGAGTCGGGGGGATCTGAAGAGTATCAAGTGGGAGGTGTACCGAGAGTTGCTCGAGGTGACCTATTTCAGACCGCAGGTCGCCAGGAATGTGGCGAGGGAGAACCTCTCCATACTTGAGGCAACTGGATGTTCCCGTCGAATATTTTAACGACCGAAGGGTGCCGTTTCAGTTGTGGGACATCAGGTGGAGACTGTATCACCAGGTGCATCTTCTCCAAGGCACCAGGCCGTGGCTTCCCGAGTGGGCGCAGACCTGCCCGAGACTGCGGTGCGAGAGCAGGGCCATGGAGAGCGGGAAGGCGCAGAAGGAGATGGTGAGGCACTTGGTCAGCGAGTGCCCCGCGGCACGTTCCACCTGGAAGGCGGTGTCGGAAGCGCTGGACTGGCCGGACCTGGGCTCCCAGGACTGGGAATCCGTCGTGTCCGGCACGGAACCCTCCCCTCCGCTGAAGGGACCCAGGAGGAGGGAGCCCAGGAAGCAGAGGTGGAGAGAGGCCGTGGCTCCTGAGACGTACTGGATGGTACCCTGGTCCACGGTCAGACTGATTAACCTGTACATCCTGTTGGCGCTGTCGTTCCAACGCCACAGGGAGATACAGACGCAAAAGGTGGCTGACGTGGCTGCCTCGGTCAACTTTGTCCGGGACAAGATCTTTTGGTTGAGCCACGAAGAGAGGGGGAGGATGCCGCCTGGTCGCTGGAGGAGATTTTGGCCCTGGCTGTCTGCGGCCCGTGCCCCGATTACGTAGCGTCTGTAGAACGCTCCCGCACGGAAAGATCTGTGTGACGCATGGCGTGAACCTCTCTCGGGGATCTCTGTAGAAAGTCCTCTCTGTAATTTGATGTGTAAATTTTGCAGATCTGTAAATGTGTGTACATTGGGCCTTGTGAAAATTTGTAAATTGGACTTTTGTACTTTTCTACTTTTCTAAGACGCAAGTTTCATTGGCTTTGTGATTTGTAGTATGCTCTCATTTAAATAAAAGTTTCAACCTTAAAAAAAAAAAAAAATTCAACCTATTCTGATGTACATCCCTAACCCTAACAGAAGGGGGAAGTACCACTGGATGGGGGAGTGTAGAAAAAGCCCTCATTGAGTAGCTTTGCCTGCACAGCTCATCCTTTCTTCCCCTTCTAAGCACATTCCAACCCTCAAAATGATTCCCGGACAAGTGGTTTTCAAACCCTAACCCTACCCTGGTGTACACCCCTAACCCTAACAGAAGGGGCAAGTACCACTGGATGGCATAGCATAGAAAAACCCTTCCTCGAGTAGCTTTTTCTGTGCAGCTTATCATTTCTGCAGCTTCTAAGAACATTCCAACCATCAGAATTTATTTATTTATTTTATTTATTTAAAAATTTATATGCCGCCCCTTGCAATAGCCTCGGGGCGGCTTACAACATAATACACAATAATAATACATTATTAAAAACATATAACAAAATTAAAAACTGGCCCATCTCAGGTTATTATATAAAAACATGAACAAAATTTATAACAATATAAATTAAACCTATTAAACATAAATTAAACATAAGTTAAACATAAACTAAACCAAAACATAAACCTAAATTAAACAATAATATTAATTAAAATATTGTCTAAATAAAAAGGTCTTCGCCTGGCGCCGAAAAGCAAATAACGACGGCGCCAGGCGAGCCTCTCTGGGGAGCGCATTCCATAAATGGGGCGCCACCGCTGAGAAAGCCCTCCTCCGGGTACTCACCCTCCTAATCTCACGCACGGAGGGTTCCCGGAGGAGAGCCTCTGTCGCTGATCGTAGGGGGCGGGAGGGCATATATGGTCGCAGGCGCTCCTTTAGGTAACCAGGGCCCAAGCCGTTTAGGGCCTTATAGGTAAGAACCAACACCTTGAATTGGGCCCGGACTTCAATGGGGAGCCAGTGGAGCTGACGGAGAACTGGGGTGATATGAGAACCACGCCCAGTCCCCGTCAGAACCCTGGCAGCTCTATTTTGCACCAATTGAAGTATCCGGACCATCTTCAAGGGAAGCCCCACGTAGAGCGCGTTACAATAATCCAACCGGGAAGTCACCAACGCATGTGTCACTGTCGTCAGGCAATCGAACTCCAGGAAGGGACGCAGCTGATGTATCAGCCGAAGCTGTTGGAAGGCGCTCCTCGCCACTGCTGACACCACTGCTGAGATGTCAAGAAGGACTAACAGGGACGCACTCCCCCTGTCCCTCTCCCGGCATAGGTCATCGTACAGGGCGACCAAGGCGGATTCAGTGCCAAAACCGGGTCTGAAACCGGACTGAAATGGGTCCAGATAATCAGTTTCCTCCAAGAGTGCCTGGAGTTGTCCCGCCACCACCCGCTCCAGCACCTTACCCAAAAACGGGATGTTGGCCACCGGTCTATAATTGGCGACCACCTCTGGATCCAGGGAAGCCTTCTTTAGGACTGGCCGGACTACCGCCTCCTTTAAGGTGGCCGGCACCCGGCCGTCTCTCAAAGAGGCGTTGACCACCTCCAAGATCCAGGGCACAATCCCGTCCTTGGCGGTCTTTAATAGCCAAGATGGGCACGGGTCCAGTAAACAGGTGGTTGGGCGTACCGATCCAAGCACCTTGTCCACATCATCGGGCTGCAAAAACTGAAAGTCATCCAATAACGTGGGACAAGCAGGCATGGTTGGCCCCTCCCCAAAAGAAACTGTATCAAAAGTGGAGTCCAGCTCGTGACGAATCAGAGCCACTTTCTCCTGAAAATGCGTGGCAAACTCGTCACAGCGGGCTTTCGAGGGTGGCACCAGTTCTTTATCGGGGCCCGGTCTCGTCAACCCCTGCACCACCCGAAAAATCTCCGCTGGACGGCATTGTGAGGAGGCAATGGACGCGGAGAAGAATCGCTTCTTCGCCGCCCTCACCGCCACAGCATAGGCGCGATAGTGTGCTCTAAGATGTGTTCGATCGGACTCATCACGAGATTTCCTCCACCTGCGCTCTAGCCGTCTCCCAACCCGCTTCATCGCCCGTAATTCCGATGTATACCAGGGAGACGAACGGGCTCTGCCAGGCTGGAGAGGGCGCTTGGGAGCGATCGTGTCGATGGCCCTGGTCATCTCCCCATTCCATATTTCGACCAGGGCCTCCACAGGAGCGCCAGCCTTGTCAGCCGGAAAATCCCCCAGAGCCCTCAGGAATCCGTCCGGATCCATCCGACTCCGGGGGCGGACCATCACAATCTGGTCCGCACCCTTACAGAGGGAGAGGCCGCTCTCGAGCTCAAACCGCACGAGGAAATGATCTGACCATGACAAGGGCGTCAAACATACATTCTTCACCCTCAGATCACCTCCTTCCTCGCCCGTCGAGAAAACCAGGTCCAAAGTGTGTCCACGTTCATGGGTCGGGCCGGTGACATGTTGAGACAGCCCCATGGCCGTCATGGCAGCCATGAAGTCCTGAGCTGCCCCAGTAAGGTCAGTCTCGGCATGGAGATTGAAGTCCCCCAGGACCAACATCCTGGGGGTCCTCAACACCAGGTCCGAGACGACTTCTGTCAGCTCAGGCAGGGAGTCTGTTGGGCAGAAGGGTGCTCGGTACACCAACAGAATCCCCAATCTGTCTCAATCGCCCAACACCAAATGGAGACACTCCAGCCCCGGTCTCGAAGGGACAGGAAGCCCCGTGAGGGAAAAAGCAGCCCGATAAACTAAAGCGACCCCCCCTCCCCTCCCCTCCAGGCGTGGTTGGTGCTGTACTAGATACCCGGGCGGGCAAAGCTCCGAGAGGGAGACATCTCCCCCCTCGCCCACCCAGGTCTCGGTGATACAAGCCAGGTCGGCCCTTTCATCGATTATCAAGTCATAGATGATGTTCGCCTTGTTATGGACCGACCTGGCATTGAGTAACAGCACCGTTAGGCCTGTGGGGTAGCTAACAAGACTCCCTGGTACCCGCCGGTTGGGGGAATAACCAGAAGGGGGGACAGATGTTAACCATCTGTCCCGCCTTCTCCTAGGCGGGAACGTTAGACCCCCATTGCGACCATACCGACCATTGCCCATCACCACCCCAATCGCGGCGCCCCCGCACTCCCCAGGTAACATATTAACAACTGTCCTGAGATGGGCCTCTAAAATAATTAAAATATCAACATTAAAAAACCCCACCCACTTACCCTCTCAGCCCAAACATGGCCAAGGTTATTGTGGAGCCTAGCCGGAGCCCCAAAACCAAAAGTCCCGGCCAGCCCAGTCCCCCAAGGCCCCCAACAGCCCTAACGGCGGCGTCACCGCCCTTAGGCCGTCGCCCTTCGGCCGCCGGCCCGAGGCCTTCAAGGCCCCGCGGCTTCCGCTTCTGGCCCCGGCCTCGCCCCGGCCCGCCCACCTCGGTGTGCCTGCCACTCACCGCGCGAGGGGGCGGGTGCGGAGCAGGGCCTGGGAGCCGGCGGGAGACGCGGCGGCCGCCCGGTGGTCCGCGGAGCAGCTGGGCTTCCCGGTCCCCGGCGGCCTCCGGGGCGACGGCGACGGCGGAACGGCGCGGGCTCCGGCGCGGCGCGGCACGGGCTCCTCCGACGGCGGGTGGGCGGCTCGTCGGCAGCGGCGGTGTCAGAATTAATCCAGGGCACCTCGTTTTCCACACCCGAACTCTACCGTGGTGCACACCCCTAACCCTAATAGAGGGGGGAGGTACCACTGGATGGGGCGGTGTAGAAAAAGCCTTCCTTGAGTAGTTTTTTCTGCACAGCTCATCATTTTGGCCCCTTCGAAGCACATTCCAACCCTCAGAATGAATCCAGGATACCTCGTTTTCCTAACCCTAACCCTACCCTGGTGTGCACCCCTAACCCTAACAGAAGGGGGAAGTACCACTGGATGGAATAGTATAGAAAAACCCTTCCTCGAGTAGCTTTTTCTGCGCAGCTTATCATTTCTGCAGCTTCTAAGAACATTCCTACCATCAGAATTATTCCAGGGCACCTCGTTTTCCTAAACTTAACCCTACCCTGGTGCACCACCCTAACCCTTTCAGAGGGGGGATGTACCATTGCATGGGGGAGTGTAGAAAAACCCTTCATTGAGCATATTTTTCTGCACAGCTCATCATTTCTGACCCTTCTAAGCACATTCCAACCCTCAAAATGATTCCAGGACAGCTCCTTTTCCTAACCCTAACCCTAGCCTGGCGAAAACCCTTCCCCCAAATGAAGGGGAAAGTACCAATGGATGGGGCGATTTTGAAAAACCCTTGCTTGAGTTTCTTTTTCTGCACAGCTCATAATTTCTGCCCCTTCTAACCACTTTTCTACCCTCAGAATGATTCCAGGACACCTCATTTTCCTAACCCTAACCCTACTCTGCTGTCCACTCCTAACCCTAACAGAAGGGGGAAGTGCCACTGGATGGGGCGGTGTAGAAAAGGCCTTCCTTGAGTAGCTTTTTCTGCACACCTCATCATTTCGGCCCCTTCTAAGCACATTCCAACCCTCAGAATGATTCCCGGACACCTCGTTTTCCTAAACCCAACCCTTCACTTCCCCGCCATTGGGGTGGTGATGGGCAATGTGCGTTATGGCGTTGGGGGTCTAATGGGTCAGCATAGAAGAAGGAGGGGCAGATGGTTAACACCTGTCCCTCGTTCTGATTATTCCCCTAGCTGGCGTGTTCCCGGTAGACTTGTCAACTGCCCCCCGGGCCTGTCGGTGCTGCTGCTAATGCCATGTCGGTCCATAATAAATCTGCCCTCATCCATGACTTGAATGTGGATGAGGGGGCTGACCTGGCTTGCATCACCGAGACCTGGGCAGGTGAGGGGGGGGATGTTTCCCTCTCACAGCTGTGCCCGCCCGGGTATCTGGTCCAGCACCGCCCACGCCTGGAAGGGAGGGGAGGGGAGGTCACTCTGGTTTATCGGGCTTCCATTGCCCTTGTGGGGCTTCCTGTTCTCTCAAGGCTGGGGCTGGAGTGTCTCCACTTGGTGCTGGGCGACTGAGACAGACTGGGGATTCTGTTGGTGTACCGTGCACCCTTCTGCCCAACAGACTCCCTGCCTGAGCTGATGGAGGTCATCTTGGATCTGTTGTTGAAGACTCCCAGGATGGTGGTCCTGGGGGACTTCAATCTCCATGCCAAGATGGCTCTTACCGGGGCAGCCCAGAACTTAATGGCGGCCATGGCGGCCATAGGGCTGTCTCAACACGTCACTGACCCGACCCATGAATGTGGACACACTCTGGACCTAGTTTTCTCGACGGGGCAGGAGGAGGGTGATCTGAGGGTGAGGAATTTAAGCTTGACACCCTTGTCATGGTCAGATCCCTTCCTCATAAGGTTTGAGCTCGAGAGTGGCCTCTCCCTCTGTAAGGGTGCGGACCCAATTGTATTGGTCTGCCCCCGGAGCATGATGGATCCTGAAGGATTCCTGGAAGCTCTGGGGGATTTTCCAGTTAACAAGGCTGGTGATGCTGTTGATGCCCTGGTTGAACTGTGGAATGAGGAGATGACCAGGACTATTGACACGATCGCTCCCAAGCATCCTCTCCCACCTGGCGGAGTCCGTTCATCTCCGTGGTATACGACCGAATTACGGGTGATGAAGCAGGCTGGGAGACGTCTAGAGCGTAGGTGGAGGAGATCACGACGTGACCGAACACACTTAAGAGCACATTATTGGGCCTATGCTGTGGCGGTGAGGATGGCCAAGAAGAAATTCTTCTCCGTTTCCATTGTCTCCTCACAATGCTGTCCGGCGGAGCTTTTTCGAGTGGTGCAGGGCCTAATACATCCAGGCCCAAAGAAAGATCTGGTGCCGCCCTCGAAGGCCCGCTGTGACAAGTTTGCCGAGCATTTCAGGGAGAAAATCATTCAGATACACCACGAGCTTGACTCTACTTTGGAACCAGATTCTGGTGGGGAGTTGCCATCGACGCCGTCTGGTCCACAATTAATGGATGAATTTCAGTTGTTGAGGCCTGATGATGTGGACAAGGTGCTTGGACAAGTACGCCATACCACTTGCTTACTAGACCCATGCCCTTCTTGGCTACGCAAGAAAGCCAAGGATGGGATTGGAACCTGGATCCTGGAGGTGGTCAATGCCTCTTCAAGAGACGGCCGGGTACCTGCCCCTTTAAAGGAGGCGATAGTCCGGTCAGTCCTAAAGAAGGCATTCCTGGATCCAGAGGTGACTGCCAATTATAGACCAGTGGCCAACATCCCGTTCCTGGGCAAGGTACTACAGCGGGTGGTGGTGGGACAACTCCAAGCACTCTTGGATGAAACGGATTATCTGGACCTATTTCAGTCTGGTTTCAGACCCAGGTATGGTACTGAATCTGCCTTGGTCACCCTGTACGATGACCTGTGCAGGGAGAGAGACAGGGGGAGTGCGTCCCTGTTGGTTCTCCTGGACCTCTTGGCAGCTTTCGATACCATCGACCATGGTATCCTTCTGGATAGGCTAGCGGGATTGGGAGTTGGAGGCACCGCTTGGCGGTGGTTCCGCTCCTATCTCAATGGCCGATTTCAGAAGGTGGTGCTGGGGGACTATGGCTCTGCGCCATGGCAGCTATGCCATGGAGTTCTGCAGGGGTCCATTTTGTCCCCCTTGCTATTCAACATCTACATGAAACCACTGGGAGAGGTCAGCAGGAGGTGTGGGCTGTGGAATCCTCAGTACACTGATGATACCCAGCTCTACCTCTCTTTCTCCACCGATCCAGGTGAGGTGGTGGCTGTGCTGAACTGGTGCCTGGCCAAGGTAATGGGCTGGATGTGGGCCAATAAACTGAAGCTCAATCCAGACAAGACGGAGGTCCTGTTGGTGGGCAGTTCAGGCCTTGGGATGGGGGACTTGGGCCTGGTCATGGATGGGGTTGCACTCCCTCTAAAGGACAGGGTCCACAGCTTGGGAGTGCTCCTCGATCTGGAGCTGTCATTACATGCTCCGGTGACGGCGGTGGCGAGGAGTGCCTTCCTACAGCTTTGGCTGATACATCAGCTGTGTCCCTTCCTAGAGTACGACTGCCTGGCGAGAGTGACACACGCTCTGGTGACTTCCCGATTAGATTTCTGTAACGCGTTCTACGTGGGGCTGCCCTTGAAGACGGTTTGGATACTTCAATTGGTGCAGAATAGAGCTGCCAGGTTGCTGACGGGGACTGGGCGTTGTTCTCATATCACCCCAGTTCTCCGTCAGCTCCACTGGCTCTCGATTGAAGTCCAGGCCCAATTCAAGGTGTTGGTTATGACCTACAAAGCCCTCAACGGCTTGGGTCCTAGATACCTAAAGGAGCATTTGCGCCCATATATGCCCTCCCACACCCTGAGATCAGCAACAGAGGCCCTCCTCCGGGAACTCTCCGTGAATGAGATTAGGAGGCTGAGTACCCAGAGGAGGGCTTTCTTTGCGGTGGCGCCCCAATTATGGAATGCGCTCCCCAGAGAGGTCCGCCTGGCACCGTCGTTATTTGTTTTTCAGCGCCAGGCAAAGACCTTTTTATTTAAATTGTATGTTAATTGTTAATGGTGATTGGCATGGGTTGGATTTTAAAGGGTTTTTGCCGAGATGCACCGGGTTCGGGGGGGGGGGAGGTTTAATTGGATTTTATATGTTGTTGTTGTTATTAATTGTTGTTGTAAGCCGCCTCGAGGCTTTATTGCGATGGGGTGGCATGGAAATGTTTTAATAAATAAATAAATAAATAAATAATAAAGCATTGATAACGGACCGAAAGCAGAGGGTAACCATTAGTAGGGAATTGTTGGGATGGTGGCCAGTGACAAGCAGGGTCCCCAGGGCTCTGTCCTGGGGCCGATCCTGTTTAATCTTCTCTTCACTGACATGGAAGAAGGGGTGAACAGTCTGCTAATCAAATTTGCAGATGATACTAAAACTGGAGCAGTGGCCACAACTGAGGAGCAGGTACTCCAGATCCAAAAGGATCTGGACAGACTATGAAAGTGGGCAGGAGACAACAGGATGGCGTTCAATGTGAATAAGTGCAAGGTCTTGCACTTGGGGCATAGGAATATATGTCATAAGTACAGATTAGGGGACAAGTGGCTGGAAAGCAGCACTTGTGAAAGGGACCTCGGGGTACTAGTTGACCACAGGCTAAACATGAGTCAGCAGTGTGATGCGGTGGTCAAGAGGGCGAATGCCACCCTTGGTTGCATAGCCAGAAGTGTGGCTTCAAGATTGAGGGCGGTATTACTACCATTCTATACGACTCTGGTGCGCCCCCAACTGGAGTACTGTGCTCAGTTTTGGGCCCATTGTTATTGGATGCCGTATGAGGCAAGACTGAGGGAACTGGGTCTCTTCAGCATGGAGAAGAGTAGACTCAGAGGGGATCTGTTGGTGACATACAGGTAGAGACTGTATGAAGTCTTTCTATTTTTGATGGCACTCTTTTCCACCCCCCACTGGAGATGTTCTGGATTTCTTAAGCTCTTCTGCATACAAAGCAGGATCTCCATCACTGAGCAATGGTCCTTTCCTGCCCACCTTTCCTACCAGCAGCTCTCATGGCTTCCCCTGCTCTGTGTTTGGAGAATCCTATCCAGGTAAATATGGTGGGTGAATGAAGGTGTTTTAGAGGTTTGTATTTGGGGAGGTAATGTAGGCCAGGCCACTTCAGTGGGGGGCCATTGAGGGCCAGCGTCACTTCTGCCACCCTCCCTCCCCTTCATTGCACATGCAGACCAATCCCACATACTTGACACCATCACAGCAAGTCCATCCCTTGCTTCTGAAGGACTCCATCACTCTGGGTAGACCAAGGTTTGGATTTGCTTTTGGACAAGGCCCCTCATTTTACAGAACTGCAACCATCATGCCCCTTGCTTTCATCTACCTGCTGCTTATGAGATGTCTTACATTGGTGTACGTGCACCTCAACTCCTTCCCACAGCTTCCTTTCTTGGGAGTCTCCAGCCTCCTCCTTCCTCCCATCTTCCTTGATACCAACCCTCTCTTTGTAGAAGTCCTGTCAGTTCCTGCAGTACCTCTCAAACCCTGGTCTCAGATACCTGATCTTATAACCCTGTCAGGCTGGTGGCCCTCTCCTCTCTTTCCTCCTGGCCTCTCTGGCCTCTCCTCCAGCCTCCTCATCCCCCAGAGCAAATGTCTGGTTAGGAATGATACTTGAGTTGAAACATTTCTCCCTCTAAGATATGAAGGGAGCAGCCTGGAGCTGGATTTTGCCCTACAATGGAAAGAACCTGCTTTGGCTGGCTGGCTGACTGGCTGGCTGGCTGGTTTTTGCAGGAACCTCTGCAGCTGTATATGAACAGGATATTTGCCTATGTCCATGGAGGAAAACAAGCAACCCTCTTCCCATCTCATTATCCCAGCCTAAGTTTCTGTTCTAAAGGAAATCATATTTTTGACAGAGGGGAAAAGCAAGAACACTTGTCAATGAAGTGACTTGCAATTTTCTTCACTTGACCCTCCCTGGGTTGTTGTGCAGGGCTGGAACTTCTCAAATGTTAAACAAAAAACAAACAAACAGATAAATCACATACACACACAAAGATTAACTTCAAGAGCAAAACTGTCACTTGCACATTCCATGGGACAACCATGTCTGAGCCTTCTGTTACACCCTAACACAGATCACGTTGCCCATCAGTGTCACCCCACCCAGCCTCTTTCTTCTCTAATTTCTCCACTCATTCACAAAATATAGACGGCAGCTTCCTTCTCTCTTCTTCACATTCTCTGAAAACTGAAAGGTCTGAGATCAAGCACCTGCTTCTCTTCTGCTTTTCCATCGCTTTCTACATCAAGTAGTGGCCTCGGGGCAAAGGGCCCCAGACAGGTTGGGGAGTGTGTACTGAGTGCATGGTCATGTTCCATCTTGGCAATCCTCCAGCAAAAATGGGGTACCTTACTGGCTCAGTGTCATTAGATTGTCAGGAACCCAGCCAGGCTTGGATGATGTATCTGGCTTCAGGGGAGGCATACAATCCAGCCCTCAGACCTATGGAATAAGAAAGGGTCCAGAGAGTTATAGAAACATAGAAACAGAGCGAGTCAGAAGGGGGTCTCCTGGGCCATCTAGTCTGACCTTCGGCACCAGCCGGCTCCGCTCACGACATGCCCACCATGTGCATGTCCAGCCTGTCTTTGAACACCCTCACCAATGGGGCCTCAACGACCTCCCGTGGAAGCCCATTCCACGCGCTCAGGGTCCTGACTGTCAGGAAGTGCTTCCTGGCATCCAAATGGAACCTTGGCTCCCTGAGCTTTGCTCCATTGGAACGCGTCCTGCCTTCCTCTGCAGGGGAGAACAGGTCTCTACCCATCTGCATGTGACACCCCCTCACATACCTGTATGTCGCCAACATATCCCCTCTGAGTCTCCTCTTCTCCAAGATGAAGAGACCCAGTTCCCTCAGTCTTTGTTGTGCAGGAGAGCACGACAGTAGCTCCTCCTCGCGAGGAGGAGGTAACCGTGATTACTAGGAGCAGGAGAGAGCAGACGCTTCCAGAAGAAGAAACGAATCAGGGGTCTCCGGCCGCTTCCCAGGAGGCTAGCCCTTTAAACCATACAGACTGTGAAGGAGAAAGGGAGGGGGAAAATACTGTGCCGGAGGAGGAGGAAAGCAGCGGACCGGAAGGGGACGGGCAGCTAGGAGGCATTGACTTGATTGACGCTAACCAACGACGAATGATGCGCTCTTATCAGCTTCGGGAAGAATGGAAAAGAAAGAAACAGGAGGAGGGGGAGGGATGAGATTCATTCTCAGGGGAACATCATTCCTTCATATACGTGCCTTGCCATTAGGATATTTGTTTAACCGTAAATCTTGTAGATAATGAGCAATAAACCAATTTAGAACCTCAGCTCCTGTTTGAAGAATTTATTGCAGCTAAAGCACCTCCAAGCGTGAGGGTGTTTTTATAACACCCTCACAACAGTCTTGCCTCATACGGCATCCCCTGCAAACCAGCCACCATCCTTGTGGCCCTACGCTGCACTGACTCCAACCTGGCTATATCCTTTCTGTAATGAGGGGCCCAAAACTGAACACAGTACTCCAGTTGCGGGCGCACCAGAGTCGTGTAGAGTGGTAGTAATACCTCTCTCGATCTTGAAGCCACACTTCTGGCTATGCAACCAAGGGTGGCATTCGCCCTCTTGACCACCGCATCACACTGCTGACTCATGTTTAGCCTGTGGTCAACCAGTACCCCGAGGTCCCTTTCACAAGTGCTGCTTTCCAGCCACTTGTCCCCTAATCTGTACTTATGACATATATTCCTATGCCCCAAGTGCAAGACCTTGCACTTATTCACATTGAACGCCATCCTGTTGTCTCCTGCCCACTTTCATAGTCTGTCCAGATCCTTTTGGATCTGGAGTACCTGCTCCTCAGTTGTGGCCACTGCTCCAGTTTTAGTATCATCTGCAAATTTGATTAGCAGACTGTTCACCCCTTCTTCCATGTCAGTGAAGAGAAGATTAAACAGGATCGGCCCCAGGACAGAGCCCTGGGGACCCTGCTTGTCACTGGCCACCATCCCAACAGTTCTCCACGCGGTCTCAAAAATGGAGGCCAGCGGGTGTGAGAGAACCCCTGCCAACTCTCTTAGTACTCTCGGGTGTAACCCGTCAGGGCCTGGCGCCTTTGTAATGTCCAATGCCCTGAGGAGTCCCTCAACTTCAAGGAGGATGACTCTAATCTCTGCCCCTAAGTCCCCAGCCTCATCTAATCTCCTATATGGATATCCCCCGTCCTGCTTTGGGGAGAACACAGAGGCAAAATAGTCATTTAGCCTCTGTGCCTGTTCCCTCATATCAGTCACTGGATCTTCTTCCTCCTTAATTAGTGGTCCCACCACTTGTCTCCCCTTCCACTTCCTATTTACATGCTGAAAGAAGCCCTTTTTGTTGCTCTTGATATTCTTGGCAAGTCTCAGCTCATAATCAGTCTTAGCCTTGCAAAGAATCCTTCTGCAACGGGCCTCCTCCTCCCGGTATACCCTTTTGTCTATTCCCCCCAGTACCCATTTCCTATGGAGGCGCCTCTTTCGTCTAATTCCTCTAACCACCTCCTTTCGCATCCATGGCGGCACTCTCCTCCGCCTCCCCACCTTACTGACTAGAGGTATCGTCAAGGCTTGTGCCTCCAAAACCTCCCTTTTGAATGCCATCCACCCCTCCTCAACTCGCTTACCTTCCAGTGACCTATCCCAGGAGACTTTCCCCAGTCTGGCCTTCAGTTGGCCAAAGTTGGCCCTCTTGAAGTCCCAGCTTCTAGTGCTCGCCCTGCTGCACGTCCCCAGTCCCCTGATCTCAAAGCAAAGGATGGAGTGATCACTCGTATCCAGAGCTCCCCGAATCTGCACTTATCTATCAGCTCCTCCCTATTGGTCAAGACCAAGTCAAGGATGTCGCCTCTCGGACCCTCTGTGTGAAAAAACCACCCTCTAGAGCGTCTAGGAAGCAACGTGACCTGGCTGTCACCGCCGAGTTAGTCTCCCAAGTAATATCCGGGAGATTTCAATCTCCCATAATTACTCTGTCTCTCCCCCGAGATATCCTTAGAATCTGTCCTGTCAGGACATCATCCAGGGTCTCAAGTTGACCTGGAGGGCGATAGCATACCCCCACTGTCAGGTCTCTTTCCCTGTCAAAACCCCTAAGTTTCACCCAGACTGCCGCTACCGAATCCCCATCTGTGCTGCATTCTATCTCCCTGCATCCTATCCCTTCCCTGACGTATAAAGCCACGCCCCCACCTCTCTTTCCCTTCCTGTCCTTTCTAAAAAGGTGATACCCTTCTATGTTCACATTCCAGACTTGCCTTTCATCCCACCAAGTTTCTGTGATTCCCACCAGATTGTATCCTCCTATTCCCAGGAGAGCTTCAAGCTCTTCCTGCTTATTACCCATGCTCCTAGCATTGGTGTACATGCACCTCAACTCCTTCCCATCGCTTCCTTTCCTTGGAGTGCCCAGCGTCCTCCTTCCTCCCATCCTCCCTGGTACCTGGCCCCTCTCCGTAGAAGTTCTGTCAGTCCCTGCAGTATCTCTAAAGCCCTGCTCCCAGAGCCCACTGGGCAAGTATCGCACCCTCACCCAGATATTGCTATATGAAAATATCATCACAAAGTGAAGTTGTAGGTTGATAGAGAGAAGGTTCCCTTTGTCCAAGAGTCTACTGCAGGAAATTGAATCAAATGCAGCAATCAGACCAAGAAAAGCTGCATCCAATGTGCCACCAGCTTTCCTAGCTTATTTGTAGATTAAATGTGCCAGACCAGAGCAGGTATTTACTTCTGCAGAACTGATGCTGAATGAATTCTTTTATTTTATAGGAAAACAAGAATGACCCAATTAACTCCAGTATGGGGAAAATGTGATTTAGAACAATGCTTTATTGGCCTGTGATTAATAAACAGAATTTTCCGAATCACGAAATGCATGAATTACATTTTTCATATGAGATGGTCTCTACTATTGAGACTGGGCCTCAAGACAATGATGTAGCATTTGGGGAGAAAGATGCAGCCCCGGAGACCAGCCTCAGAGGCCAAGATGGAGAAGACCTCCATGGCCACCGCGCACTTCCCCTTGGTGCTCAGGAAGGTGGGCACAAAGGAGACCCACATGCTGCAGAAGACCAGCATGCTGAAGGTGATCAGCTTGGCTTCATTGAAGCTGTCGGGCAGTTTCCTGGCGAGGAAAGCCACGCTAAAGCTGAGGAGAGCCAGGAAGCCCATGTAAGCCAGGGCAGCATAAAACATGGTGATGGACCTTTCGATGCATTCCACGATGATCTCTCCAGAGAGAGAATGGAAGTCCAAGTTGGGGAAAGGGGGGGAGGTCAGCAACTAGGCCGCACAGATCACAGCCTGGATGAGGGGACAGATCAGCACAACAGAGGTTGTCAGTGGCTTCCCCAAGAACTTTCTTTCCATGTTTCCTGGCTTGGTGGCCAGAAAGGCCAGAACCATCATGATGGTTTTTGCCAACACACAAGAAACTGCAAGACAGAAGGTGATGCCAAAAGCAGCTTGTTGCAGAAGACAGGTGACCCTAGTGGAGTGACCAATGAAAAGGAAGGAGCAGAGGAAGCAGAGCAGGAGAGAGCTGAGGAGGGTGTAGCTGAGGTTTTATTCTACCGGAACTGGTAGAAGAAGTCTAGGAACCACTTAAAGTCTTACTGTCCTCAAGTGATCAAGGAGAGTGGGAGAAGTGCCAAAGGCCTGCAGAAGGCCTAATAATGTCCTCCTCTTGAGGAAGGGAAAGATGGATCCCTCTGAGAACTCCAGAAGAGTCCATCTGACTTCAGTGCTTGGGAAAAACCTGGAAAAGCTGATGAAGGTAGTCGTCTTCATACACCCTGCAAGTCATGCAATGATCCCAAGAAACCAGCATGGATTTGCCAGGAAGATACACTTATGTTTAAACACATCTCAGTTCTTCATTGGGTAACCTCCCTGGTGGACTGAATAATGCTGTGGATTCCATCCATCTGTCCTTCCGCAAAGCTTTTGTCAAAGCTTTTGTCCCATGAGATCATGATTAGTAAAGTAGTTCCAAGCAGTGTAGGTTGAACAACTCTCAGCCGCATCCACAGTTGGCTACTGTTGTGGGGGAGCCTCCCAGGCTCCGGGATTTCAGCTGCAATTAACCACACTGACGAAGGCAATGAAACTAAATCTATTTATTGCTAGTTATCTGCAAGATTTATGACTCTACTGATTAGCTACTTAAGAAGTGTCTTGGCCGTTAAGATGTTCGTCACTCAATGGTGTTCCTTTCTCTCTTGTTCCGTCATCTCCTCTTCCCCCAGCCGTGCCTCCTGCCTCCGCTGTTCACGCTGCATCCTGATTTGGTATGATTTTATCAAACGTCTCTGATTGGCGTTTCTTATGTCAACAAACCCCATTTTTCCTTCTGCTTCTGGTCCCGTCAGTTCCGCCTCTGACGAAGAGGAGGAGGAATCTCCCCCCTCCTTGCAGACTGTTTGATTTAAAGGGCCAGGCGTCTGGATAGGGGCTTGTGGGTGATGTTCTCAGATAGGGGTGATGTTCTCAGATAGAAGCTGGCTATTATCTACATCAGGCTGGGGACGATCCTCCTGGGCTCTAGTTATTACAGCTACTTTCTCCTCATGAGGAGTAGCCCCTGTCGTGACCTCCTGCACGACAGCTACAGAATCAGGCTCCAGTGTGCTCATCAATGGCACACCTGAAGAGGCAACACATTGGGTACTGCAGGGTTCAGTCCATGACCCAGTGTTCTTCAACCTTGTGATTGATTGCTTGATTGAGGAAGTGCCGAGAAGGCGTAGCAGATCTGAAATGCTCACAAAAGCAGATAGGAAGGTTAGAAGACAGGAAGAAGTTTCACAGGATGGCACCAGGAGAAACAGGAAAGCATTTGGAGGACAGAGAGGATGGTGTGTGGACTGGAAACAAAGGTGTGTGAGGAGAGATGGAACGACACGGGGAAGTCAGGCTGGACCTGAAAGGCAGAGGGGAGGGATGACAGCACTCTGCCAGTACTGCCTGGGTTGCCACAGAGCAAGGCCACAATCTCTGCTTGATCCTCCCGAGTGCAGGAACAAAAAGGCTCAGGAAGCCCTTCTTGGCCATGTCCAAATCCCCTGCTATGAGATTCCTGCAAGACTCCTCAGGAAGACAAGCTATTAGTATGCTAAAATGAGCTGCCATGTGCAGGACCGGGGGCTCTGGAGCTCAACTATCCAGTTTGGGCTTCAGGTTTTTTTTTTTTTTTTTTAAATATGGTATATGTTTTGATAACATATTTTTTAGTGTTGTGAGCCGCCCCGAGGCTGCTGCAAGGAGCGGCATAAAAATATTTAAATAAATAAATAAATAAAAATTCCCTCAGAGATGCTGCCCTTCCCTCCTTCAGTGATGAGGTTGCTATTCCTGGTTTCCTGAATTCCTGAAGGAGACCATGGGCATTCATCCCTGAAATCAGAACCCTGTCCATGATCGGAGTCACACCCAGCCACATTCAACAGGGAGCAGCTATTAGCAAAAAGAGGGATATGAACTCTTTCCTGTCACATGTTTTGCTTTCTCTGTTGCAGCTCCACCCTTTCCTGGGTGACCCCCAGTTTCGCAATCATTCCATTGCGGGGTTGTATTCAGATGAGAATGGAGACCTGGCAGCCAACCTTGACCTTGTCAGTCGGGTGAGGCTTCCCAACAGGACGGTTGACCGAGTGAAAGTTGGGAGTCTAGAAAGGCGGGGCCTGCCTGGCCCCAAGATGACCATTCAGCGAGATCCCATGGCATGGCCAAGATGGAAAGACCAGGTGACAAAAGCCATCCCCATTATTCTCTTTTTTTCATTTCCCATCCCTTCACTAACAGTCTGAATAATCGGAAGTATCCAGATATTTAATGAATAAATCAATAGCCTGAGATGTAACAGGTGTGGTGAATAAATGTGATGCATTGCACCTGGAGGGAAAGTCCAGCTGCTCCAGCTTCACAGGGTGGGGTTCACTGATGGAGTCCATGGATATGTTAGAGGTCCTCTTCCTCTGTCCTTTCTATCTGCACCACCTCAGGCCACATCGTGAATCCTCCTCCCCTGATGCCCCTCCTCTCTTGCTCAGCCCCTGCCGCAGGCCAGGTGTGTGGAGAGCTGTCGCCTGGGATTCTTCAAGGTGGCTCAGGAGGGAGATCCCATGTGCTGCTATGACTGCGCTCCATGTGCGGAAGGGAGAATCTCCACTTGGGAAGGTGGGTGAGTGCAGAGGGAGAGGCAGTGCCTGGGGGCAGGCAAAGACCCAAGCACAATTTGGGGTGCATCTGGCAGTGTTAACCATGCTGCAAGGAATTGAAGGTGGTCTGTTTTTGCTGGAGGATCAGCAAAAAATTTCATTCTTGGGGTGCTTTTCCCCACCCCCTCCCTCCCGTCCTGGAAGCATTACAGACACCAAGCCCCGTATAGTGTTCTATGCTTCCCAGAATGACTCAGTCCCTTAGTTGCTTCAGGAGCCACCTACTCCTTGGCCTTTCATCTTCTGCAGGCATGCCTTCCCTTTGATGTCGCTTGCAGCTAAGCCTCCCCGCCCACCCCTGACCTCCATCCCTCCTTGTCTCCTACAACTCCCCAGGAGCATTCCCTCCCACTTTTGTGGGTGTTGTTGTGTCAGTACGTCTCTTTCTCCCTCCACAGTACCCCTCAGAACACCTTGGCTCATGAATCCCACCTTCCTGTGCTGCTGTTTCCCCCCACTTACAACACAACCAACCCCACCCTGAGCAGCTTCCCCACAGAGAAGTGGGTGGCTTGCAGAAAAGGGCCTTCCTTAAGCATGAGGGGCTTTGGGACCTTCTTCTGCATCCTTTGGAGGAGCCGAATGAGGACATCTTGATGGCACTGCAGTGCTTCACATCAGGAGGGATGCTAAGCAGGGTTGCGGGTCCAGGGAATGATGCAACCAGTGGTTCCCTTGGTGTTCAAGGATGGGGCAAAGGGTTCGCATTTGTATGGCAGCGTTGGGGGGAAGGGAATTTGCTCAGATCTTCAGCTGTGCATGCTGGGCTTCAGCATATCGTGAAATGGGCAGGGGACAGAGGGGCTTCCATGCAGTCCAAGATGATTGTCTGGTTCCACAACATCCTATATTTTTCTAAATGTAAAAAAGAAAAAAAGAAAAAACAAGGCATGGATTTAATACAGTGAATGTGTCTTCAAATGCCCTGAATGCGGAAAACCACTCACAAAGCATCCAGTGTTTCTTTATTCAGCTTCTTTATATCATGCCATCTCCTTTGAGAAATGGCTGCGGAGAAAGCTGATGCAACTACCAAGTAGGGAGGGGCAGAAAAGGTAGATTGGCGGCTCGCAGTGCCCATGGGTCACCGTCCTCTTTAGGATCCTTCTCAGCAAATTTCATGAGATTGGAAAGAAGGGGCCAAGCAAGTCGAGACCTGGCTGGAAAGCACACTATGTTGTCTCTCACACCAAAATTTAGTCTCTACTAGTGCTTAGTTGTTAGTTGTGAAGCTGTGTCCAACGCACCTCTACCCCATGGACAACGTTCATCCAGGCTCTCCTGTCCTCCACCTCCTCCCTGGTCCATTTAAGCTCACACCAACTGCTTCAGTGACTCCATCCAGCCACCACATCCTCTGCCATCCGCTTCTTCTTTTGCCATAAATTGTTCCCAGAATTAGGCTCTTCTCCAGGGAGTCCTTCCTTCTCATTAGGTGGCCAAACTATCTGAGTTTCATCTTCAGTGGCTGGCTACTACAGTTAATAACACTAGTAATAAGAAAAATACTAATGAATAAAATGTACAGAGCAGATACTGGAAGGGATGCCAAGGTGCTGTTTCTCTTGCTTTCAACAGATGCAGAGCTGTCAGGGGGGCCAGAGGCCTGATAGCCTTGGTCGTAATTAACCACACTTGCAAGAGCAATAAAACTAAATCCTTTTATTGCTAGTTATCTACAAGATTTACAGCTCTACTGACGAGCTTCTTAATGATAGTCTTTGGTGAACAGATGTTCACCTCTGAATGGCGACAGTCTCCCCCTTTACGTCATATCCCCCCCATCATTCGTTCCTCCCTCATTTCCTGTTCCCTTTTTGTTTTCAATTCATAAGCTTTCAGAATTCTTCTGTTCCTCGCTGTCTTAAAGTCCACATATTCCATGATCCCTTCGGCTTCCGGTCCTGTCAGCTCTGCTTCGGAAGAGGAGGAGGAAGTGTCGTGTTCCCCCTCTGCTTTGGCGTCCTCCTCCCTCTCGCTGTCTGGCTGACTTAAAGGGCCAGGTGTCTGTTCAGTGGATTGTAGACTAGAGAAGCTCTCAGCAACAGGCTGGTTTGTGTTTACATCGAGCCGTGGTGAGGTCTCTTGAACTCCGGCTGTCAAGGTCAGGTCCTCCTCGCGAGTAGTAGCTCCTGTCGTGGCCTCATGCACGACAAGAGCATTGCCTAAGGTGTCCAGAAGATCAGCATCCAAACAAGGCCAGGGATCAGTGCATCCCCAAGGTCATCACCTTCCTCTCCTATGAAGAATGTTTGGGGTCCTTCCTCACTGGCATGGCCCTACTCTTCTCCATCACCACAGGAGGCATATTGGGGATCTTCAGAAAATTCTAAGATACACCAGTAGTCAAGGCCAACAACCGAGACCATTCCTATATTCTTCTTGTCTCCCTCCTGCTTGGCTTTGTGTGCTCTTTCCTCCTCATTGGCCAGCTAAGAAGCATCACCTGCCTCCTGCGACAAGCAGCCTTCAGCATCATCTTCTCAGTGGCCATCGCTTTCCTCCTGACCAAAACTGTCGCTGTGATGCTGGCCTTCCTGGCCACCAAGCCAGGCAACAGGGCAAAGAACTGGATGGGGAGGAGTTTGGCCAACTCCATTGTCATCTGCTGTTCCAGTGTCCAAGTGGTCCTCTCCTCCATCTGGCTGGGGAACTCTCCCCCTTTCCCTGACTGTGACATGCACTCCCAGGCTGGGCAGATCGTCCTGCAGTGCAACAAAGGCTCTGTGGCCATGTTCTACACTGCCCTAGGCTACATGGGTTTCTTGGCTGCTGTCTGCTTCACAGTGGCCTTCCTGGCCTGGAAGCTGCCTGGGGCCTTCAACGAGGCCAAGCTGATCACCTTCAGCATGCTGATCTTCTGCAGTGTCTGGGTGTCCTTCATGCCCACCTACCTGTGCACCAAGAGGAAGTACATGGTGGCCATGCAGGTCTTCTCCATCTTGTCCTCCAGCGCTGGGCTGCTGGGCTGCATCTTCCTGCCCAAGTGCTACATCATTCTATGGAGGCCTGACCTGAATACCAAGGAGCATCTCATGATGAAAAGCAAAGCATAAAGTTGAATTTTTCTTCTTCATCAACAACTCAAGGTTCTGACATTTCTTAACAGCCCAGAGATCCATTTTGTTTATGTGGACATTATGAAAATGAAACAAATGAAAGAGAATTGTTTTGCACTTTTCAAACACGGCAGGTGAAAAAGGTCCCTTTCATAAATGGGGAGGCAGAATGCTAGAAATGTTCCCAAGTTAATCTCATGATCTGAGCTTTGTGTTTTTTCTTTTCTTTTCTTTCATTTATTTTGTAATAATAATTTCTGTTTTCAGTCATTGAGTTGTTCATTCTATGTTTTCAATTTAGGGTCCACAAGCAATTGTCATTACTTTTTTAATTTTGCCATGAAGAGGAACATTGCTAGGAGCTTCAAGAAACATTGTTGTGCTGGTGTTGTTTTTGTTAATGATCAGGAACCAAAATTAAGAACTCATTCTTCCACTCACCCTCCAAAATGTATCAGGACCCTCATCTGCACTCTGGAAATATGGTACCTAGATGTCAGTTTAGATTTTCAGGGCCCCTGCACTTCATTTCCTGCCTTGCATGGAAGCAAATACCTTCCAAAGACTTCTTCAGGTTAGCCAAAGGGAAGGCTCCCTCCCTCAAAGCCCATCAAGCAGTCCCCACAAGGGTCTCTGGCCCCCTGTTCCAGCTGCCTCCAGCTCCCCCTGTCTTCCTCCTTCCCTGCAGCATGACCACCTCATTCCCAGCAGAGCAGCCCACAGAGAGAGGGATTCTGCACCTCCCAAAGAGCAGTCCAAGGAGGGGGAATCTGCAGAAATATACAGGCAGTTTTGGGAAAGGGAGGGAGAGAAGAATTGCTTAGAAAAAGTTGGGATACATCATTTACAGCAGAAGAAAAGGAATTGTTTCCCAATGAGAAGAAATATAGCCATTTTAATAAATAAATACGACATTACTAATCCAGTTTTGTTTTTATGGGATGTCAGTTAACAATGTGCCCTCTCTTGGCATCCACTTTTTAATAGTTTCTTTTCCAGTTCAAGGCTTTTTACATGGCTTGGGGCAGGTTCCTGAGGAACCAATACAAGAAGTGGTGGAAAGAGGAAGAAGTATGGCGTCGGGACGACACAGATGTGATTAATGGGGCTCCGTTAACACGCTGGTAACTGTCCGGTGGTGGGCTGTTGGGGCCTGATCTAAGCCCTGTAGGGGTGAAGATGGATTGCTTGGCAAAGTTCCCAGTAGATGTTTGAATGGCAATTCTGCACTTACTGGGAGAAAATCAAGCTTTTCTCAGCTGGATGGTACAGGAGAGATCTTAGCTCTCTTTTAGTCCTCGGCATGCATTTTGTTTAGGCTACTTTAGTTATTAGCATCGGATCTACTGGGAACTATTTTTATTTCTTTTTTGCAATAATACCCGTGAAAAAAGCTACAGTTTGCTAACTGATAAAAAAGAAGAAACAGAAAGCCCTCTGGATGGAGGAGGGAAAAGAACTCCCCCCCCCCACGGAATTGAAAGGCAGCGAATTACATGAGAGAGAGAGACACAGAGCTTTTTGTAAGTAATGAGAAGATTTTGTTTTTCTTTAATCTCTCCAAGGGCAAAGGCTAAAACAATAAATTAAGGTTTAATTATACGACAGAAACAATCTCCTTGCTGGACTTGCTGGACTGGAGTGTGTTGGACTGCGTCCAAATAATGGCCATCTTTGCTCCTTTGTCTCTGCGACTCTTGGACTTCTGCCAAGGCTATGAAATCCTTGCTAATATAGAAGAAATTAATATGCAAATTAAAGAAGTTCAAAAATCATTTTTTGAAATACGAATTTCTCTAGAAGCCTTACAACGATCTCAACAGGCATTAATACTGCAACAGAAGACTAATTAAGCAACTTGACTGTTTTCTAATTGAATCAAAAGTTGGTTTTGATAAGATAGACCTTTCTATTAATCAAGCTTTGACCAAACAATTGGTATCTGAGCAGGATATGCAAAATATCCAGCAAACAGAAGAAAAATTTGAAGCTGAGAAGATAACAAGTGAATTATTACAGGATGGAACTATAAATAGACAGCAAGCAGATGGATGTTTGGAAACATCAGGAATAAATAAATTTTCATGTGATTTGCTTGTCCACCGGAAAAAGAAAAGATAGCTGAGCTACAGTTCAAGACATATGATCTACTGAAGACACTACGATATTCTAATGTAAACAAAGAAACAACGGGCGGACACGATTCATTACACGATTTATTACAGGCTTGTCTTTGTGTACGAGCGGAAAAGCTGGCAAAATCTGTGGAGCTAATTAGCATGAGGTTATTGTTTTTGCTTGCTATGCTGGAGAAGGAGAAAACAGTTAACCATTTAAGACGATGTTATAATGTAAAGGAAACAGAAAGATTTGGTAGAGGTGTAAGAAAAAAGTTTTAAGGGAAGATAAGAGAACTCTCTTCTTGTTATTTCAAAAAGGGGTGATGCATTGAGGTTGGCGTGCTCATATGTAATGTAGAAAAGCTAAGCTACTGTTCTTGGTGAAGCATTAGTAATTTAGTTTAAAGAAACTTTAAATTTAGTTTAAATTTTATTTTTTTCTCTCCTAGTAGATATTAGACTGGAATACTAGTAAGCAAATAATGTATTTGTGCCTGTAATTGTTATTAGGAAGAGTATATCTGTTCAATATTAGTAAAAAGAAAGGATTTGGAACTGTGTAGTGCTGGTTAGGCTGAAATCCTTTATTTGATATTTAAGATGTTTTTAAAGATGATGAATGGATGTGAGATAAATGAACTTTCTTTTCTATTTCTTTTTCTTTTTTAGCAGATGCTAGATTGGAATACTGGCAAGCAAAAAAATTATTTGATTGTAATTGTTATTAGGGAGAGTTTATTTGCTTAATATTAGTAAAAAGAAAAGATTTGGAATTGCATGTTAGGCTGAAATCCTTTATCTGATATTACCTATACAAGTGTGGAGAGTCTTTTCTCTAATATGGAAAACAGGACTTTGCAAGAAATGGAGGACTGATGCTGTCATAGAAGGAGAAAGAAGATGGTGACCTCTATCAAGTTTGGGAATCTTGTTTGTTATCGGCTGGAGAAACGGGATCAGGCTTAGATCTAAAAAAGATTTTGTAAGACTTTTCAGACAGAGTTGAAATGATCATAGAACGTTGGAGGATGTATAGTGAGAAGCTGACTCAGTAGTTCTGATGTTTGTGATGATGGATGTCTTAATATTGTTGTGAAAACTAATAAAAAGTTGTTTAAAAAAAGAGATAAAGAAAGGCTAATTTAATTGGGTTGGTGTAAATTTAATAACTTAGCTTAATGAAACATTGTTAAATGGATATCCCTGATTATATCTGAAATTGAAAATAGGAGAACTTACTCCTTAAAAAAAAATCAATGATTTATATGGGTTGGTAAGTTTTTATGTGATACTGTATGGAGTTAACTATATTTGATTAAATGGAGTTTAAGCTAAGATGAAATATTAGTGAGTTTAAAGAAGATTGGCTTAAAGTTATCATTGAGTAGTTAGGATGCCCTTTGAGATGTCAAATAGATCCTTTTGACGTTACTAGTATTCATGGTAGTGAGGAAGTTATTTTTTATTAGAAAAATGGATAATTTTTGAATTGTTCAGAAATATCTAGATGAAACCTATTACTGAAGGAGAAAGAAGATGTTGCAATTTCACCCAACCTGAAGAAGCTTCCCTTAAATAATGGTCAAGAGAAACAGGACTTTCCAAGAAAAGATGGGATTGATTTTATGGAAGAAGGAAGATTGTGACTTCTATCAAATTTGAAATTACATTATTATTTGGCTGGAGAAATGGGACTTGGCTTTGATCTAAAGATGTTTTTACATTATTATGAAAAGGAGTATAGTAAGATCATAGAATGTTAAAAGACATGTTGTAGGGGCTGACCCAGTAAAACTGATGTGTATGATGATTGATATGTGTAGTTTTAGTTTAAAATCTTAATTAAAAGAAGAAGAAGAAGAAGTGGTGGAAAGATACAACCCAGTGGCTTTTCTGAGAGATTTTTCCCAAGTCTAAAGACTATCAGGAGCTCAGTGTACTGGAAAGAGAACAGATTCTCCAAACTGCCACTGAGGGCATCAGACCCAGGTTCTTGCACTTGAGTAAGCAACTGAATGTGAACGCCTTGGGGCTGCTGGTGCTGGGCCTGAGGGACTTTGGAGGAAAGAGCCCTCTGCTGGCTCTCCACTCCAGCACTGGGGAATGGCCTGTGGAGCACCAATTTCTAAAAATCTTGGAAAAGCAAATCCAAGGTGTGACAGGCCAGTCACATTAACATCCATTCTCGGTAAATCCATCGAAAGCATTCTGAAAGGGCTGACCAGCAAGGTCATAGAAGGCCTAGAAATGCTGGCAATCATTCAACAGAACTTCTGCGAAAGGAAATGCCTTTTACCTGTTAGACTTCTTTGGCAGTGTGCAAAGCACATGACTGGGGCAAATCTGATAGATATTCTTGACATGGACTTCCACATGACTTTTGAAAGAATACCCCACAAAAGCCTTCTCAGCAAGCTTAGCAGCCGTGGGATAAAAGGGGAAGCTCTTCTTGCTACAGAAGCAACAGTGGAGACTGCTCAAGGGCTGCAACCGGGAGGTCCCGCAGGGTTCCATATTGGGATGAAAGGTTGGCCAATCCTTGGTTCCTGAAGGACACCAAAGAAATTCCGAAGATCAGTCTGTGCTTTCAGGAGCATTAGACTGTGTGCTCAGTGGAAATTGAGGATGGTCCAGAAAGAGCTCTGTTTGCCTGGGCATCTGATTGTCTTGAGGAGTTCCCTGTAGCTTGGACAAGAAGCTACTGTGAGGACAGTGGATGCAGAGACAGAATTGTCTTCGCAGGTCAAGGCATCAGACATTGTGCATTCTCTCTCCCATCTCTGGGATGAAGATCTCCCCAGGAGAGCTGGATCAGGATCAGAGGAAGAAAGAGAGAAAACTGGCAGAAGAAGCCTCAATCGTCTTCTATGTGCATATGAGACAGTATCACTGGCAGAATGCAGCCATCTCTTGACAGATTTCAGAAGAAAGTGCAAAGGCAGCTGGACAAGCAGAAACAACAATCATCACTGCCCTTGGCTGGATGAGGGTGCTCCACGGCATCTGAATCTGGGCTGGCTGTTAACCTGGAAACTCCTGTGAGTTGGGCTTCAGGTTGGATGTCAGGAAGGACTTCCTGATGGTTGAGACCCTGGGATATGGAATTGGCTTCCATGGGAGGTGTTTCTGTGAAAACAGGCTCCTTCCAAATGAAAACACACAGACAAAGACAGACAGCCATGAGGAATTAGGGAGAGGCTTGTGTGGAATGGGCAGCGGTGAGATCTCAGGTGTCTGTCTTCTCCCCTCCATCATGGTCTTTCCCCTGCTCTTCTAGCTTCACCCTTTCCTGAGGAGCCCCGAGCATCATAACACTTCCATGAGCAGAGTGCACTTGGGGGAGGACAGAGAGCTGGGGGCAGATTTTGGCATTGTGACCTGAGTGGGTTGCGCTCAGTCTTTGCACTGGTCTTCTCAGTCCAGAAACAGGATGGCTTCCTTCTCTTGCTGACCTGGGATCTGGGTTGGGTCTCAGACCCCATGTCCTGAAACCTGAGCCTGCCAACTGGTCCTTCCAATGTCACAATGGAATGGTTGGAATGCCTGGGTTGGTGCAAACCTGGGTGTGCATGTGCGTGTGTGGAGATTCCCCTACCCAGATCCCTCTGAGGCTCCTTTCCCCCTTTGGGTATCCAGCAGTCAGTTCCCGTTTAGCCAGATTTACAAATGTCGCTGATCAGGTCCCAAAATTCACCAAGGGAGTCATGGAAGCAGCAGGGTGTGTTTTACACCAACAACAACGAACCAACCAACCAAACCAACAAAATTGGCAAAATCATGATGGTCTGGTTTTGGCCAGGCTTTCTTCCCATGCCTTGGCCATGCATGTTGTGAGATACGGCAGACAGAAAAAAAGCAAACTGCAAGCCTGATTGGTGGTGCCAAGAGAAAGGGAGGGAAAGAGGGAGGGACAGAGAGAGGGAGGGGAGAGAGACCCTCACAGTAGCACTTTCATCCAACGGCCTGAGCAGATGAGCCAATCCCATCAGTGCATGTAAGAAAAAGAGGGACGCTTGTACTCATGGTCCATAAATCCCACCAGGGAGCGCATTGTCTTTTTGCCAAGCAAGCAGCAGGTTCTCTTTGTCACTTTGTGTGCACTTTGTGTTGGCGGGACTGATAAACAATCCAGGCATTTGCAACTGTGCTCAAGAGACTTGGGCTGGTCAGAGTTAAAAAGACCAGAGATTTTCCCTCTTCTTTCCCAGCTTGCCACAATCTCTTCTCCAACTTGTGTGAGTCCTCAAAATATCCCGAGAGCTGGCGCAGCATCCTCCTGCCTACCAGAAGCTGCTGCGAAGTGTGTCAAGATGGTGCTGCAAGATCGGCAGGCAGTGCCCAAGAGGGGTGAGAGGACGAAGGAACTTCTGAAAAGGGCTGGTGGTCTGGGGGTTGGGACTTTGGTTTTGCTGCACTTCCAATTTGCTCACCTTTTCCTGCCTATCCTTCCCAACCCTCAGGATACACTTGTGCCCTATAGAATGGAAGGACTCACCCCTCACACCAGTTCGTCCTTGGCTGGCCACCTCTCCCAGGGAGGGAGCAGCCATGTGGTAGAGAGCAGGAGTGGAGCTGGATAGACTCGCTCATGCTACTTTGAGGGCTAGTGACCAAGAGGGGATTGTTGGGAAAGCCAAATACAACTTTCTAGAGAAAGGCTGCTTGGAAGTGCCTCTGCGATAGAAAACGAGTCCTGCAGTGTCTGTGCTCCTCTTGCCCAGAAAAAGCCACAATTCTCAGGCAGGCCCTTTTCCCACTGAAGCTTTATTAGGTGTCTGTCCCTTTAAGAGACTGAGCTCTCTGCTTGCCTGAAGCTGCTGCTAAATTTAGTTGCAAAGTTAATCCTGTATGGAAAGAGGCTCCCAAGGAAAGTTGCTTTGTGTCCACTCTTCTGCTGACTCCAAAGATCTCTGGCTGGTTTGACTCATTTAAGACACTCTTTCAAAGTGTGCTTTTTCCTCCTTCATCATCAACCCTGCGACTATGAATGTGACTCAAACCCTTGAAACACTCTGCATATGTTCTTTTTATTCCACTCACCCTACAAAGCGTATCAGGACCCTCATCTGCACTCTGGAAATATGTTACCTAGATGTTGGTTTAGATTTTCAGGGCCCCTGCACTACATTTCCTGCCTTGCATGGAAGCAGATACCTTCCAAAGAGTTCTTCAGGCTAGCTAAAGGGAAGGCTCCCTCCCCCAAAGCCCACCAAGCGGTCTCCACAGGACCATAAAGCAATATTACTTGTTACACTTTGCAAAAAAAAGGGTAATTGACTAGAAATACAACAGCACCTTGACTTCAAAGAGATTCAGGGCCTGGTCACTCAAGACTAATAAAGCATGTTGAAGCATTGTGAATAAAGAGTTGGACTGGGACTCAGGAGATCTGGATTCTAGATCTTATATGTGCTTTTATCCTGACCTTTTCCATGCATGAGGAAAACAAGCACTTTGCTTGCCTTTCCTCATCATTCTCTTCCTGACAACAAAAACGCTGCCAGGTAGGATAGGCCGAGAGTGAATGAGCACCGTCCAAATGTCACTCAGTTCCTCCTACTTCTTGTGCACTCGATCCCATGCATGGATGCGAAACAACCTCCACCTCTTTGTCTTGTCAACCAAGAACAGTTTCAATTCTGCTGTTAGACATGCCTATCCTAAACCTTGAGGACAAAAGATGAAGGGGACGGCAGAGGGTAAGGTGGATGGATGGAGTCACTGAGGGAGTTGGTGTGACCTTAGGTGGAATCTGGGGGATGGTGGAGGGCAGGAAGGCCTGGAGGAATGATGTCCATGGGGTCGCAATGGGTTGGATGTGTCTTTGCAATGAACAACAACAACCTGGCTTCCTCTCTTGGATTCATGGTGAGTATGTCATGAGAGAAGCTGGCTGGAGCCAGGGGTAAGACTAGATGGGCCAGGAGGCCCTTTCTGACTCGCTCTTTTTCTATGTTTCTATATTTCGCTGTATCTGTACAAGAGCAGGAAACATGCAGTACCAGCACAGGCACCCCAAGGGGAACTGGATGCCAGGAATGGGCAGTGGGCACAGCCAGAAGGAAAGGAGAAGCTTTTTCCAAGGGAAGGAGGTGGGGAAGGAAGAGGATGGAGGGGAAAACTCTCCCGCAGTGTCCCTCAGAGGCAGCTGGGATGGGGCGGATGGGACAGTTCCTCCATCAGGGAGTTTCCCTCTCGCTGCCCTTCTTGGCCATTCCTGCAGGAGCAGTGTTTTGGCAAAATATCAGCCTGTCCCACCCCTGGAGCTGAAGCCGGGCACCGAGAGGAAACCCGCCAGCACCGTGACAATGGTGCAGCATGCGGAGGTACAGGTGGCATGAGCACAACATCTAGGGGGCAAGCTGAGCACACGAGGAATGAGAAGGGGGAAAGCAAGCCAGGGGCTTTGCAGGGCCAGGCTGCCTCACTGCAAGGCAACACTTGCAGTGGGGAGGGGAATAGCAAATGGGGGGTGCAGCAGGTCACATGTAGAAGGCCAGTTGCAAAGCACACAAGGGAAACATCCCTTGGTCCTGCTTGCTTCACATGGGCCCCATCGGCACATTCTCAGAGTGTGCCTCTACTGCACATGGGAGTGAGGAAGGTTGTCAGGAAGCCGCAGAGGTGCTCCAGCCATGAGGCCATATAATTATGGAAATCATCATGCACTGCTGCTCTTCATGCAAAACCTCACGGGGCCTCCCTCCCCCAGGACCACCCTTACCCCCTGAGGCACACCTGAGATGGCAGAGGAGTGTCTTGTATCCAGGCACAAAGGGGAGGACGCCTCCTTCCCTGCTGTCCTGCTCAGGGATTGGGAGAGGCTGGGGGCAGCAGGGGAGTCTGCCGTGCAGGCACTAATTCTCTCATCCTTTGGCTGGAGTCTTGCCTCACCGGGCTCCTTGTCCATTTAGAAGAAAATTCCTCTAACTGCTCCTCTACTTGGTTGAAAGGGGCAGGATGGAGGCTGTGCCAAGTGCCGGCAGAGTGGCACTCTTCATCCTGCTGTTGCTGCTCCGAGATGACTCCTGTGGGAGGCTGGAGGTCAAATGCCCCTGGACCTGGCACAGGGCTGAGCTGCACCCACGCAATTATTTCCAGCCTGGAGACTTCGTCTTCAGTGCCAGCATCTCTGCAACAGAAGGCACATTTCGACCACACACTTTCAATAAACCTGCCTCTAATGAAAAGATTGTGTATGTCACTGGCCTGCTTTACCTAATACCACAAAGCGCTATGGGAAGCTGGTCAGCACTACAGTGGCATGCAAAGCCAGAGCAATGTCTTCCAAGTGGCTTCCTCCTCATGAAGAGGCAGCCGATGAACTTGCAGGCAGCAAGGCCAGCAGGGGGTCCAGGGCGATGGGGGCCCCAGAACATGCCCCACCTTCCTTGCCTCAGCACCCCTCTGCTTTCCCTTCCCCATCAGTGGGAATGGCTGCCTTGCTGGACTCCTGCCTGGGATGGGCACCTTGGCTGCAGGTGTCTGGTCCTGGGAGAAGGACCTGGAGTAAGACGGGAAATTGGCCACTGGAATCGCATCTGAGGTTCTGCAGCAAGCGGCAGTTTGGCTTTGGGATGGAAGGAGGCTGAGCCTGTGGAAGCCCGGGAAGCAAGATGCAGCCTGAAAGGCCACCGGAAGGATCCATGAGGAAGGATGGCAGCGTGAAACTTTCTATTCATTTTTTCCCTTTCCAGGTTGTCATCAACATATTACTGGAAGTTTCTCTCCTTCCTGTTTGCCATCCAGGAGGTCAACCAGAATCCCAGCCTCTTTCCCAACCTCACCCTCGGCTTCAGCATCTATGACAGCTGTCAAGATGTTAGACTGATGTCCAACGCAGCCATAGACCTGCTCTCGACCGCTCAGGCCCACACTCCCAACTACAAGTGTGGCAGGCGAGATCATCTGCTGGCCGTCCTTGAAGAATCTGACTCCAACAACTCCATGTAGCTTTCCAACATGCTGGGCATCTTCAAAATCCCACAGGTGGGAGGCTTGGGAGAAGCGATATGAGTTCTTATGTAGAGAAAGCTAAAGATTCCCAAATCATTGGCAAGCATGATCTCCCTCCCAGGACAACAGACCATCCTACACAGTCCCACAAGGAAAAGGGTTCAAGCCGCCCATGCCCCACATCAGGCCCCCATCTGGTACTGTTAGTGCTGAGGATTAACCAAAGGTCCCTCTTGTTCCTTGTCTGACCGTGGGAGAGATGGCAGCACTCCAAGTGACTGTATGGAAAAGACTCGTTGCTCTAGGTGCCCAACCAATAATCACACGTTGAGGATTCCTTTTTTTTTTTTTTAATCAATTTATTAGTGTTTTCAAACTACAAACTACATACATCATCACAAAACGCACATCAGATCTACTGGATCTGCCTCTACAACATGTCTTTTAACATACAATAATCTTATTATACTCCTTTTTATAACAATATATAAAAAAAATAGAGCCAAATCCTGTTTCTTCAGCTAATTCATGATGAATTTTCAAATTCAATAAAAGTCACAATCTTCCTTCTTCCATAAGATCCATCCCATCTCTCTCTCTTAAAAAGTCCTGCTTTTCCTGTCCATTGTTCAAAGGGGGCTACTCCAGTTTAGTGAGATTACATCTTTTTTTTTTCTCTTTCAATAGTAAGTTTTCTCTAAGCAATTCTAAACAATTCAAAAGCTTAAGCTAAATTATTATGTCAGCCTTTCTTTAACTCATATCTACATACGAGTCTATTCAAACATCCCTTTATAAAATATAAAATTTTTATATTTCATCTTAGCTTAGACCTTAACGCCCATAATAAATTTCCTTACTTTCAATTGCAAATGGAAACAAAAGTATAATACTGCACCAAAAACGGTAGCACATTTTTTCTATGTTACATACAGATAAAGTTGACTCTATATAGTTTTTAATTATAAGATAGGTTCACTTTCAGATATAGTTAGGAATACCCATTTAACATTGTTTTATTAAGCTAGGTTATTATGTCCATCCCTTTATGAAATAGAAAGAGAAAAGACACTTAAAAAAAGGAGAAAAGATAACATCACAGTTCTATTTGACCACTATACTATTTAGCAGAAAATTTTATATTTCATCTTAGCTTAAACCTTAACACCTATGATAAATTCCCTTATTTTCAATTGCAGATGGAAACAAAAGAATAATGCTTCACCAAGGATAGTAACACATTTTTTTTTCTGTTACATATAAGCAAATATAGGCACACCAGCCTCAATATGCCATTCCTTTTCATCTTGACTCCTCTCCCATATATATCAGTCTTACAATAATAAAGTCTTAATTGGTTGGTTGTTTTCTTTCTTTGCTCCAGCTTCTTCCCGAGGAATGCCGGTAATAAATCATGTATCAAGACTTGTCCGCCCAGCATCTCTCGCACTTCGCCCATCTTCTCCAAAATTCTCAGATAATCAGCTGCTTGCTCATTAAATATATTTTTTTTCTGCTCTTGCTTCTTCCAAGGATATGCCTGTGTGAAGTCATGTTTCTACCAGAGTTCCCTTGTTAATTTCTCAGCTCCATCTCTCTCTTCTACTTGCTGAATATATTGTTGATTCTGTTCATGTACAAACTGAGTGTCCAAGATCTTAGAAAAAACAGTCTTATCAGAGTCCTTTTTTGATTCCATTAATACACCGTCAAGTTGCTTAGTTCGAATCAGAATGGCTTTTACAGAGTCATAGATTTCCAAAATTGACTTTAAAAATTCTTCACCCTCTACATTAAACGCCTCCATCTTGGCAGTGATTTTACAGCCTTGGCAGGAATCCATACACTTCAGAGACAAAGGGAGGAAGATGGCCGATATCTGGCCTCATTCCAATGAACTAGAAGATTGTGTCCACCATATAATTAAGCATTAATTTATTAATTCAAATCTTGCCCTTGAAGAGATTAAAGAAAAAAAGAGACATTAGATTATTTAGACATCGACTTATCTCTCCAGTCATGGAAGACGCCGCGTTTACGTTCTGTGGAGGGGGGGGAAGAATCCTTTCCCATCCTTCACCCAAAGGGCTTTCAGTTTCTTCTTTGAATCAGTTGATAAACAGTGTAGCCTTCTTCACAGGTATTATTGCAAAAAAAAGAGGAAATAAAAATGCCTTCCAGTAGATCCGATGGTAACAACTAAGATAGTCTATATCTACATGTCGAGGACTTGCGGAGGGCAAACTCCCTCCTGTATTCTTCCGGCTGAGAAAGGCTTGAGTTTTCACCAGTAAGCTCCGAATTGCTGTCCAGACACCTACTGGGAATTTGCCAAGCAATCTATCTTCACCCCTATAGGGCATTAAGACCGGGCGGCTGCCCGCGACCAGAAGATAACCAGCGTGCTAATGGAGCCCCGTTAGACACATCTGCCTTGTCCCGATGCCATGTTTTTTTTCCCCCACGTTGAGGATTCCTACAGCAGAGCAGGCTGGGGCCAGGGGTCCTTCTGATTCACTTTATTTCCATGTTAATATGTTTCTCATCGAGAGGGAGTCCACCTCCACTCGAGACCAACTGCCACGGCCATCATGTGCAGATCATATGTGTAGCAAGGGTCAAAGGTTTGGCACACCAACCTTGGTCCTGCACGCTCAGTTTTATCAATATAATAGGCGGCAACTGATAGCAAGGTCAGAATGGTCTGGCTATGGTTTTGCTAAACAAACATGCAGTTTTCCTGTCCAAACAAATGTCACGTAAATAAGTTACCCAAGATAACATCTGTTTTCCTGCTTGTTGAGTAACCTGACTGTATAAAATAAAGGGACTGACTCGTAAGAGGCTAGGCTTTTGCGCATAACTCATCCCTGTGTCGTGCAATTCTGTACAACCTTCACATATGTAAAATTATCTTTTATATATTCTGACATCCTGGCCGAGGCTTCTATCTTCCACTTTCTTGTGTCTCTCTAAAAGAACCCTAAATACTTTAGCCTTGCGGTTCGGTCCTCAGGAAAAAATTGTTTTCTTAATTTGGACGAGAGACAGAGCAAATAATTCAGCACTTCAGGGTCAAGCATATCATGGGCATCCAGGATAATTTTCTTTTCTTTCCCATCATACAATGCTTAGGGGATAGAGTGACTCTGAGAGCCCAGGAAGGTGTCCACAGGATCTGTGTTTGACTAACCCTACGAACCCTTTCCTCTCCCATTTATGGGATGAAGTCTTGGGAAACAGAGGAAAAGAGTGAGTCAGAAGGGACCTCCTGGGGAATCTATTCTGACCCCCCACTCCAGCCCTGCTTAGCATGTGCTAATTCCAGGCTTTGGTTCCCTCGACGGAGTCAAGCCATGTCATACTTGGTGCACCTGGGTAGTGAACACGATTTCCCAAGCAGCCCAACTCCTGGTCAGCAGGTGCAGGACTGCACCAGTGGCATCACCTCCAGCTTTCTACATGTTGATTGGGCTTCACATGGTGGGACCCAGGTCAGTCCTCCTACCCTGCCAAAATGCCTGAGCCACACAATAGCTTCTGGTCAATGGTGAGCTCGACATCTGACCAAGGCTATCACTCCATGCTCCCAGTGTTCGTTTTGACTGAGAACAGGTGGGAAACATAAAAACAGAACAAGTCAGAAGGGGCCTCCTAGGCCATCTAGTCTGATCCCCAGCTCTAGCCAGCTCCACTCAGAACACGCCCACCATGTGCATGTATAGTCTATCCTTGGACACCCTCACCCATGGGGCCTTAACCACCTCCCGTGGAAGCCCATTTTGTACCCTCGGGGTCCTCACTGTCAGGAAGTGCTTCCTGGCATCAAAATTGAACCTTGGTCCTTGGAGCTATGCTCCATTGGAGCACGTCCTGCTCTCCTATGCAGGGGAGAACAGGTCACTACCCACCTCTGTGTGACACCCCCTCTCATACCTGTATGTCGCCAACAGTTGCCCCCGAGTCTCCTCTTCTCCAGGCTGAAGAGACCCAGTTCCCTCAGTCTTGCCTCATACCCCATCCCCTGCAAACCGGCCACCATCCTTGTGGCCCTACGCTGCACTGACTCCAACCTTGCTATATCCTTCCTGTAAGGAGAGGCCCAAAACTGAGCACAATTCTCCAGCTGCGGGCACACTATATGACTCTAGTCACAGTGGCAGCAATACCTCTCTGGATTTAGAAACCACACTTCTGGCTATGCAACCAAAGGTGACGTTCGCCCTCTTGGCCACCGCATCACCCTGCTGGCTCACGTTCAGCCTGCAGTCAACAAGCACCCCAAGGTCCCTTTCACAAGAGCTGCTCTCCAGCCACTTGTCCTCCAACCTGAAAAGAGGGGAAATGTATAAAGGGAAATTTTTAACAGGATGAAACTAGAGATACTCAAAAGTTCAGACTGTTCCTGCCCTCCTATTCTCAGTGTTTTAAACTTAGAATACTAAAGCACTTCATTTTCCAGGAAATAATAAATGTTGCTTCCTGTCAAACCATGTTTCATGCAGATAGATAAAGAGTAAATGTTTAATGATAAACACTTTATTATTCTGAACATTTTCAGCATTGTTTTCTTTCAAATCATGCTTTATGCAGATAACGTTTCAGTGGTTTGTTCCCATAATATGAGGAATTTTGATCTGCTGCTGAAATGTAGCAAGCCCTAAGCCTCTCTTCCTTTCTCTCCTAGGTCAAGTATGCTTTTACCACTCAGGTCAGGAGAAAAAAAAGCCAGTCCCCTTCCTTGTACAGGATGCTCCCTGAAGAAGGCCTCCAGTACCCAGGGATCGTCAGGCTGCTGCTGCACTTCAGGTGGACGATGGTGGGTCTCTTCTCACAGGACACTGAGAATGGAGACAAGTTCATGAGAATCTTGAAACCGGAGCTCCTCAGGAATGGCATTTGCGTGGTTTTTTCACGCAGCATCTCACAAGTGAAATAGGGTTATGAACCAGCCGGGTGGCAGTCATGGAAGATTTTGGTAGAAATAAATGTCTTCATTTATTTTGAAGAGTTGCTTTTCTTTTTCTATGGAATATCTATTGTTGAATTACATATTCAAAAGTTCATGCAACCAGTTAATGGAAAAGTCTGGATCACCACAACTATGTGCGACTTTACCTTGGCTTTAGCTTATGCACAAAGTAGAACAACATTCCAGCACTTGTATGCATATTTTTCCTTCCTTCCCCCAAAAAGTAAAAGGACCAACTATGCTGGGTTTTGGAATTTGTATACAAGTATGGATGCATTTGTGAAGACAGGTTTCAAATGTTCGTATTCAAAGCATGTGTTGTTACTGAAAGAGTGGAAAAGATGCAGAGAGAAGGAGGAACCGGAGGGCCTGCCCTAAGTGGACAAGGAGCAAACACTCTCTCTGGACAGCTTCTTCTCTTACAGCACTGTCCAGGCTGTGGCCTGTGCTGTGGGTGCAGCTCTTTCCACCAGATCCGAGAGGAAGGACAAGGAACATGGAGGCAGGCCAGAGGTACACCGGATTCCTCCATGGCAGGTATTCTCCCCAATCACGAGCTCCTTAGCTTTTGTACTTAAAATGTGAGAATGGAGGTGAGATCTTCCCAATGAAGGGGTAGCTGGAACACTCTCTGTTCTGGTCTCTCTGTTGGTCCCCTCTCCTGGCTTCCTAGGACTGAGTCCAGCTGCTCCTGGCCGGTGGAGTTGCTTCGAGTCACATGAGGCAATGCGTGTGCATACAAGTCTGTACAAGGACTGCACAGGTCCTTGCTCAGATTCCTTGACCTGAGAATAATAGGGCTTGCTGCCTTGCCAGGTTTCAGAATCCAGGACAATGTGTGTGTGACACTGTATGCTCACTTGAACACAGTCTGCCCTTTGTTGTGTGTGCATTCCTCACCCCAGGATACATGCAGGTTCCTAGATGAGTGGGACAGGGAATGGTGCCCCAGCTGGTCCAGGATGACCTATGCCAGCAAGCATGGTCCCAGCGAGTGAGGTAACATGGAGAGTTAGTTGGAGGTGGGCAGTGCAGGTGTAGTGAAAGAGGAGATCAGGGCAGAGGATCCGGGACTCTGCTGATCACCTTTCTGGCAGAAGAGAAGAAAGACCAGAATGTCACAAGCTTGAGGGAAAGGTAGAATCCAGAGTCAGGGAATATGGACCTGGAAGCCTTCCATATCGTAGTGGCCTGCAACCTTCATGCCTGCCTAAGATCAGAGAGGCAGGCATGTGCAACAAGGGCAGGCTGGGGGCCATATTGGAGGAAACCTGAGAGTGCCGGAGCAGTGAGTGGGCACCTCATGGGGAACTCTGAGGTCAAAGAGCACAGTGGTAATGGGATGTGTAGAGCAGCAGATGGGAGAATCGGGCATCATTGACATTTTGACTGCCTCTCTTGACTGGGAGGCCCCTTTTGACTCGCTCTCTTTCTGCGTATCTATGTGGAGGATTCACATATTCAAGGGAATGTTGGGAAGGAGGACATGTGAGTCTGATCTTCAGCTGCACATGGTGGGCTGCAGCATATTTTGACATAGAAAAGGGAACTGGTATGATTTCATGGAATTCTAAACAACTGGAGGGTTCCAGTCACGTTCTATATTTTCTAATGTTACAAAACGAGGTATAAAAGTTATTAAAATGAATGTGTTTTCATGTGTGCTGATGCTGGAATCCCATACCATAAGTAATCCGGCATATCTCTATTCAGTTTCCTTATATCCTGCAAGTTTCCTTCAAAAAACTCCTGGTGGTTTTTGTAATTCTCCTCCATTGCTCAGTGTTGTCCTCACAAGAACCCTGTGAGGTAGGCTGGGCTGAGAGTCTAAGCGAGGCCCACAAGCACCCAGTGAGCCCCAGGGCTGAGTCAGAAGTAGCATCAGGATCACCTTTCTACTGAAACAGGTTGGCTCCCAGTCAGGAAAATGCTGCCAGGTGTGGAATTCCACCCAGATCCCACTGTGGGAGCAGAACTCCCTCTACCAACTCAGGACCCCCCAACCCCAGTCTTCTTCCTCTCCTTTCCTACTCTGATGACCTCTGTGCAGTAGACATAGTTCAAAACTAATAGAACCACCATGGAATACTTTGCAAAGAAGAGATGTCCCACTCCAAAGGTTTTCCTTGGCAGAAGGAGCCAAAGACAGGATGTCTCACTCAGACACAGCCCCTTTGATTCTGAAATGAAACATAGAAACATAGAAACAGAGCGAGTTTGAAGGGGCCTCCAGGGCCATCTAGTCTGACCTCTGGCACCAGCCGGCTCCGCTAATGACATGCCCACCATGTGCATGCCCAGCCTATTTTTGAACACCCGCACCCATGGGGCCTCAACAACCTCATCATTGAGAACACAAATGGTTCATAGAACTCAAATGGTTCTATGCTTGGCTGTGGAGGAGTTGATGCAACTACTTAGTGGGGAGGGGCATAGAAGACAGATCAGGTTGCTGCTGGTGGCCCCGTGTCAGTGTCCTGTTTTAGTCATACTCCATCCACATCTCAACTGGGTAAAAGAAAGGGGTGGTTGAGAAAACGATGGGACTCAATTCCTCATTCGGCCCTGATTGTCTCTCTGCCCAACTCATGGAAGGGTGATGGTCTCCACTGAACAGAGTGGAGAAGGAAGGACTGCTGGTGCTGGCAAAGTGCCTTCTTGGAGAGATTGTGGCAGAAGATTGACTGGACAGGGCTGGGGAGGCAATGATGGAATTCCCAAGGTGCAGAGCTGGAATCTTAGAAACAGTTTCAGGAAGGAATCCAGTGTGGCTTCATGCACTTGTAGTGGGTTCTTACCCAGTGTCAGGCTCAATGAATGTTGAGGCACTGGGGTTTAGGCTGGATGAGTCCTGGGTGGGAGAGCAGCAACGCTTTCTGTTTCTTCCCTGACTCTTGATGGGAGGCTTAAGCATTGGAGTTAGGGCTGGGATTAGTAATGGGACTGGGGGAATCCCAGCAGAGAGAAGCAGCCTTGCATCAAAACCCTCCGCTCAAGCAGAACTGCAGCGAGTTTGTCATAAGAAGGCTGCTTGCATGGCCTTACCTGGGTATGCTTGTTGGGGGCCGTCTTCATCTCCTTGAACTTGCACAGCACATGCAGCTTCCCCTTGCCCTGAGCATGCTTGCAAGAGCAAATCTGAAGCTGCAGGAAGCAGGGACAGGGCTATGTGCAACGTAACAACAAAGATGGGCAACACAGCAGTCTGAGAGGGACCGTGCAAATCGAGTCACACTCTGCAGGGGATCCATTTCAACCATTCCTAACCTTTACCTACTGAAGTCTTAGCACCAATGATGGAAGATGCCGTTCTCCATGTGGGGTTGAGGGGAGGCAGTGGATGATCCAGGGATCTGCCCACTAGACTACACAGCCTTTCTGAACCTCCAGCCATAGATGTGTCCCCCACACTTCATCCAGGGATGTTCACCCCGTGCAAGGGATGGAGTCCCTGCCAGGGTCAGACAGTTTCCAGTGCATGAATTGATTCATGATTGCAAGGAAAAATAGATGGCCACACATCCTAGTCTGCTTGTCAATCTGCCTCCCAGGCTGTGGGCTGCCTTGATAGTGTATCCGAGGAACTTTGCTGACTTTGGAGAATGAAGGGGCCCAGCAAGCCACGCTTGACAGGAAAGCACTCCATGTTGCCTCTCACACCAGAGTCATGCCCCTACTAGTACTACCACAGTTAATAACAGTACTAGTAATAAGAAAAACAACAACAATAATGAATGAAATGTAAAGAGCAGACAGGGGAACAGAAGTCTATGTGCTGTTTCTCTTGCTTTCGACCGATGCAGAGCATTGCCTGAGGTGTCCAGAAGATCAGCATCCAAATGAGGTCCGGGATCAGTGCATCCCCAAGGTCATCACCTTCCTGTCCTATGAAGAATATTTGGGGTCCTTCCTCACTGGCATGGCCCTACTCTTCTCCATCGCCACAGAAGGCATATTGGGGATTTTCAGAAAATTCCAAGAGACTCCAGTAGTCAAGGCCAACAACCGAGACCTCTCCTACATTTTGATTGTCTCCCTCCTCCATTGCTTTGTGTGCTCCTTCCTCTTCATTGGCCAGCCAAGAAGCATCACCTGCCTCCTGCGACAAGCAGCCTTCAGCATCATCTTCTCAGTGGCCATCTCTTCCCTCCTGGCCAAAACCATCACTGTGGTGCAGGCCTTCCTGGCCACCAAGCCAGGCAACAGGGCAAGGAACTGGTTGAGGAGGAGTTTGGCCAACTCCATTGTCATCTGCTGTTCCAGTGTCCAAGTGGTTCTCTCCACCATCTGGCTGGGGACTGCTCCCCCCTTCCCTTACTCTGACATGCACTCCCAACCTGGACAGATCATCCTGCAGTGCAACAAAGGTTCTGTGGCCATGTTCTACACTGCCCTTGGCTACATGGGCTTCCTGGCTGCCGTCTGCTTCACGGTGGGCTTCCTGGCCAGGAAGCTGCCTGGGGCCTTCAACGAGGCCAAGCTGATCACCTTCAGCATGCTGGTCTTCTGCAGTGTCTGGGTGTCCTTCGTGCCCACCTATCTGAGCACCAAGGGGAAGTACATGGTGGCCATGCAGGTCTTCTCCATCTTGGCCTCCAGTGCTGGGCTGCTGGGCTGCATCTTCCTGCCCATGTACTACATCATTCTATGGAGGCCTGACCTGAATATCAAGGAGCATCTCATGATGAAAAGCAAGGCATAAAATCTGTTTAGTTTGTTCAACAAGAGCTCAAAACTCCTACTTTTCTGAAAAAGCCAGCAATCCATTTTGGGCCTATGGACAGTATCAGATTGAACCAGATAGAAAAAAAATTTTTTTGAACCAGATAGAAATTCTTACAGAATTTATAGAATGTAAGGTTTGCTTGTTACAGTCTGAGGTTGGAAATGGCAAAAAGAAAATGACCAGCTGGTCCAATATTTGAGTATTCAGACGAGTTGCACGGTCTCCTCCCCCTGCCAGCTGGGCTCTGCGTTTGAGAGCGACTTGCCAGCGATTAGGGAGAATCAGTGCCCATTAGATGTAGGCCTCATTTTTCCATAGAAAGAACCTGAATGCCAAAACCCTATGGTTGGGGGGAGGGGTTTGGGGAAACAGGCAGTTATCTATCCTCTGAAGTATTGAACTTCTGCCCTTGAAGAGGGCAACTCCAGGGCCACCTTCCCAGTCTTCCCCATCCACCCTGCACCAGGGGCACACATGACGTGCAGCCCAGATTGCCCAGGGCATTCCCGCTGACTTTTCCCCTGGCTTTGAGGCTCCCGGGCTCCTGTCCCAGAAGTCTTTTCCCCACCGGGTCAGCCAGACTGAAGAGCAGCAGAGCGCTGGCTGGTCCTCGGCCTTGCAGCTTTCCCATGTTGATGTGCATGGGAATCCGATGGGCCAGTTGAGGCTCACTGTTGGCAGGCATGGGGCAGGACAGTCCTGAGAGGTGCAGCCTCAGTTCACGCAGGCCCTCATGGTTGCTCCTGTCCCCCCCCCGAGTGTTCCTTGCCAGTGGAGGGCAGAGCACCTCCTTCACGATCTCCTCACCTACATGGCTTTGAGGTTTGCAGTGTATGCATTTGAATGTGCCTTCCGTGTTCTCCAGGGGGAGGTGGCATGGGTGGGAAATCGTCCCCAGCTGCCCAAAGCCCTGCCGTGCCCTCTTGCTCACTGTGGTGCTGGGAAAAGTCATCTTTGCGGCACGTGGAATGAGCAAAGCAGGAGAAAACCCTGCATTCTTTACTGCCTCTCAGTCACGTGCCTGGAATGTCTACGGAATCCAGAACTGACAGAGATAAATCTGGATCTCTAGGAGGGCAACTCGTGGGTGCCCCAGCAGGCGCCAATCCAGGTCCCACAGAGTCCACACGGTTTGCATCCTCTCCTTTATTTCTGGGACATATTGGTGTGCACATTTACCTCTAGAGAAAGTGTGTGACACACCAAAAGCCAGTCCAAAGGGCACCAATCCCTCATGGGGCTGAGCATGGAAAGATGCACCACCTCTTTGGCTGATTTGCTCAGCCTGGTGTCAGGCCACTTGGGCACCCGCTGGCAATATGAGGCAGGAGCCAAAACTGTGGTGGCGGCAGCAGGTGAAGAGCATCAGTGGCCAGGCAGGTCTTCCCTTCCAGGCCAGGGATCTGGAGAAGGTCATCTGGGCCTGCCATCACAGCCAGGAGATGTCATGCAATGCCATGCCAGCCCCACAGAAGGGCTCAGGCCACACCTCCAGGGAGCATTTTTTTTCTGTCATGTCCTTGTTTTGTACCTGCTGCATGGAAATCCATGGGAGATTCCCAAAGAGTTACCGTCATTTTGATACTGCCTGGGAAGAGCTCAGAGCACCTGGGAATTTGGGGGACCAAAATAGATTGGCCTTCTTGCCTGCTTCTCTCTTGCCAAACTGGACTTTACCCGATTTATCTTTAACTGATTTAGATGCCAGGAAGGACTTCCTGACAGTTAGGACCCTGAGGGTATGTAATGGGCTTCCACGGGAGGTGGTTGAGGAACCATTAGTGAGGGTGCTCAAGGGTAGGCTAGACATGCACATGGTGGCCGTGTCATGAGTGGAGCTGGCTGGACCCGGGGGTCACACTAAATGGCTCTGGCAAACCCTTCTGACTCGCTCCATTTCTTTGTTTCTATGTCTGTCTTGGGCCTACAGAAATCTGAGCTCCATGACCAGCAACAGAGCCTTTGGTTGGGGCAGGTGACTGCACAAGCATCATAATGCAGCCTCCTGCACAAATCCTGGCTCTGACAGAGGAACCTTGTTAGCACCGCTCTGTCAGAAGCCAATCTTTTCTTGCACATGTTGGGAAAGTCCAAGCAAATCCTCAAATAAAAAGATATGTTTTTGTGAGTCCATTTATTTGTAAAATTTGGCAGCAGTGCCCTTACGCCTCTCCACTCGACAGCACTAGAACTTTTCACCCACCTCCAAATTCCTGGGAAAGTGTGCAGCCCCAGGGGCTCCATGAGGAATGCATTTTCCTGCAGAGCAAATCAGACACTTGGCAGAGGTTACTCAATATGCAGTATCAGCAGGCGAGAGCATGTAATCCATTCAGGAATGTTTGCACGTGCCTTAGCTACTGCGTCACTCAAAAGCTACCAAAAAGTTCCCTGCATGCTCTCTGTTTGCAAGAAGCAGCACCGAATACAATCACTTTGTGCCAATTTGAACACCTTCCTCTGGATGTTAAAAATTTCACCCGGGAGCTGTAATGATTCCTACCACTTAACTGTTTGTCTAGTCATGGGTCACTCAGCCACTCTAAGCCACTGCATCTTTTGCACTAAACTTCCTGACGTTACCCATACGTTGTCCCATTTGTACCACATTCTCCTCTGCAAATGGACATATTCATGTCTCATCTTCACCTAGAAAATTTGTATGTGGGCCCCCCAAATTTTGGGTACAATCCAGAAGCTTGCAGCCAGATCGGTATCCCGGCTGTCCATCATGCTCTTGCTTTTCTCATTCAGAGAGGCTGCCTTCTTGACCTGCAAATAAACTGCGGAAAGTGAGCGTAGCATCTTCCAATGAATCGGAAAGAACCTCCTCCTGGTCCTGCTACTTGGGATTTCCTGACACAAACACAGTTTTTTCCTTGTGTGCAGAACTAGGCAAGAGATGCCTCAGTGGCCTTTACGGTGGAAAGCAGTCACTTCAGGCTGGCTTGGGACAAGGAAAGGAGGACGTCAGTGGTTGTCAGTGCTGGAGTTTCCCTAATAAACCCGTTAGTTTTATATTTTGGAAAGGAGAAAGCTTGGCCTGTTTTCTCTCCCTCACCCCCTGCCTCCAATCTTCAGGAATGTTTTCCCTTCAGGTTCCAGGAAATGAGGCAGGTTCCAGAACTCCAGGATGTGTGAATGGTTCACCTGCTATCTAATCACTCTTAGTCAAATAGCTGAAATATTCAAATCCTGGGCCAGCCCCTCATGGTTTTTTGGGAATTTCCTAACTCAGACTGAAAAAACAAACACTGAAACCAGTGAAATTCCATCACTTAAGAGTATTCCTTAATCTGTCATTCAACCCCTCAATGCATCCAGTCTTCCAGATGTTTCTGTAAAAATTGTGATACTTCTGTATTGTAATCTTGTGCTTCTACATAGTTATTGCAAATGGCAGAAAGTCTCCCTGCAAAGCATATGTGACACCAACTGCATAAAACCCTCTGTGTATGCTCCATTCCTTGCACACAGTCTCAAATTGGCTACCCCTTGGCACTGCAGTAATATAGGAAGGTCTGCTGCCAAGACAGTGCTGGATGCTTGACTGAATGCTCCCTTTTGGAGTGAGACACTTATTCCTTGCAGGTCAGAAACCCTGATAGAGTTGGTGATGAAGGTGGAATCCAGAGGATCTCCCATGGTTATCTGCCTCCTCCTCCCTAAACTGTACCAATCTCTGTGGGTTCTTTGTAGTGAACACACCTAAGAAATTCTCAGGAAGCGACATTTGAAATTAGTCCAAATGCTTTTCTGGATAATCACCTGTCCCTTAATCCTTATATCATTGGCAGACACTTCCAGGGCCACACTTCGCATGAGTACAGAGGATTTTTCTAAAGTGGTACCACCATTGTGTGGAGCCCCATTGACTGCAGTGCTGAAAAAAGGAAATTCAAAATTCTGATTTATTCAGGTGCAAATAATGACCACAAATTCACCAAATGATGAAATGTTTCAATTAAGTTTTTCTAATGAGCTGGTCTCTGCTATTGAGACTGGGCCTCAAGACAATGATGTAGCACTTGGGAAGAAAGATGCAGCCCAGGAGACCAGCCCCGGAGGCCAGTATGGAGAAGACATCCAGGGCCACTTCCCCTTGGTGCTGAGGTAGGTGGGCACAAAGGAGACCCACACGCTGCAGAAGACCAGCATGCTGAAGGTGATGAACTTGGCTTTGTTGAAGCTGTCAGGCAGCTTCCTGGCCAAGAAAGCCACCAAAAAGCTGAGAAGAGCCAGGAAGCCCATGTAAGCCAGGACAGTGTAAAACATGGTGACAGAGCCTTCGTTGCATTTCATGATGATCTCTCCAGAGAGAGAATGGAAGTCCATGTTTCGGAAAGGGGGAAACATCAGCAACCAGACAACACAGATCATAGCTTGGATGAGAGGACAGACAAGCACAATGCAGATGGTCAGTGGTCTCCCCATGAGTTGACTTGCCATGTTTCCTGGCTTGCTGGCCATAAAGACCAAAACCACCATGACAGTTTTTGCCAACACACAAGAAACTGCAACTGAGAAGAAGATGCCAAATGCAGCTTGTCGGAGAAGACAGGTGACCCTAGTGGGTCTTCCGATCAAGACGAAGAGAGCTGAGGAGGGCATACATGAGGTCTTGGTTGTTGGCTTTGACAATGGCAGTGTTGCGATATTTAATGAATGTTCCCAACACAGCAGTTGTGCTGAGACAGAGGAAAAGGACAAGAGAAACTAGCGGGAGACCAAGTGTCTCTTCATGGGAAAGGAAGTGGATCTTCTTGGGAATGCACCGGTCGTGGTTCTCTTTTGGGTGCTGATCTTGAGGGCACAGAGCACAGTGAGCAGCATCTGAAAAGAGCAATAGCTGTGGAACCATCCAAAACAGGACATGCAAGTTAATTCTCTGGGGGCAACTCCCACCCTCAAAGGAAGATGTGGAAAACTCTTTTCCCTAGCTTAATATGTACCTTTTAATTAACCTTTGGGAAAGGGGCCATGGGGATGAAATAAGAAAAACTTTCCATATTCGCAGACATATGTAAGATTCCTGTTCAGTGTTTTGTCATGAAGACCACTCCTCATCTAGAAATGAAAGTATGGAAGTGCTAAAAGACTTGAGCTGCAATCTTGCATGGAAATCATGCCCAACCTAAGTGAAGCCTAGTAAATACAGCTTCTCCTCATCTTGTGCTCTAATCCCTCAGAACTTTCTCTCCTGAGGCTGGAGACCAGGCTGCAGAAACGACCAATGAAAAATGAGCAATCTGGTTCTGGTTGCAGTGAAATCCTGCGATGTTCCAGGAGGGACCCTCCAGCTGCCCCAAGGAGAGTTTTGGCCAGGCACCTCTAGGTCACATGCAGACTGGGCAAAGTTAGAAACTGGGTATTCTGAAGCATGAGGAAATAAAAGGTTGGAAAAGAATCTGTGCATGATCTCATTCCTTTAAAGCTTCTGGGAAAAATGTTTTATTGTTTACAAAAGGTATGTCTTCTGGAAATGCTGAACACATTGTTAACCAGAAACGCACAGAGGTCTGCAATACAGAGACGGGATGAAAGCTTCTGAAACTATCCAAACTTCTCCTTTCCTCAAGCTTTTCCTGGGCTCCACACCACTCCCATTTCATTATCGTCTGTGTTAAGGAATGGCTCCCAATGTCTGAGGTACCTGTAGAGGTGGAGAACATCCCTCCTGTGCACCATTCACACCTGTAGCAGCACACCGGCTTCCCCTCTGGAACCCTCCTTCAGTGCCCCGGATTGCACCTCTCCACACACCTCCCAAGGGGAATGGCCTAAGTTTGAATGCAAAAAAGTTAGTCTTCAACATGTTTTAATTGCTTGGCAGATGGGGACACCAGTCTAGGTGGGTTGGACAATATCTGGATGCTTCCAGGTTCCTCAGCAAAACAGGGAGAGAGGCTTCTATTCCATTCTTTCTGGGGCAGAGCCAGGACCTATGGAGGCTGCCTTCCGGTGGATCACACCCTAGGACAATTGTGCCCAATCTTGCCAATTACTGGCGGTACCTCTCCCAGAATATAGGCGTGGGATATCTTCTTGAACCTTCCTGGAATGTCGAGGGCCAGAACATGGGCTAGCTGGGGAACAAAGGTTATACTTTGCAAGTGAAAAATGACACCCAAATCCCCTTATTCGGCAGGACACAGATAACCATCTTTTTTATAAGAGGGGACTTGTGCCATGTCTCTGCCCCCAGGACCCAGATGGACCATGCCAGCCCCACCTTTGCAGCCCACACGATTGCTAAAGAGTTCATGGAGAAGCCTTGGCCTGCTGGAGCACCATGATCAACCCAGCCAATCTCCACAGGATGCAAAGTTCCATTCGGGGACAAGCTTCAGTAAAAAATCTCATATTTCTGGTTATTGTCAGAGAAAGAGACTTCTTCCCCAACACTGTTGTTAAACCAAACATTCCTCAAAGGAGGCAGTAGCTGAAATTGCAGAATCATGCAGTAGAGGCTACAGTTAGTGGAATGGTTTTTCCAAGAACTCTCTCTCCCAACCAGTTCAGAGACCTTTTTATTACCTCCATCAATTTCCTATGGTGAACTTGTGTTAGTGGACATGGCCCATTTTCGTGGCATCAGTTCAGGTGACCTTCTTACTGGTTTGTATATCTGCTGGTGTCACTTCCTAAGAGTGCCTGAATATGCAAACTAGAAAACAATTGCTTGAAGCAGCTGGGTGTCAAGTTTGTGGGTCCTCCACTGCTGGCAAGAAGGAACATTAAGAACAGGGAGGCCCACTGCCCTTTCAGCAAATCAAACTGGAATGTTTCATTCAGTCTCAGTATGTAGAATTAGGCAAGTATGAATAATCCAGGAGAACCACCAATCCTTGTTAAGCTGTGCTCACTTTGGAATGTCCATTCAAGGAAATTTCATGCATGGAGATACATTGACAGGGAAAATTTTTCTAAATAAAGACTCCTCTCAGGGTAACCTTTCCCTCCCGAATTCCTTCATTGAGAAAACATGAGGAATCCCTTGAAAAATTCATGAGATCTGGATGCGGACACTACCTGCCATGGCTGAATATTCAGCAGCTGCTTAGTTTCCCTCATCAGTTAATATTTTCGTCCAGGCGAAGACAGGGCATGTAGCGCATGTGCCACAGCACAGACAGCATTGTAGATCCGGTAGCTGTGACAGGACATATCTAATTTGAACAGGAGCTCACTTGGATCCTTCCTCATCTCCCTCCCCGTACACATGCGAAACTGCCTTTGGAGGAGGTTTTCCTGATCTCAGGAACTGATACTGGAATGCCCATACCCACCACTCTTGAAGAAAGACATCTCCTTGAGGGTGGAAAGGATCTAAAGCCAGGAAAAAAGCCTTGAATGCTGGAATATTCCTTGTGTGGGCCCTGAAGTGAAATGCTCCATGAAGGTGCCTTAAAAGTCTTCTCATCCCAAAATTCATTCCTGCTTCAATTCCTGAATGAGAGGTCAGGATCCAAACCTTCTGAAATTGGATCTTTGTATTTGTTTCATGAGTATGCAACTGGTATATTAATTGTAGTGTTGCAGAATTGTCACCAAAGAAAACTAAGACTTCAGCTTCCGACCACAGATGAGGAATGTATCCAGTTTGCACAGCATGGAGGTGTGCATCATCCACTGGTGAGAACCTGGCAGTGAAGGCCATGCAGAGGTCCTCCTGCTGCAGCAGTGGGACCACTGCCTGGAGGAAACGCTCGCCATGGTCATCGCTCTGAACACGGAGCCTGATCCAGTTCCAATGGAAATGCCGCAGCAGCCAGACTAGGCCTTCGTGCCAAGGTATTTCTTGGGCTTTAATCTGGGGGAAAAAAGAGGAATACGCTGATTTTGCCTTGAATACAACAGAGAAAACAGTTCAATAGCTGAAGAATGAACTTCCTGAAAATCATTCCTAAGGCCCTTTGGTTAAAATTTGGAAACGGGGATGCTTTATGAAGAACACGCTTCCATGCTTTAGTGGACATGACATAAAATGCATGGAGTACTATCCCAGGACATGTTTCCCTCTTTCATCTGGAATGCATCAATGGAAGCAGAAGCTCTCAGCCTCCCCCTCTCCACCCCATGGACATTGGGTCTCTTCACCCAGCAACACAAGCAAATGCCCAGCCCTTGTGCCGACATGTCTACCATTTTCAGGACTCAAAAGGAGCAGCCTGGCAGGAGGACCCCCCATGGCCATAACAAGAACTGTTCACATTGCAAGCACACACCTCCCTGGATGCATTTGCAGAGCGTTGGGGTTTTTGGGCTGAACTCCAATGGCAAGACTTGCTGAAATTTTCTTTATTCATTCCTTTATAGATTAAATACTTTCGTAGACCGTCCCATTATCGAAGTCTCAGGATGGTTTAACAATACATAATTTTAGAAAAGGGGGGGGGGGAATAACTACAGCATCCATATGTGTCTGCCCCAGTCTTAGGGGGTGGGCAAGTACATATGGAAGGAGATGCCCCCTCAGGTAACCCAGCCCTAAGGTTTTTAGGGCTTTATGGGTAATCGCCAGCATCTTAAATTGGGCCCGGAAGTGAACTGACAGCCAGTGCAGGTTTTCATACCTTCTGGTCCCTGTTAACACCGTGGAAGTTGTATTGTGGACCAGTAGAAGCATGTGGACCGTCTTCAAGGTTAGCCTCCCATTGAGCGCATTACATTAGTGCAATTGGGAGGTTACCAGGGCCTGGGTCACTGCTGCCAGGCACTGCCCATTCAGACAGGTGCACAGGTGATGGATCAGTCGAAGGAGAAGTGAAGCGCTCTTTGCCACTGCTGCCACCTCAGATTCCAGGGACAGCTCCAGGTCATTAGAAACACCTACCTGGGAGGCTAAAGCACCTACCAGCAAGACCTGCATCTCAGCAGCAAGACCGTCAGCACCCTGGCAGCTCTGTTTTGCACCAATTGAAGTATCTGGACCATCTTCAAGGGTAGCCCCACGTAGAGCGCATTACAGTAATCTAGCCGGGAAGTCACCAACGCATGAGTCACCGTCGCCAGGCAGTCGAACTCCAGGAAGGGACGCAGCTGATGGATCAGCCGAAGCTGATGGAAGGCACTCCTCGCCACTGCTGACACTTGGGTTACCAAGGTCAACTCTGGGTCGAGGAGTACCCCCAAGCTGTGGACCCTATCTTTCAGAGGGAGTGCAACCCCATTCCAGACTAGGGTCAGGTCCCCCACTCCGAAGCCTGAACCACCCACCAACAGGACCTCCCTCTTGTCTGGATTGAGCCTCAGTTTGTTGGCCCTCATCCAGCCCATTACCTCGGCCAGGCACCGGTTCAGCACAGCCACTGCCTCACCTGGATCGGTGGAAAACGAGAGGTAGAGCTGGGTATCATCAGCGTACTGATGATTCCGCAGCCCACACCTCCTGATGACCTCTCCCAGCGGTTTCATGTAGATGTTAAAAAGCAAATGGGACAAAATGGAACCCTGCGGAACTCCATGGCATAGCTGCCATGGCGCAGAGCCATAGTCCCCCAGCACCACCTTCTGGAATTGGCCATTGAGGTAGGAGCGGAACCACTGCAAAGCAGTGCCTCCAACCCCCAATCCCGCCAGCCTCGCCAGAAGGATACCATGGTTGATGGTATCAAAAGCCGCTGAGAGGTCCAGGAGAACCAACAGGGACGCACTCCCCCTGTCCCTCTCCCTGCACAGGTCATCATACAGGGCGACCAAGGCAGATTCAGTGCCAAAACCGGGTCTGAAACTGGACTGAAATGGGTCCAGATAATCAGTTTCATCCAAGAGTGCTTGGAGTTGTCCCGCCACCACCCGCTCCAGCACCTTACCCAAAAATGGGATGTTGGCCACCGGTCTATAATTGGCGACCACCTCTGGATCCAGGGAAGCCTTCTTGAGGACTGGCCGGACTACCGCCTCCTTTAAAGGGGCAGGCACCCGGCCGTCTCTCAAGGAGGCGTTTACCACCTCCAAGATCCAGGGCACAATCCCGTCCTTGGCGCTCTTTAATAGCCAGGATGGGCACGGGTCCAGTAAACAGGTGGTTGAGCGTACCGATCCAAGCACCTTGTCCACATCATCAGGCCGCAAAAACTGAAATTCATCCATTAATGAGGGACAAGCACGCACGGTTGGCCCCTCCCCGAAAGAATCTGTGTCAAGAGTGGAGTCCAGCTCGTGACGAATCAGAGCAACTTTCTCCCTAAAATGCGTGGCGAAATCGTCACAGCGGGCTTTCGAGGGTGGCACTAGATCTTTATCAGGGCCAGGTTTTATAAGCCCCTGGACCACCCGAAAAATCTCCGCTGGACGGCATTGCGAGGAGGCAATGAACGCGGAGAAGAATCGCTTCTTCGCCGCCCTCACCGCCACAGCATAGGCTCGATAGTGTGCTCTAAGATGTGTTCGATCGGACTCGTCACGTGATTTCCTCCACCTATGCTCTAGCCGTCTCCCAACCCGCTTCATCGCCCGTAATTCTGGTGTATACCAGGGAGACGATCGGGCTCTGCCAGGCTGGAGAGGGCGCTTAGGAGCGATCGTGTCGATAGCCCTGGTCATCTCCCCATTCCATATATCGACCAGGGCCTCAACAGGAGCACCAGCCCTGTCAGCTGGAAAATCCCCCAGAGCCCTCAGGAATCCATCCGGATCCATCCGACTCCGGGGGCGGACCATCACAATCTGGTCCGCACCCTTGCAGAGGGAGAAGCCACTCTCGAGCTCAAACCTCACGAGGAAGTGGTCTGACCATGACAAGGGCGTCAAACATAAATTCTTCACCCTCAGATCACCCTCTTCCTGCCCCATCGAGAAAACCAGGTCCAGAGTGTGTCCACGTTCATGGGTTGGGCCGATGACATGTTGAGACAGCCCCATGGCTGTCATGGAAGCCATGAAGTCCTGAGCCGCCCCGGACAGGTCCGTCTCGGCATGGAGATTGAAGTCCCCCAGGACCAACATCCTGGGGGTCCTCAACACCAGGTCCGAGACGACCTCCGTCAGCTCAGGCAGGGAGTCTGTTGGGCAGAAGGGTGCTCGGTACACCAACAGAATCCCCAATCTGTCTCGGTCGCCCAACACCAAGTGGAGGCACTCCAGCCCAGGTCTCGAAGGGACAGGAAGCCCCGTGAGGGAAAAGGTAGCCCGATAAACTAAAACGACCCCCCTCCCCTCCCCTTTAGAGCAAACAGCCTGTGAGAGGGAGGAGGGCGAAAGCCCCTCCTCCTCTTCTGAAGAGGAAATGACGGTGCCAGAAGCAGAAGGCAGGATGGGATATGTGAATATGACAGACGCTTCCCAGAGACGTATGATCCGTTCATATCAAACTGGAAAGGACAGACTGGAAAGGAGGCGGGAGGAACGGCTGGAGGGGTAGGAGATGACGTGAAGGGGAGTAGAGATCTCCATTCTCAGGCGAACATCTTTCCAGCAAAGAGGCTCCTCTATTTGCTTAACAGTAGAGTCGTAAATCTTGTAGATAACTAGCAATAAACAGATTTAGTTTTATTGCTCGTGTCTGTGTGACTAATTGCAACCAAAGTGCTCAGGCCGGCGGGGCTCCCCCGTTCACGACAGAATGTTCGCCTGAGAATCCCTTTGGTTGTAAGTCACATACTAAAGAACAGAGAAGGGATTTTTTTTTGGTATATCATAATGCAAGCCCCAAAGCCGACAATGCAAGATTTTCAGAATCTGCAAGAAGAAAATCGATGCTTGAGGGCTAAGAATGAAGAGGCAAACCAGCAGATAGAGATATTGAAACGATATATGGATGTCTTACACACCCAATTACAAGAACTGCACCAGAAAGACAGACACAGACGTGATGGTAAAACGATGCCCACTGGAAACCCCCCCCCCCCGAAGTACGACGGCAGGAAGGAAACTTTCGCCACCTTTAGAGCCCAAGCGGAGCTGTATTTCTCGCTTCGCCCTCAAGACTTCCCCAATGAAAGGATGAAGGTAGGATTTTTGATAAATCAACTTATGGGGGTCCCAGCAAGATGGGCAACAGCCAGAATGATTGCCAAAGACCCCATATTAAACAACACTGATCAATTCCTCGAGTCACTGCATAAATTTTTGGGAGTGGCTGCATGTAAAGACTTGGCTGTTAGAGAGATTAAGCATCTTGTTCAGGAACAATTTTCAGCAGCAGAATATACAACCAAGTTCCAGTTGATTATGAATGAATTGGGGTGGAATGATGAAGCTTTAATGGTGCAGTACCGTGAAGGGTTAAGGGAAGAAGTGGTGGATGAGCTGGCACACTGTCCAACGCCAGAAAGTTTACAAGACCTAATGACTCTGGCTATAAAGGTGGATGCACGGCTTAATGAGAAGAAACGCTTTAAGCCTGGCAGTTATTTTGGCTCCCAGCCAAGTCAGGCAAGATGGTTCCCGCGAGTGGAAACTAGCACGCAGTTACTTTTACCAGACAACTACGTAACGATGACCCCCTCCCAGAGTCAACAAGAGGCGGTCCCCATGGAGATAGGAGCTGCCAAGGCTCGCATTCCACAGACTGATAAAGCATATCAACGCAGCACCAGACGCTGCTCTGTCTGCGAACAGACAGGACACATAGCAAAGAACTGCCCACTGAAAAAGCAGATGGGAAACTTCCAGTCCCAGCGTCGTTGAGCACCGCGATCCTTTGAGCATCCTTTGGAACAATATCTTCGCTGTTTCGTGAACTACCAGCAGGATGATTGGCTCTCGTTCCTGCCTCTGGCTGAATTTGCCTATAACAACTCTGTCCATGCCTCGACACAGCAGACCCCTTTCTTTGCAAATCTCGGCTACCACCCTCGGGCTTTCCCAATGTCTCTTCCTCCTTCGTCTGTTCCAGCAGCCGGGACTTTTCTCAACGATTTGGCATCCGTCCAATCCGTCCTGAAACAGCAATTGGATAGGGCCAAGGAGACATACAAGGCGGTTGCTGACAGGAGGAGGCAACAAGGGACGACCCTGACAGTTGGTGAGTGGGTCTGGTTGTCCACGGAACACCTCCCCATGTCGGTTCCCTCTCGGAAGTTGGCCCTCAAGAGGATTGGTCCGTTCCAGATTGCTGCGCAAATCAATCCGGTCGCCTTCCGGTTGCGTCTGCCTGCTTCCATGAAGGTCCACCCCGTTTTCCACCGGTCTTTGCTGTCTGCAGCGCCTCCACCACACCCTCTGCGGTTGCTGCCACCTCCACCCCCGCCCGTGATTGTGGACGGTGAAGAAGAATTCGAAATCGAGGACATCCTTGACTCTCGGTTCCGTAGAGGCCGGCTCCAGTATCTCATCCACTGGAAGGGTTACCCCCCCCCCGGAGGACCGGAGTTGGGAACCTGCGCTTAACATTCATGCTCCCACCCTCATTCGTCGCTTTCACGCTCGCTTCCCTCTCAAGCCGGGAGGTCTTTCCGTCCATCCGCGCAGGGGTGGTGGGGATCCTGGAGAGGGGGGTAGTGTCGTGCAGGAGGTCACGACAGGGACTACTCCTCGTGAGGAGGAAGTAACAGTAGTTACTAGAGTCCGGGAGGATCAAACACAGCCAGAGATAGAGGCTAATCAGCTTCTGCCTGAAAGCGTCACGAGTCCACAGACCCCCTCCCAAGCACCTAGCCCTTTAGAGCAAACAGCCCGTGAGAGGGAGGAGGGCGAAAACCCCTCCTCCTCTTCTGAAGAGGAAATGACGGGGCCAGAGGCAGAAGGCAGGATGGGGTATGTGAATATGACGGACGCTGCCCAGAGACGTATGATCCGTTCATATCAAATCAGGATGGACAGACTGGAAAGGAGGCGGGAGGAACGGCTGGAGGGGTAGGAGATGATGTGAAGGGGAGTAGAGATCTCCATTCTCAGGCAAACATCTTTCCAGCAAAGAGGCTCCTCTATTTGCTTAACAGTAGAGTTGTAAATCTTGTAGATAACTAGCAATAAACAGATTTAGTTTTATTGCTCGCGTCTGTGTGACTAATTGCAACCAAAGTGCCCAGGCCGGCGGGGCTCCCCCGATCACGACAAATTCAGAACACACACACAAAACTGGTAGCCAACACAAACAATTCATGCATGTCCACAATGCCACTTCTAGAAGGTTTCCCTCCCTTAAGAAAATTCCCCCAGCCTCACATTGAGAGTGCTCAAGGGTCTTTTGTTTCAACCCAATCCCTTCCCATGCAGAATTTTTCCTGAGGCAGTACAGGCTGGCTGGCTGGCAATAGGTGGCACAGTTCGTCTGGGGTCTGGAAAAGTTCAGCTCAAAAACAGGAGAATGAAAGAAAAAGGCTTTTACATTTCTCCACAGATGCTGGTTGCCCACGTTAGCTTGGAGAGAAGGCTGAGAAATCCTTGTCCTTTTCAAGCCTGGTCCCCACAACTCTGCTTGGCACAGTCTCAAGAAAAATGTTTGGGTTGTTGAAACCAATCCAGTTGATGCCAGAAATGCACACAAAAGAAACCCTTTGTTGAACTTGTGTGTTTCGCAAACCTGCTGCTTGCCTCAGCTAAAGCAAAATGTGCTTTCCGATGGAGTTTGGACAATGAGAACATGGTGTCACACAATTTCTTACTTACAGAGATGGTACTCCGCACATGTTGTTGTTAGTCGCGAAGTTGTGTCCGACCCATTGCAACCCCATGGACAACATTCTTCCAGGCTTTCCTGTCCTCCACCATCTCCCGGAATCCACTTAAGCTCGCACCAACTGCTTCAGTGACTCCATCTAGCCACCTCATCCTCTGTTGTCCCCTTCTTCTTTTGCCATCTATTGTTCCCAGCATTAGACTCTTCTCTAGGGAGTCCTTCCTTCTCATTAGGTGGCCAAAGTATCCTGAAAGACGATGTAGTAACAGTGCTACACTCAATATGCCAGCAAATTTGGAAAACTCAACAGTGGCCACAGGACTGGAAAAGGTCAGTTTACATTCCGATCCCAAAGAAGGGCAATGCCAAAGAATGTTCAAACTACCACACCATTGCACTCATTTCACATGCTAGCAAAGTGATGCTCAAAATCCTACAAGCTAGGCTCCAGCAGTATGTGGACCGAGAACTACAGGCAGGATTTCGAAGAGAGAGAGGAACTAGAGATCAAATTGCCAACATACGCTGGGTCATGGAGAAAGCTAGAGAGTTCCAGAAAAACATCTACTTCTGCTTCATTGACTATGCTAAAGCCTTTGATTGTGTGGATCACAACAAATTGTGGCAAGTTCTTAAAGAGATGGGAATACCAGACCATCTTATTTGTCTCTTGAGAAACCTATATGCAGGTCAAGAAGCAGCAGTGAGAACTGGACACGGAACCACTGATTGGTTCAAAATTGAGAAAGGAGTTCGGCAAGGCTGTATACTGTCGCCCTGCCTATTTAACTTATATGCAGAGCACATCATGAGAAAGGCAGGGCTAGATGAATCACCAGTTGGAATCAAGATTGTTGGGAGAAATATCAACAACCTCAGATATGCAGATGATACCACTCTCATGGCAGAAAGTGAAGAGGAACTAAAGAGCCTCTTGATGCAGGTGAAGGAGGAGAGTGCAAAAGTTGGCTTGAAACTCAACATTAAAAAAACTAAGATCATGGCATCCGGTCCTCTCACTTCCTGGCAAATAGATGGGGAAGAAATGGAGGTAGTGACAGATTTTATTTTCCTGGGCTCCAAGATCACCGCAGACGGGGACTGCAGCCAAGAAATTAAGACGCTTGCTCCTGGGGAGGAAAGCTAAGGCAAATCTAGACAGCATAGTAAAAAGCAGAGACATCACCCTGCCAACAAAAGTGCGTATAGTCAAGGCTAGGGTTTTCCCAGTTGCAACGTATGGCTGTGAAAGCTGGACCATAAGGAAGGCCGAGCGCCGAAGGATTGAGGCCTTTGAATTGTGGAGCTGGAGGAGACTCCTGTGAGTCCCTTGGACTGCAAGGTGATCAAACCGGTCAGTCCTAGAGGAGATCAACCCTGACTGCTCTTTAGAAGGCCAGATAGTGAAGATGAGACTCAAATACTTTGGCCACCTAATGAGAAGGAAGGACTCCCTGGAGAAGAGTCTAATGCTGGGAACAATAGATGGCAAAAGAAGAAGGGGACGGCAGAGGATGAGGTGGCTAGATGGAGTCACTGAAGCAGTTGATGCGAGCTTAAGCGGACTCCGGGAGATGGTGGAGGACAGGAAGACCTGGAGGAATGTTGTCCATGGGGTTGCAATGGGTCGGACACGTCTTTGCGACTAACAACAACAACAACATATATGAATAATGATCAATGTGGGTTTATAAGTGGTCAACAAATGTCAGATGTGGTAAGGAGAGTATTAAATATTAACTATTATACTGAGAAGCAAAATATAAAGGCAAGCATATTAGCATTAGATATATTTAAAGCCTTTGACTGTGTGGAATGGGCAACAATGAAGCTCTTAATAGAGAAGATGGGATTTGGAGTAAAGTTTAAGAAAGTAATAAATCAATTATATTTAGAAAATATGGCAAAAATAATTGTAAATGATGGTATTACAGAAACAATAACCCTAAGTGAGACAGGGTTGTCCTTTATCCCCAATATTGTTTGTTTTAATGATGGAAAGATTGGCAAATGCAATTAGGAATGATACACAGATAGAAGGAATTGGAGTACGTCAGAAATTAATTTGTTCGCAGATGACACATTGCTAACATTTCAATACCCAATAAATACTATAGAGAGAATATATTTACAAATCGGAAATGATGTTATATAATCATAATAGTGAAGAATTGGATATATTAAAAGAAAAATATAAATTAAAAATAGTAGATAGCATTAGATACTTAGGAATCAATAGTCCAAAAGATACTCAAGAATTAAAGAAGAAAAATGACGACAAGTTAAAGGAGGACATAAAAGATAAAATAGGAAAATATGAAAAGGTAAAATTATCATGGTTTGGAAGAATAGCAGTAACAAAAATGAAAATTCTGCCAAAGATTAATTTTTTGTTTTGGATGATCCCAATCAGGTTTTATGATCAAGAATTAAAGGAAATGCAAACATTATTGGAGGTTTATTGTAATGGAGGGAAGAGAGCAAGGATAAGTAAAGCACTGTGGTATGAATCACAAAGAAAAGGAGGGCTGGGCATTCCAGATGTTAAAAGGTATTGGGTTGCAAACCAATTAAAGACAGTTCCAGATATTATAGCCCAAAGCAAAGAACAAATATGGAGTGATATCGAACTAAAAGAACTAAGGGAAATAGGTGATCACTTAGAGATATACTGGTTTAGAAAGGATATTAAAAAGATTATTAAGAGAATTCAAAATCCCTTTTTAAAAAATACGATGGAAGTATGGGAAAAATGGAGACAGCAGTTAATCCCGGGAATTTCTCCGTTAACACCAGTGGTCGAAATGGAGAAATTTCCAAAAATAGAACCAAAGGATTAGATTGATACATTAAAAAAATAAACATATATACAAATGGGAAGACTGGAAAAATAACATTAAAAATATAGCACAATTAAGGAGTATATTGACAGTAGCCAAATTAAATTGGTTAAATTTAATTCAATTTGAAAAATGGATAAAGATGGAGGATAAAATTTAAAGAGGAAGAAAGACAATTAACAAAATTTGAAACGATTGTAAAAGAATGCAAGATTGATAAAGAATATGTAAGCAAAGGAAGAATTGCTAAAATTTATAGGATATTAATGGAGTTAGGGGATCAGACAAAAAGTTTAAAATCAATTTGGGAAATGGACGTAGGTGAAATAAAAGACAAGGAGTGGAAGAATATTTGGAATAGAAGTGTATATGAGAATATGTCGGTTAAAATTAAAGAACATGGCTATAAAGTGATATGGAGATGGTATTTAACACCAGTTAAGTTAAATCAAATTGATGATAAATACTCTAATATATGTTGGAGATGTGGGAAAGGGATTGAAACTTACAAACATATGTGGTGGGATTGTGATAATATACAAAAGATTTGGATTATGGTATTTAAGGAAATTAGAGAAATTTTAGATATAAGACTTAGAAATGTCACTGAGAATTGTGTTATTGCTGTTGATTGAAAAACAAGATATAAATGATGTTAAGAAAGAATTGATCTTAAGTTTGATAATGGCAGCTAGGTTAGTGATAGTTAAGTATTGGAAACAGAATTGGGTTATGATGCAAAGGCATGAATGGTATAATAAAATATGGAATATGGTAATTAATGATAAACTGACAACAGAAATAAAAATTTTTAAAGGATTAATAAAAGCAAATAATGAAATTTGGGAAGATTTTGCAAAAGGCAGTACTGATAGAAGGTAAAGGTTGTAAACCTAATCAACATTATATGAATTTTTGGAGGGGATATAGATATAATTGAAGTATATTATATATTATTAATTCTTATAATATATGAATTAAAGTGGAGGTATTACTGGTCTTCTGGGTGGTGGGGGCACAGTATCATTCACTTTTTCATTTATTAGTTGGGCTTTTGTATGTTATATTATTGATATTGTGATATGTCTGTATTTGTATTTTTTTCTCTGCATTTAAAAAAAAATAAAAAGGGGGGGGGAACAAAAGAAACCTGCCTGAATGTTAAATTTTTCGTCCAGTGCCCTTTTCCATATTTATGCCACCCTGCAGCCTTTTGAAGTCAGGCGGGTGATGGCTGGCGAGAGAATCTCACTAGCGGTGGCACCTGGTACAGAGAAGCCTTCCCAAGGAGACCTGCCGGGTGCACACACCCACCCTAATAGCAGTTAGGCTAGTGATAGTTAAATATTGGAAACAGAATTGGGTTTTGCAAAGGCATGAATGGTATAATAAAATATGGAATATGGTAATTAATGATAAACTGATGACAGAAATAAAAATTTTAAAAGGGTTAATGAAAGCAAATGAATATAATGAAATTTGCAAATATTTTGTAAAAGCAGTACTGATAGAAGGCAAAGGTTGTAAGCCTAATCAAGATTATATGAATTTCTGGTGGGGATATGGAAATAATTGAAATATATTGTATATTATTAATTGTTATAGTATGTGAATGGTGGTAGTATTGGTCCCTGGGGTGGTGGGGGTACTTATCATTTACTTATTTTAATTATTGTGTTCTTGTTATGTTATATTGTTGTGATGTATTTATGGTTTTTTTTCTGTCTATAAAAAAAATTAAAAAGGGGGGACAAAAAAAAAAGAAATATTTGGCAACATTGCAAAACAGAAAAAGAGGGAACAAACTTCTTGTTGAACCCACAGGGAAAAGTAGCCGCATAGGGATTTGGAGAAAAGAAATCCCCCCTGCCGCACACCACACACACCACACCCCCAGCCCCAGAGTTTCGTCCATTCCCCTCCAATCATTCAGTTGTGGCACAGCTACAACAAGATGGCATACTCAGAATTCAGAACATATTCTTTCTTTCTTTTTTTAGACCCAGATCCACGCCGCACAGGAGAAAGGAAGCCATCAGAGAGATGGCCGACAAACAATTAAGGCATGCCCACAACACCACTTCTAGAAGGTTCCCCTTCCCAAAAAAAGTTCCCCCAGCCCCTCACCAAGAGCACTCAAGGGTCCTCCGCTTCAACCCAACTCATGCAGATGCCTCCCTGAGGCAACACAAGCCCCGAATACTCAGAGAGCCACAAACACCCAGATTCCCCTTTAAGACTGCGCTGCCCCAGTTGCACAACCCTTCTTTTTGTTTTAGACACCCCAAGACCTCCCCCAAGAGTTCTCCAGATCCTATCCCAAGAACCAGTGGAAGCAGAGCTGCTCCAACTTCCCAAAGTACTCTGAACTCTGCACATGCGCAGAGGTTCTTGTGTGTGTGCTCCTTCTGCAGCACTCACAAAATGGCGGTACCTTCTGCCAGAGCATTCCCCTTTCTTGGCTGTGTGGGGATGGCCAAGCCCACAGAGTCAAGAAATCCATAGTTTCCAGCACATGTTTCCCTGACTCCAAGCAGAGCAGAGCACATCAGGGCAAGCTGCCCCAGCTGGTCTAGGGCCACTGGGATACAAGTAGCCGAGCTCCCAGGGAGAGCCAACAGGGGTTTGGCTGGGGAGGTCCAGGGGGAGGCCCCTAACATTTCCACCCCTTTGTTTCTCTTCTTTATTTCAGCTTAATTCCCCCGCTGCATGCGGTGGCACAAGCAATGCACCAAGAAGACTCCACAGTGGCGGCCTGCAGCAACTGCAAGTGCTGCACACTTGTACCCCTATTACGGGAAAAAGCGAGGGCGCTGGAGCAGCGAGTGTCCACCCTCGGGACAATCAAAGCCGACGAAGAGCTTCTGGACAGAGCGGAGGAGCTGCGACAGGTAAGTGCAGCCCAGAAGGAAGAAGGAACAGCAAGCCGAGGTGGCAGAAGAGAACCCCGAGGGAAGGGAACACGAGGAAACTCGCTGGAACAGGGTGACAGTTAGACGCGGAAGACCAGGAAGACACTGCACCCGTGGAAGCAGTGGGACTCTCGAACCGCTTCGAGTCGCTTGAGGGAGGGACGTGTGAGGAACCCACTGTGAAGGAACTACACGCCACACTGAATAACTCTTTTTCAGAGAGAAAAGGCCAATCAAGAAAGGAGGAGGGTACCAACGTTTGCAACGCCAAAAGGGGAAGAGTGCTAGTTGTGGGCGATGACCCGGAGAATCGCCAAGTCTGCTGTCCCCCCGGCGCCAAGGTTAAAGATATAACCAGCAAGTGCACACACCTCGCACGACCCACTGACAAACATCCCTTCCTTCTCTTCCGCGTGGGAACTAACGACACTACCAGGAGAAGTTTTGCTGAAATAACTTCAGACTCGAAGCTCTAGAGAGGGAAATAAAAAACACTGGGGCCCAGATGGTCTTCTCCCCAATCCTGGCAGCACGTGGAAGAGGAACCGTTAGAGAAAGAAAAATCCTTCAAGCGAATGACTGGCTACATTGGTGGTGCCGTAAAGAGAGATTTGGATGCCGGGACCACAAGCTAAGCTTCCTGGAAGATGGACTGCTGGCAAACGATGGGCTGCACCTCACAAGGAACGGGAAGCAGGTGTTTGGCCACCACATGGAAAACTTCACCAGGAGAGCTTTCAACAAAGACCTGTAGGGGAGGGAGATGTGCAGCAGGGCATACCATCACCTGGCAAAGACTTGCACATTTCAACAGAGGAAAAACCTCAGGCAGGGCCCAGCACCAGTCTCCCCAAAAACGCAGAAAGAAAACCAGGGCACAGCAAGAAGGAACTTCAATGTCTCTGCACCAATGCCCAGAGTATGGGAAGCAAGCCACACGAACTTGAGCTCATAGCACACGAGGGCAATTATGATCTTGTAGGAATAGCGGAAACTTGGTGGGACGACTCACTTGACTGGAACGCTACCACCGATGGATACAGCCTGTTCAAGAAAACAGAAAGGACAAAAAGGGGGGTGGAGGCGCACTACATGTAAGAGGCACATGTATCCGCACAGAAATGCAAGAAGAGGAACTTAGTGGCCCCATTGAGAGCATCTGGCTTAATTTAAAGGGGGCAAAAAATAAGAAAAATATAGCTATTGGGGTCAAAAAGAGGACAAGGATGCAACCTTCGAAAAGCAACTTGCCGGCATTTCTACGTGGAACGATGTAGTCATCATGGGGGACTTCAATTTCCCTGATACTGTATGTGCTGGGAGACAGATTCTGCCAAGCATGGCCCCTCCAAGGGATTCCGGACATGCACTGCCGACAACTTTCTCCAGCTGAAAGTAGAGGAAGGGGCGAGAGGATCAGCTATCCTCGATTCATGGCCCCTTCCAACTCCTCCATTCTATGATTTTATGAAAAGTTTCAGCAGCTGCATCCTTTACACATTTCTTCCCATTCTGTACCAAAGCACTCAATGAGCATTCACCAAAATTCTTAAAACGCCCTCTCACACACCAGGCACCAAGCACCCCTTAAATCATGGGTCCTCAAACTACGGCCTGGGGGCCGGATCCAGCCCGCCATGCCCATTTGGACCCAGGAGGCAGAGAAAATGATCTCCAAGCGAGCAAGCTGCTGCCTTGTGTACCTGCCTTACAGCGCATGCCCACCCCCACCCGTGTCTCGCCTCACCTCACTGCATGCCCCCCCCACCTCAGCACGCACACCCGCACAAGCTGCCCCTACACTGGCCTGCGCGCACTGCCGGCACTACCTTTCTGGCCTGCGCCCAGGACTGGCAGCTTTCAACTGGCCCCCTGGTGGAAAAGTTTGAGGACCCCTGCCTTGAACCAAGGAATTCCTGCCAAGCGCATCACCTCACACCCTCTCGCTCCCACGTGGCACACACAGCATCCACCAGAACGTCCCTGTTGCCTTTCAGCCCAGCCCCACATCCCAAACCGTTGCACGTTCAGCAGGGGAGAAACAAGCCGGCCAGGGGAGACAGAATGTATCTATTTCCTGCGCGACGAGGTGGATTTCCAGCAGCAGCCTCGTGTGGCGAGGAAAGTGCAAGGCCTGCGCCCAGAGCTACTCTGTCCACAGGCCCCGCACCCCCTCCGCACCCCCAGGAGTTTACCAACCAATTTCCCCAAAATATAAAAGCAAACCCTTCCCTCTGTATCTTTGCCTTTTCCCCTTTCCTTTTCTTTATTTCCCTCTGGGAATCCCTTCAGGATTCCTACTCTGAGAAACCGTCTGAGAAACGCGGGGGGGGGGGGGGCTGCTGCATTTTTTCTCTTTTTCCGTCTACTACCCACCTGCCCCTCTGCCTGCCCTCCTGGGATTGCAAATGCAATCCTTGAGTCTGACAAGAAGGAAATCTTCCCGCCTTGGAGGGCAGTTAGGCGGATGGAGGTGGCTCAAAACTGGCAAGACATTAAGCAGTGTTCCCGCTTTCTGACAAGGGAGGGCCCTGCGTAACGGTGTTTCCTATATAACCCCTCTCGCCCACAGGGCGCTCACACAGGGTGGGCTTATTGAGGATGTCCAGAGCACCGGGTAGGACCCGTGTCTGCAAGCCCAGTTCCAAGGGCCACACGCCTCCTCACTTCCCAGCTCTGGCTCATTTTCGCGGGGAGGGACGAATCTCACACACATGCCCTGATCACCCCCTTTCCCCCAGCCGGACTCAGCCATGCTTGGGCTCAGGCAAATGGCCGCATGCACCTGCTTCTCAACCCAGGCCAGGCTCCACACACTCTCACCTCGGGCAAGAACACCCAGCCACGCCCTTGCTTTCAACCTTGCCCTGATCTAACAGGACAGACTGGGGCGGCTGCGCGGGGAGCTTCTATTTCCTGAGGAACCCCCCAAGCCCTCTCTGAGCCATGCCCACCTCCCAGGAAGGGGAACACGTCAAAACACACACAGACAAGACACTCCACACACAGAGACAACAATGAACACAAGACTTTACGCAAACCCCAGTGCAAACATGTCCTGCACTCGCGCGTGCATTGCTCCTGGTGCACCAGTTACACGATCTTGCAGGCAGACGTCCAACTTGTTTGCTAGCTTTGTTGCTATTCCATTTCCCCTGGTCAGCCCAGAAGAATAAGTACCGAAATGCCCAGGAACGCTGTCCACCAGCCTCCTACACAAGAGGAGCAGTCATGTCCTGATCAAAGGGGCCTTTCAAGGCTGCCTAAGATCGGGTCCTGCTGCAGCTAATCTGGGCCAAGCAGTATAACTCACATAACAAGCGCTTCCGCGACACAACGCTATGCATCGCCCCTGGACGTCCACTCTCCCCTGCCACCTCACCTCACCGCAGTGAGCATGGGGGAACCCGAGGCCCTGAAGCCCCATGCCTCTGGGTGTCTGCAATAAACTCGCGTGCAAGGGGGTTCCGAGGCCCAATCTATTACCATTTGACCGCCTGCAAAACTATCAGGACGGCCAGTATCTGTTCCCCCAAATTTAGAGGTGAGTCGGCCAATCCTTCTGCCCTTCTCGCCCAGGATAAAGGAAGAAAGAACTTGTGGAATCCTGCCCCGCCCTCATCGCCATTTTGTCAGGGCCTCTTTACCAATGGCGAGAAAGAATCACCAGGCCCCTTAGGGAAGACTGAATCGCCTTGAACCCCAGCGTTTGTATTGGCAAGATCACCCAGGCCCCCTGCAGTCACTTACGGCCACATGCTCCCGGGCAGTGGTCTGCACCGCCAACTGCAAGCTTCCAGAACATACACAGAGTGTCTTAGAGATTCGGAGCCACATGGGCCCAGCAGCTGGGCAGTTGACGAAACAAGGAGAACACGGTCAAAAGAAGGTGAGAGGTCTGCAGAGGGGGCCCAATACAATGGCATTTGATTGCAGGAGATTAACATAATGATCAAGGGATTATTGTGGGTCTTGGCATGCAAATAAGGGTGATTACAATGCTGTTAATCTGGCAGCCTGACCAGTTCTTGCTATGCTATGCTAGTTGCCAAGTCACATTTGACCCATTGCAACCCCATGGATGACATTCCTCCATGTTCTCCTGTCCTCCACCATCCCCCGGAGTCCACTTAAGCTCACACTGACTGCTTCAGTGACTCCATCCAGCCACCTCATCCTCTCCCATCCCCTTCTCCTTTTGCCATTGTCAGAATCCCGGAATTTCAATTTGTGAAGAGGAAATAAAACTGGGGTTCGTGGGAAAGATCTTCAGAGAGAGACCGCACCCATCAGAGCTCTCGAGTCTGTATCGACATGATGGTGCGCCGTCGAGAGCTGCTGTATGGCAATGTGCATTGCCTCCTTGATGAGGAGCTTGGCTACGTCGGCTTGGTCATGCAGAAGGGCAGCTACCACGTTGTTAAGGTGGTCCATGATGAAATACTGGTATCGGGCCAGGGTAGCTTCGTAGTTGGAAATACGAATACCCAGGCCCGATGCAGCATACACCTTACACGCCGCGGCATCGATTTTACGGCCTTCCCTGTCTTTCGGCGCCGTATGGCTCCTGGATTCCCGTCCCTAGGAGGACTCCACCATAACGGAGTTCGGGCGAGGGTGGCGGAGCAGGAACGGGATATCCTCTTCCCGGACCCGATACATGCCCTCGAATCTCCACACCGTCGATTGAGGCTGGTTCGGGAGGTCCCAGGGCTGGGTCATAGCTTGCTTGAGGGTGGTGATGAGTGGGAATATGATGACAGCTGAGCGCTCACTGCGTACCACGTCATAGATCTTATCTGTACTCGGTCCAGGTCGCTGGATGGCATCGATGTCCAACGCCTGGACCAAGCGCGCCATTAACTCCCCGAATGAGTAGGACTCATCCGGGGATCCTAGACCCTACGCTGTCACGACTGCGTTGGGAGACGTGGATTCCATATTGGATCCATCTGAATCCGGGCTGTAATAGGGAGGTGCCGAAGATGACGATCCCGCCGGTGACCTCGACACCGTGCTCTCCCTGGATGTGTAAGTCGAGGGACGCCTCGGTCTCAATGGCAACGGGCGATCCATGGATGGGAACCCTTCCGGAGCTGGGTACCGACCCTCGGACTGGTAGTTGAACCAGCTTGGCCTCGGGAACCACTCAGGGGAGCTCCGATCGGGAGACCTACTCCGCCGACGGCGTGGGGATATCTGGGTCTCCACGTCGCGACCCACTGGAGGCATCGGTGTTGGGGACCTTGGTCTCGGTGGGGAATCCTGGATTTCCCCGTCGGAGCTGGGCTCCCTCAGTGGTACAATCGTCGGCTCCAATGCAGGCTGCATGCGTCGGGGGGATCCTGGAGGGGTCACCCTCATCACCTCCTGCAAGGCAGGTCCCGGTGGTGTCAGTACCGTTAACGCCGACGGTACCGACCAGACAGAGAAGCCAGAATTCCGATGCCTGGGACGATCCTGGCTCTTAGCCTTTTTCAGCTTCTCGGATTTATCCCATTTGGACTTCTTGTGGCCAGATGTTTTCTCGGGTTCTGCATGCTTCTGTTTCTCAGATTTCTTTCCCGGAGCAGAGGCAGGCTGAGCCACAGTAGAAGGCGCAGCTTCGTCTGAAGCACGCGACGGGGCAGCCTTGGTGGACGGGGCTGTGGAAGCTGAGACAGGAGGAGCTGGTCGAGAGGCCGCAGCTACAGCCGTAGCGGGGTGGGAGACCAGCGGGTCGGACTGCAGGAGGGCGCAGTCCCAGAGCAGCCTCCTGAGCCAATTTTCCCTATTTTTCCTAGCCTGCTTAGAGAAGGCTAGGTAGTGGGAACATTTGTCTGTTCTATGCCCCTCTCCAAGACAGAGGAGGCATAGGTCATGAGGATCAGCGGGCAACATTTTAGACTCGCAATCCATACATTTCCGGAACTCCGCTCGCTGAGCCATCATGCAAGAAAAAGAAGAGAAGACGTCAGAACAGAGGGTAAGTATATATATTTTTTGGGGGGGGGGGTTGCTTTTGTTTTTTTAGGAAGAAGTGAGAAGTGAAGAAAAAAACGTGAACAAGTGCAAGTGTAGAACAAGAAACAAGTGCAGAACAATGAACGGGTAAGTGAGGGAAATAAACTTGGAGAATAATAACTACGAAGCAGCTCGAAAAGGCGATAGTCAAAGCGAGAGCACAGATGACACTAGGCACGACGAACGGCGGTCGCAAAGACTGAACAAAATGACGGACGCTCCGCTCTATATAGGCTATAGGGGGGAGGGGGAGCGGAGCGCTTCCCACCAAAAGACGTTAGCTGTCAATCTTCCAGCCTAAGGCACTGCGCAGGTGCAGTACCCATATGTGTGATGCACAGAGGCCACGAAGAAGAACGGGCAGGCAGAGGTGAACTCCGCTGCAAAGCTTCAACACCATTACAGGGCATTTATACCCTCCCAGTCACCACAGATACAGGGCAATTGATGACAGAATGCAGACATTACAATAAGGTTCTGAGGTCATCACATACAGAACAGATAAAGGAATGTCAGTCAATCATACAGAGACAATGAGATTACAATATTTCTGATTGCAGTGTATTGACACTTTAGTTGAGTAACTTGAACCCATCTCCAGGTCGGCTTAGACATGTAAATTCAAGCTGCTGAGAAACTATGAACTCAGACCCTTATCTAGACTCTAGACATTCTGAGTGACCAGGGCACATGGAGCCCTGGGCTAGGAAGATACTTCCTTGTAAACTGTGAATTCCAACAATGATTACTTATAATGTATATTTGGACTGAATGGCCTGTCTACTGTAGCCCACAGCTAAAGGTGAGAGAAAGGAGCGGGGGATGAAGGCCATTTGAAACAGTGACAGCTTGGTTTGAGAAGGAGTACAGGATTTGATCCCACAATGCAAAGGCACACAGAAGTAATGCTTTTCAGACAGGATTTATCCAAATTTTCCCAACAATCCCCCCTTTGTCACTCGCTTCGCTATGTGACACAAACAAGTGAGTCAGTTTGGATAAATCCTGTTCCAACCTTTTTCCCAGAAAACAGCTTCCATCGCAAAACTAAACTAGTGTGAGGAGAAAGTTATTGCATACAATGGAGACTTGTGTATTTGCTGAGAGTTCAATTCAAAGGGTAGGAAAAACGGGAAACAATTGGAAAAGCAGCAAAGAAAGAGAAAGAAAAAAGAAAGTCCAAAACACATGATATGCAACCCCAATGCTAGCAGTCCTCCTGGGAAGCTCCATGCTGATTTGGCCCCCCTTTGTCTGCAAAGAACTCAGTGCCAGCCAGCTCTCACCCTCACCTGCTCCCTCACCCCTTTCCAGTTTTGCCACTCAATTTTGAGGCCTGGTTCCTTTGCTCCCTAGGCCTCCTCTGACCCATTGCAGCCTTAAGAATTTCATCCTCATCTGGGCTGAGGCCCTCGCGGTGGTGAATATCCTGTCTGCGGCCACCATCCCTTCTGGTCAGCAAACTTGGTGCTTTGCAAGGTGGGAGCAGTGTGAGGTGAGGCAATGGCCTGATGTCCAGTTCAGTCCTTTGTCTTGCCCTTTGAGGCAATTCTTCGAGATTTCGTTGTCTAGGCTTCACTCAAGCTGTAGGAGTTGCATCTCATGGTTTGCCTGGTTAGTTCTTTCCTTGTGGATGATGCAATGGAGCAAGGCGGAACACAGGGATGGATTCCCATCAGAGTCACCGCAGTTCCTGGAGCCAGGGCATAGCATGGGACATGGAGGGCTTTTCCTTCCAGGGCTGTAGAGAAAAGGAGTCTTTTTTCTTTTCTTTTTTGGGGTGCCAGCATGGCTGTTTGGTTCCTGGAAAGGTGCAGCTCAAAAAAAAATAAAGGTAAATTAAGAGAGAAAAAAAAAGGCTTTTACATTTCTTCACAAAAGCTGGTTGTAGGCAGTGGCAGAGAGATCCACATGAGTTGAGAGAAACTTCAAGATGTAAAGTCTATGTCCTTTTTGAGTCTCTTTAGCACAGTCTCAAAAAGAAAATGTTTGGGTTGCTGAAATCAATCCAGCCAATGCCAAAATGCACACAAAAGAAATCCTTTGTTGAACTGGTGTTGCACAAAGCTGTTGCTTGCCTAGGCTAAAGAGAAACGTGCTTTCTGCTGGACTTTGGACAATGAGAACAGTTTCACACAATTTTCTTATTACAGAGATGGTACTCTCCCACATTGTTAACAATCGGTTGGTGCATTTTGTATCTAAGAAACAAACCTTAACTAGCACACATTTCATCTAACAATCAAGGCTTGCGCACTTAGATGAACATATGAGTGCTTATGTTCAAGGAAAGAAGTTTTGAGAACTTGCCATTTTAGCTGCCCACATCCTTGGGCTGGCAAATGGGCTCAGTCCCCAACAAACATTAGGCTACTGAAAGGAAAATTTTCTTTTTTTAGCACCATTAATAGCAGTAACAGTAAAAATTGTTATCATTATCATTAATATTTGGCAACATTGCAAGAAGGGGAAAAGGAAACAAACTTTTTGTTTAACTCAAGAGGGAAAAATAGCCTCATAGATTTGAAGAGAGATCCTTCCCACTGCATGCGCGTGTGCGCGCGCACACACACAGCCCCAGAGTTCCCTCCATTCCCTCCCAATCATTCAGTTGTAGCATAGCAATAACAAGATGGTATACTCAGAATTCAGAACATTTTTTTTTCCTTAGTCCCAGGTCCATGTTGCATAGGAAAATGGAAGTTATTGACACATGCTCACAACATTGCTTTTTTGGAAGGATTCCCTTCCTAAAAAAAATCCCCTAGCTCCTCATTGAGAGTGCTTAAGGGTCTTTGTTTTAACCCAAACCTTCCCAGGCAGAATTTTTCCTGAGGCAATACAAGCTTTGAACACTCAAACAACCTCAAATGCCTTGCCTCAGTTACACAATTATTATTTTTTTTAAAACACCAAAATTTCTTTTGAGAGTTTTCTAGAGACTCAAAGACTTTCTTTTGAGAACTAGTGCAAGCCCGCCTCCAATCTGTGGCTGGAAGCAGAGCTGCTCAAAGAACTTTGAACTCTGCACATGCTCAGAGGCTTTGTATGTGCTGCTTCTGCAGTACTCACAAAGTGGTGGTACCTTCCTGCCAGAGCATCCTCCTTTTCTTGGCTCTGTGGAATAGCCAAGCCCACAGAGTCAAGAAAGCCAAATTTCCAGCACAAATCCCCCCTGAATTCAGTTGGCCAGACCAAGCCCAGAGAAGAGACTGCAGTTACTGTCTCCTTAAATAATGGGAGTGCTCTTAGCAAGGTAGACTATTCCTCTTTTTTTTAAATTTGTTTTTCTTGTCTTTACTCCAAAAGTTACACATTTTTCCCATTTTTTTCCAGTAGAAAAAGTACCAAATCACCATTTACCAAAACTCTTACAATTCTCTCTCACACCAAGCACCCCTTGAATCAAGGAATTCCTGTCAAATGCACACTCTCATTCTCACATGGCATCCACACAATATCTGGAAAAAAAAAACTTTTTGCGTTTCACTCAAACCCCACATTCCAAACAGTTGCGAGTTCAACAGGGGGAGAAAAACCAACCAATTTGGGCAGAAATATATTAATGGTTAACTGCAATCTATCTTCCCGATTTTACATTCTGCCCTGTTGAACTCCAACCTGCTACTGCTCAGGCTAATTCCTAAACACAACCATCCAATTTCCACTATTTTTCCAAAAAACCTCCTCAACACACAAAAGAAAACCCTTCCCTTCTGCATCTTTGCTTCACCTTTCCTTCCTTTCCCCCCCCCCTCTTTCTCTGGGAATCTCTTCAGGATAAGCAGAATTCCCCTCCTACCTTTTCTTTCCTTTCCTTGCCACAGTCCATCTGCTCACTTGCCTATACTTTCACTTGCAACATCTCCTACAAAATCCCAATCCAAACCATGAAATTGCAACCACACCACAGTGCTTTCCTTTTGCACATGTTTCTTCCCGAACAAATCCTTCCTTCTTTCCTACCATGCCTTCCTTCACAAACATACTCCAGCAATATCTGATGGGCTGAATCCATTTCGCCTCTGCAGCCCCTCAGATGCAGTTTTCACTTTCTTGGTCCAAAGTACAACCCAAAAGCTATCCCAGAACCATAAAATCTTCCCCAGGAACTTGCAAAGAAAGCATTTTTTTTCATCTTTCATCTGCCCATCAGCATCCCCTCCTGGAATTTCAAACGCAATTATTTATTTAATTATTTATAATTATTAAATTATATAAATTATATAATTATTTAATCTAACGAGAAAATCTTCCTACCAAGGAGGGCTGTAAGGCAGATGGAAGAGGCTGGAAAACTTGCAACAAGACATTAAAACAATGTTCCCGGTTTCTGACAAGGACAGGACCTGCATAAAAGTGTTTCCATATAACCCCTCTTTCATACATGGCTTTCACACAGGATAAGCTTATTGAGGATGTCCAGAAAACTGGGTAGGACCTGTGTTTGCAAGCCCAATTCAAAGGCCACACATTTCCTTACCTCCTGGTTTTGGCTCATATAGGAGGAATGGGGGAAGGAAAAAAACTCACACACACATTGCCCTGATCATCACCTTTTGCCCAGCCAGACTCAGCCATGCTTGGGCTCAGGCAAATGACCTCATGAATCTTTCTTTCTCAGTCAAAGCCAGGTTCACACATTCTCATCTCAGGGGCAAGAACACCCATCCACGCCCTTGCTTTCAACCGTGCCCTGAAGAGGACAGATTGGTGCGGCTGCATGGGGAGCGTCTATTTCCTGAGGAACCCCCAAAACCCACTCTGGGCTATGCTTACCTCCCAGAAAGGGGAACACTTTAAAATACAAACAGACAAGACAGAAAACACAGACAGCAACAATGAACACAAGACTTTCACAAACCGTGAACATAAAACTCTGCACAAACCCCTCCTTTTTCGCACTTCCATGCCAGTAGTTGCCCTGTGCTGGGAAGCGGCCATGAGCCTCCCAAGAAAGCGCTGGCTGCCAGTTTTTCAAGCCTGCATATAGAACACTATATATATAGTGGAAGTCTGACAAACCGCCTTCTTCCTTTCTTGAGGCAGCTGAAATTTCCCCCCCTTGAAAGTCAGAAAGCCAGATACTGCACCTGTCCTTGTGAGGTTTGCAGCTTTTTCTCTCGGTGACCCAACGAAATCCAGCAGATGTACATTGGTCTGTGACTTCAGTGGCAATCAAAAGATTGTTCATATACAGTAGTAAGAACAGCATTAAAGTCTCTGGTACATTTAAACAAGTCCCTAGCCAGTGTTTGAGAGAAAGGCGGATGAATCCCCTCCTCCCCTGAGTTGGGGTGGTTAGACACAGCTGGCGCTTCCTCTAAGCTGTTTCCAAAAACTGCACCTCACCCCCAACATTCACAAAGATGTGTACACAAGGCTAAACTTAACAAAACTTAAGAACAAAATGCAAAACAAAACAGAAAGCAATGGAAGGATCTTAGAAGAACATTTAACACAGACGCACGCACACACACAAGGAGGAAGAGGAAAGTGGATAGCAGCACTGATCACAAACAGAGAATTTGAACATCAAATCCCAAGCCTTTTGACCACCTCGAACAATGAGGCTGGCTGGTCTATGGCTTCCTCAAGAGTAGCTAATCAAAGCACAGGCAGAGTTCTCATAGCAAGCTGAGTGCCTCTCTCTCTCTGTGAGGGAGCAACTTGCTAGCCCAAGAAACCCCTGCTTCCTTTTCTTTCCTGGGTCCTAAAGGGAGCCAGTTTGAAGGGCTGGTGACTCCAAATTTTATTTATTTATTTATTTATTCAAAAATTTATAGGCCGCCCCATCGCACTGAAGCCTCGGGGCGGCTTACAACAAGATTAAAATACAATAGTTATATAAACAATATTAATTTATCCCTCCCCCCCAATTGTAGCCATTGGGCTAGGATTCAGCTGCCCATCCATGCCCTCCTGGCCATGAAAGCCATTATTGCGCCCAGGCACGGTGACAGAATCCCCAGAGCTTCTCCCACCACCAAACCCATACCCACGCTGCGCTCCCGGCCTTTGGAGGGAAGAGAGTGAGCTCTACTCTCCCTCTTCTTTTCTGTCCTCCCCAGTGAGGACTAGTCTGCACTCTTCCAGCCAGTTCAGACTGTCGTGTAACAAACGCTTGCGCAGGAGCTCAAACCGGTATGCTGATAGCAAAGTTGCAACTGTTCTGAAAAGAGTCTGAAAATTGACAGACCCTTCAGGTGGCCACTTTGTCCCACTGTCCAATTGATGCTGGGGCCAAATAGAATTACAGTCGACATTTAGTTTCTTTTTCTTTGAGATGGAATCTCTTTTGTACTTTTTCCCATTTCCCAAAAGACAATCCAGAGGTGTGCACACTTGTTTTGACTTACCTTGACCCATTGAACTAGTGGAGGAGACAGTATTCCAGATGAGATTCAAAATCCTAAAAGATGATGCAGTTAAAGTGCCACACTCAGCATGCCCAAAGAGGGGCAATGGCAAAGATTGTTCCTACAAGCTAGGCTCTAGCAGTAGGTGGACCGAGAACCAGAAGTACAAACAGGGTTTCAAAGAGGCAGAGGAACGAGAGATCAAAATACCAACATACATGGAGGAAGCTAGAGAGTTCCCAGAAAAGCATCTACTTCTGCTTCATTGATCATGCTAAAGCCTCTGATTGATTGATCACAGAAAATTGTGATAAACTCTGAAAGAGATGGGAGTACCAGACCATCTTATCTGTTTCCTGAGAAACTTGTCAAGAAGCAATAGTGAGAATTAGACATAGAACTACAGATAGGTTCGAAATTAGGAAGGAATACAGCAAGGCTGTATTTTGTCCCCCTGCCTTTTTAACTTATATGCAGAGCACATCATGCGAAAGGCTGGGCTAGATGGATCACAAGTTGGAATTAAGATTGCCTGGAGAAATATCAACAATGTCAGACATGCAGATTATACCACTCTAATGACAGAAAGTGAAGAGTAACTAAGGAAGAACCTCTTGATGCAGGTGAAAGATGAGAGAACAAAAGTTGGCTCGAAACTTAACATCCAGAAAACTAAGATCATAGCATTTGGTCCTATCAATTTCTGGCAAATAGATGGGGAAGAAATGGAGGCAGTGACAGATTTTATTTTCCTGGGCTCCAAGATCACTACAGATGGGGACTTCAACCAAGAAATTAAAAGACGCTTGCTCCTGGGGAGGAAAGCTATGGCAAATGTAGACAACATACTAAAAAGCAGAGAAATCACCCTGCCAACAAAAGCTCATATAGTCAAGGCCATGATTTTTCCAGTTGCAAAGTATGCCTATGAAAGCTGGACCATAAGAGAAGCCCAAGAATTGAGGCCTTTGAATTATGGTGCTAGAGAAGATTCCTGCGAGTCACAGAAACACAGAAACACAGGAGTCAGAAGAGGCCTCCCGGGCCATCTAGTCTGACCTCCGGCACCAGCCGGCTCCGCTCACGACATGCCCACCATGTGCATGTCCAGCCTGTCTTTGAACACCCTCACCGATGGGGCCTCAACCAACTCTCATGGAAACCCATTCCACGTCCTCGGGGGTCCTGACTGTCAGGAAGTGCTTCCTGGCATCCAAATGGAGCCTGGACTCCCTGAGCTTTGCTCCGTTGGAGCGCGTCCTGCCTTCCTCTGCAGGGGAGAACAGGTCTCTTACCCATCTCCATGGGACATCCCCTCACATACCTGTATGTCGCCAACAGATCCCCTCTGAGTCTTCTCCTCTCCAAGCTGAAGAGACCCAGTTCCCTCAGTCTTGCCTCATACGGCATCCCCTGCAAACCAGCCACCATCCTTGTGGCCCTACACTGCACTGACTCCAACCTGGCTATATCCTTTCTGTAATGAGGGGCCCAAAACTGAACACAATCCTCCAGTTGCGGGCGCACCACAGCTGTGTAGAGTGGTAGTAATACCTCTCTCGATCGTGAAGCCACATTTCTGGCTATGCAACCAAGGGTGACATTCGCCCTCTTGACCACCGCATCACACTGCTGGCTCATGTTCAGCCTTCAGTCAACCAGCACCCCGAGGTCCCTCTCACAAGCGCTGCTCTCCAGCCACTTGTCCCCTAACCTGTACTTCTGACACCCATTCCTATGCCCCAAGTGCAAGACCTTGCACTTATCCACATTGAACGCCATCCTGTTGTCTCCTGCCCACTTCCATAGTCTGTCCAGATCCTTTTGGATCTGGAGTACCTGCTCCTCAGTTGTGGCCACTGCTCCAGTTTTAGTGTCGTCTGCGAATTTGATCAGCAGACTGTTCACCCCTTCTTCCATGTCGTTAATGAAAAGATTAAACAGGATCGGCCCCAGGACAGAGCCCTGGGGGACCCCGCTTGTCACTGGCTGCCATCCCGACGATTCCCCGCTAATGGTTACCTTCTGCTTTCGGTCAGTCAACCATGCCCTAATCCACCGGACAGTGCTTTGGTGGATCCCAAAACTCCTCAGTTTCTCCACCAGGATATCATGGGGCACTTTGTCAAAGGCCTTGCTGAAATCCAGGTATACCACATCCACTGCATCCCCTCCCCATCCAGCACCACTAGATCTCTCTATTTTGAGCCTTTCCATTGTTTTTCCTACTACCCTTTTTTTCTATTTCCCCCAGTACCCATTTCCTACGGAGGCTCCTCTTTTCGTCTAATCCCTCTAACCACCTCCTTTCGCATCCATGGCGGCACTCTCCTCCGCCTCCCCACCTTACTAAAACCTCCCTTTTGAGTGCCATCCACTCCTCCTCAACTCGCTTACCTTCCAGTAACCTATCCCAGAAGACTTTCCTCAGTCTGGCCTTCAGTTGGCCCAAGTTGGCCCTCTTGAAGTCCCAGCTTCTAGTGCTCGCCCTGCTGCACGTCCCCAGTCCCCTGATCTCAAAGCAAAGGATGGGGTGATCACTCGCATCCAGAGCTCCCCTAATCTGTATTTCATCTATTAGCTCCTCCCTATTGGTCAAGACCAAGTCCCATGGACTGCAGGAGTCCCATGGACTGCAAGGAGATCAAACCAGTCAGTCTTAGAGGAGATCAACCCTGAATGTCCTGTAAAAAGCCAGATCCTGAAGATGAAACTCAAATACTTTAGCCATCCAATGAGAAGGAAAAACTCACTAGAGAAGAGCCTAATTCTGGGAACAATTGACAGCAAAAGAAGATGGCAGAGAATGCAATGGGGTCACTGAAGCAATTGGAGTGAGCTTGAGTGGGGGGGGTGCTCACACACTTATGTGGGATCCGCTTCTCTCAGACCCAAACCAGGTCTGGATCCTGGCCAGATTTCGCTTTATCTGTACCAACAAGAATCTCCAAAAACCTCCTTCCGTCCAAGGAGTCCCCTTCCGCTTTGTTCGAACTAGCCTCTTCCCATAGAGTTCAATTCTACTCAGGACTCACTGGTTGTCAGGCAGGGAAGGGCAGCCTGCACGACTCTAACCAGAGGCTTTCTCTCTCTGCCTGTGGCAGAATGTGATTGTTTGCATTCTTATATGCCAGAAAGATTTCACCCCGTGCCTTATCCAAAATGGAGTTTAATTTTACTTCTGTAAAGACCATCTTCGCCATAATGTTGACCTCCCCCTATGAAGCTTTGAGCAGTGTGAAAAAGCAAGCTCAAGTAGGCTGTTGACGCTGCCTGAAGCAACTTTCAGACATTTCCTTTATTTTGGCCAAGTCCAACAGAATATGGTGGGGGAAGCTCTCGTGGGAGTGTTATTTCTGAGAGCAAAAGGGACCCTGCTTCAGTGTGTCCCTGCTCTGTGATTTGGTCTGCTTTGCTGTCAAAGTTACAGTCCTTTAGTCTGCATAGAGTGGAATGCAGATATACAGAAGTGGCTAAGCAAAACACCTCCACATAATTTGCCTCAGAAAATTTGCCAACATCAATCACCCAGGCGCGCCAATTTTGGATGAGGATGCAGTCAAATGATCCAGTATATGGCCATAGATCGATACCCTGAACTCTGTATTGAGGCCATTCAAATGTGCAGAGCCAGGTCAAAAATCTCTTACTCATTCCTTTCCCAATTCTTTCTCTGGGAATCCCCTCAGGATAAGCAGGATTCCGTCTCCCTTTTCTTTCCTTGCCACAATCCATCTGCTCACTTCCAACATATCCTACAAAATCCCAATCTAAACCATGAAATTACAATTCCCTTTGCACGTGTTTCCTCCTGAACAAATACTCTTCCTTCTCTTTCAAAACCCACTGCAATGGCTTCAAGTCTCTCTTGGCAACGAGTGCCCCCTTAGAGCTTAAGCCACCCATCCGATTCGTCGGCCCGTCGCTGAGTACTGGATGGGGCAATACCAAAGAAATCAGAACCAGTTCGGCCGTAGCCGAGGACCGGTCGGTACCTTACAAAACAAATCAGAACCGGTTTCTCTCCCCTGGCCTCCAGTCACACTTCGTGCACACGGAACAACAGTCGCTGCGAGGCTGGGTTTCTCAGTCCAATCTCACGCCCTTGCTTTCGACCTGTCGGGAGTTTCCCGAGGATCGGTGCGGCTGCGCAAGAATCGGTTGAGAGGGACCCTGGGAGCCTCCGGGAATGAATAAGGGTCACACAACAGACAACTCTCACACAGGCCAGACCCATACCCAAGAAGACCTGGTCAGATACTTACCTTCCTGGAATCCAGTAATACCAACCAAATGGGGTTCCCCTTAGGCAATTGCCTACCAGGAACCGTTGCCTCGCAGGAGTCGAAGGCTTCCTTTCACAGCCGGTGTCTTGGCAGGATACCCAAAGATCCTCTACGCTAAAAAGAGCGTGTGCCGGCTAGAGAGGATCAAAGGGTTCCGCCTCACCATCGTTGCTTAGGTGGAATGTTTCAACAGGCAGTCAAGGGGAGTCCTTGGCTGGCCCAGCTCCCTCCCATGGTAAGGAGTCCCTATCGAAGACGAACGGAAAGAGACAGACACACGGACAATCGACTGACAGGACACACCACAGAGAACGCAACAAGTAACCAGAACCAGGAGTCCAAGGCGGCGTCCCGCCTGGCTCGTGGAGGGTCGGAGTTAACGACTGCGTCCAGTCCGCCGCCCTCCCCAGAGGACTTAGTCCTAAACCAGACCAGAACCAGAAATACCAAAAAGGTATTTACCTGATGGACGCGTCCAAGAAGAGCTCTCCGAAAAACAGGCTCGAATTTGTCTGAGTCAATCTTGGGTGTCCCGATCCGCTCTCAGAGGCAGGGATGCAATCGGGGGCCCTGGAACGTCTCAGGGTGGCCAACCCCTCGATTCCCGGTCTCCAGAACAGCCAGGTCCCAAGGAGGTCTCTGGGCATCTCGCTGGGGCCTCCAAATGTTACAGTGACACCTGGAGATCACCCAGAGACCACTCAAACGCCCAATTAGTCAAAAGCAAAGTACTTTATTGAAGCCGGCGACTGCATGAGGCAACAAATCCTGCCTAAAAATCATGCAGCCCCAATAAACGTTACTACCACCCTTTTATACCTTGTGTAATTCCTGTTACAGTGTAAGCTGAGATTTACTACTACCTTTTGGCCCCGAAATCAACATCTGTGGATACAATTGTTTTTGTTTGCTGATTTACAGACCAGAGACTGCCAGGGACAGTTCACTATCTGCCTCCTTAGTCATGTTTTTTGTGGATTCGCGGTATTTCCCTGAGAGCATGCTGATAAGCTAAGCATCCTGTGTCAATTAGGAGGCTATTCAAACAAAGGTAGCTCAGAGCAAAGGCTACTTAGGCATTCCTTTTTTAACCTTGGGGCATGTCCTCCCTAGTCTCTGGAACAGAACTGAATTGTTAAGGTATTCAAGAGTTTATGCAAAAGCCAAGGGCTATAAATATTATGCCTACTGATATTAGCTAGATTATAACTACCACTAGAGTCAATACATTTCTATCACACTGTCACAGTGCAATGAGGTTCAAAACCAGATCTAATTACATTGACCCGCCTGCGAAACGGAAGAGATGGCCAGTAACTGTGCTCCCACAGTGGAGAGAATTTCGGCCGAACTTACCATCTCTCCCGCCCAGGATAAAGGGCCAAAAACCCACGATCCCACCTCGTCGCGAAATTGTCAGAATCCTGGAATCTCAATTTGAGAAGAGGGAATAAAACTCGGGTTTGTGGGAAAGAACTCAACCATCCAGACCATCTGAGGCTTTATTGTATTACCCAGGTTCCTGCGGTACACTCACAATAATGCATTATCGGGCAGGCAGAGGTGAACTCTGCTGCAAAGTTTCAACACATTGCAGGGTATTTATAGGTACACAGGTACGGGGCAATTGATGACAGAATGCAGACATTACAATAAGGTTCTGAGGTCTCACATACAGAGCAGATAAAGGAAGGTCAGCCAATCACACAGTAACAATGAGATTACAATATTTCTAATTGCCTGTATTGACACTTTAGTTCAGTAGCTTGAACCCATCTCCAGGTCTGCTTATACATGTAAATCCTGGAGTTCGACTGCCTGGCGACAGTGACACATGCGTTGGTGACTTCCCGGTTAGACTTCTGTAACGCGCTCTACGTGGGGCTACCCTTGAAGACGGTCTGGATACTTCAATTGGTGCAAAACAGAGCTGCCAGGGTGCTGACGGGGACTGGGCATGGTTCTCATATCACCCCAGTTCTCCGTCAGCTACACTGGCTTCCCATTGAAGTCCGCACCCAATTCAAGGTGTTGGTTCTTACCTATAAAGCCCTTAACGGCTTGGGTCCTGGCTACCTAAAGGAGCGCCTGCGACCATATATGCCCTCCCGCCGCCTACGATCGGCAGCTCATGCTCTCCTCCGGGAACCCTCTGTGAGAGAAGTGAGGAGGGTGAGTACCTGGAGGAGGGCCTTCTCTGCGGTGGCGCCCCACCTATGGAATGCGCTCCCCAGAGAGGCTCGCCTGGCGCTGTCTTTATTTGTTTTTCGGTGCCAGGTGAAGACCTTTTTATTTAAGCAATATTTTAATTGTTAAATTATTAATTTTATATTATTTATTGTTATTTATTGTTTATATTTATATATTTTTACTTTTAGACTATGAGATGGGCCAGTTTTAGATTGCGTATTGTTTTATATTGTATTTTTTATATGTTGTTAGGCACCCCGAGGCTTGTTTGCAAGGGGGTGGCATATAAATTTGTAAAATAAATAAATAAATAAATTCAAGCTGCTGAGAAACTATGAACTCAGACCCTTATCTAGACTCTAGACATTCTGAGTGACCAGGGCACATGGAGCCCTGGGCTAGGAAGATACTTCCTTGTAAACTGTGAATTCCAACAATGATTACTTACAATGTATATTTGGACTGAATGGCCTGTCTACTGTAGCCCACAGCTAAAGGTGAGAGAAAGGAGCGGGGAATGAAGGCCATTTGAAACAGTGACAGCTTGGTTTGAGAAGGAGTACAGGATTTGATCCCACAATGCAAAGGCACACAGAAGTAATGCTTTTCAGACAGGATTTATCCAAATTTTCCCAACTCCATCAATCATTCCCAGAATCAGGGAATCACTGAAGCAGTCGGTGTGAGCTTGAGTGGACTCCGGGGGATGGTGGAGGACAGGAAGGCCTGGAGGAATGTTGTCCATGGGGTCGCGATGGGTCAGACACGACTTCGCGACTAATATGCATGCAGTCTTTTTATGTAAGGGGTGGTGTTATAAGGAGCACCTCTCAGCCTTCGTTGCCTCTGCACAGAAGAACCTGATTGGACTATTTTCCTATCAGTTTGTAAGGGTCTAGCCTGATTGTCTGTCTTGCTATGTAGGAGGCAGGGCTTACAAGGAAGACTTCAGACGCGCGCGACACTCAGCCAAGGGAGGGAGGCGGTGTAAGAGAGTCGGGCTCCGTGGCCGTTGACGCGGCAGACACGCGCAGTAGAAACTATTTTTTTCCCTAGCGCGCGCGCGCGCGCGCTCTCTTTCTCCCCCCCTTCCTTCCTCCCCGGCTCGGCATACGTTGGGCCGCGCACTCATTGGCTGGCTAGTTTCAACATCCGGCCCGATCGACGGTTGCAGCCTAAAGTTCCGCCCAGGCGTAGAAGGCCTGCGGCGTTCTGAGAGGAGTCCCTCGCTGGCGCCGCTACGAAGGGCGGAGGAGAGAAGCACAAATCCCCGAAGAAGACCTGCGAGGAGAACAGCTGCCACCGCCATCATGAGCGTGGAGGCGTACGGGCCCAGCTCGCAGACGCTGACGTTCCTCGACACGGAGGAGGCCGAGCTGCTGGGCGCCGACACGCAGGGCTCCGAGTTCGAGTTCACCGACTTCACTTTGCCCAGCCAGACCCAGACGCCGCCCGGCGGGGGCTCCGGGGGCGGTGCCGGCGCCCCGGGCGGACCGCCCTGTGCCGTCGCGCCGAGGCCGCTCGACGACCAGGTGAGGCCTCCGCGGCGCGGGCGGGCGAGAGACGGGGAAAGGAGCCGGTTGAGGCCTGGCGTCCTGTCTTTGTGTCGGGAGCCGTGCGGAAACGGGGCATCTTGACTTTGTGCGCACCTGTGGAGAGCGCGCTTCCCCTCTCTACTGCGTTTGCGGCTCTGCAACGTGTGCGCGTCTGAAGTGCTCGCGTACATCTCTGTATATGCTTGAGATGTGCGCACACGTGTCCGTATGTGTAATGTACACGCCTATATGCTTCTATATCTAATGTGCATGCACGCATAAGTGTGTTATATAATGTGCGTGAATATATGGGTGTGCTTGCGTGCATAATGTAAACACGGTGTGGTGCAGTGGCTAGAATAGTGGACTGCGATTTGGGAGAAATCTGGGTTCTGGTCCCCACTTGGCTACAAACCTCATTGAGTAACTTTAGGCCTGCCACTGACTCTCAGCCTAACTTGCTTCCCAGGATTGTTGTGAGAATAAGATTGTGAAGGGGAGTATGTACACTGCCTTCAAGTAAAAAAAGTAGGGCTATTGATACATGCAAACTACCTGGCATACACTGTATGCCATGTATGTGTGCACACACATAATGTGCAATATATATTAGCACGTAAGTATAATTTTTACTATACTGCATCTAACTTTTCCTGATCAGAAAGTAAAGGGGATTTTGGAGAAAAGTACGTACTTTTCTGTCATGTATTTCTCTGTATGTATTGTGTACATGAGAGAAATTTGTCAGTGTTGTATATATTTAAAACATAAATTGACTAACAATGATTTCAAAATGTTCAACCACTTTGCACCTTTCTCAGTATATCCTGTGCATCACTCCTTTTGTTTCTGTCTGAGTAGAGCTATTTGTGGTTAGAGGTCATTTCCAGACAGATAGATGCATTGGTCTGTTTTAGAAACATAGAAACAGAGCGAGTCAGAAGGGGTCTCCCGGGCCATCTAGTCTGACCCCTGGCTCCAGCCAGCTCCACTCATGACATGCCTACCATGTGCATATCCAGCCTGTCCTTGAACACCCTCACTGATGGGGCCTCAACCACCTCCTGTGGAAGCCCTTTCCATATCCTCGAGGTCCAAACTGTGCTTCCTGGCATCCAAACGGAACCTGGGTTCCCTGAGCTTGTCTCCGTTGGAGCGCGTCCTGCCCTCCTCTGCAGGGGAAAACAGGTCTTGACCCATCTCCGTGTGACACCCCCTCACATACCTGTATGTCGCCAACAGATCCCTTCGGAGTCTCCTCCAGGCTGAAAAGACCCAGTTCCCTCAGTCTCGCCTCATACGGCATCCCCTGCAAACCAGCCACCAACCTTGTGGCCCTACGCTGCACTGACTCAAACCTGGCTATATCCTTCCTGTAACGAGAGGCCCAAAACTGAGCACAATACTCCAGCTGCAGGTGCACCAGAGTCATATAGCTTGGTGGTAATACCTCTCTCGATCTAGAAGCCACACTTCTGGCTATGCAACCAAGGGTGGCGGTCGCCCTCTTGACTACCATGTCACACTGCTGGCTCATGTTCAGCCTTCAGTCAACCAGCATCCCGAGGTTCCTTTCACAAGTCCTGCTCTCCAGCCACTTGCCCCCTAACCTGTACTTCTGACACCCATTCCTATGCCCCAAGTGCAAGGCCTTGCACTTATGCACATTGAACGCCATCCTGTTGTCTCCTGCCCACTTCCATAGTCTGTCCAGATCCTTTTGTTTCTGGAGTACTGGCTCCTCAGTTGTGGCCACTGCCCCCATTTTAGTATCATCTGCAACTTTGATCAACAAAATGGTCACCCCTTCTTCCATTTCGTTGATGAAAAGTTTGAACAGGATCGGCCCCAGGACAGTGCCCTGGGGGACCCCGCTTGTCACTGGCCACCATCCTGATGATTCCCCACTAATGGTCCCCCTCTGCTTGCAATCAGTCAGCCATGCCCTAATCCACCGGACAGTGCTTTGGTGTATCCCAAAACTCCCCAATTTCTCCACCAGGATATCATGGGGCACTTTGTCAAAGGCCTTGCTGAAATCCAGGTAAACCACACCCACCGTGTCCTCTGTCTAGCCACCTCAAAACCCTGCCATAGAATTCCACATGGTTTGTCTGGCAGGGCCTGTTTTTGCAGAAGCCGTGTTGTGTGGCTTCCAGTCTCCCTTCCTTATCTATGGTTACTAGATCTCTATTATAAGCCTTTCCATTGTCTTTCCTACAATGGACATAAGGCTAACTGGTCTGTAATTCCTCATGTCTCCTCTACTACCTTTTTTGAAAATTGGGACCACCGATGCCACCCTCCAGTCCTCTGGAACGTCACCCGTTCTCCACGAGGCCTCAAAAATGGAGGCCAGTGGGCGTGAGAGAACCCCTGCCAACTCTCTAAGTACTCTCAGGTGTAACCCGTCAGGGCCTGGAGCCTTTGTAATGTCCAGTGCCCCGAGGAGCTCCTCGACTTCTAGGGGGGTGTCTAATCTGTGCCCCTAAGTCCCCGGCCTCATCTGATTTCCCATGTGGATCTCCCCTGTCCTGCTTTGGGGAGAACACAGAGGCAAAATAGTTATTTAGCATCTGTGCCTGTTCCCTCACATCAGTCACTGAATCCCCTTCCACCGTATTAAGCGGTCCCACTGCCTGTCTCCCCTTCTGCCTGTGTTCCTCCTTTGAATCCGATCTGTCAGGACATTGTCCAGGCTCTCAAGTTGACCTGGAGGACAATAACATACCCTCACTGTCAGGTTCCTCCCGCTGTCAAAACCCCTTAGTTCAGGGGTCCTCAAACTTTTTCAACAGGGAGCCAGTTGAAAGGTGCCAGCGGGGGGGGGGGGAGCGCACCGAGCTCATTTTCTCTGAGTGAGTCCAAAACGATCTCCGCATGAGCAAGCTGCTGCCTCGCCGTGCATGTGCACAGCAAGTCCAAAACCTCTGAGGTGGGCTGGATAAATGGGCATGGTGGGCTGAATCTGGCCTGCAGGCCGTAGTTTGAGGACCCATGCCTTAGTTTCACCCAGACTGCCTCTACCAGATCCCCATCTGTGCTGCATTCTATCTCATTGCATCCTATCCCTTCCCTGACGTATAAAGCAACGCCCCCTCCCCTCTTTCCCTTCCTGTCCTTTCTAAACAGGTGATACCCCTCTATGTTTACATTCCAGTCTTGCCTTTCATCCTACCAAGTTTCTGTGATCCCCACCAGGTCATACCCTTCTATACTCAGGAGAGCTTCAAGCTCTTCCTGCTTATTACCCATGCTCCTAGCATTGGTGTACATGTGCCTCAACTCCTTCCCACTGCTTCCTTTCTTTGGAGTCCCCAGCCTCTTCCTTACTCCCATCTTCCCTGATACTGGCACCATCTTCATAGGAGTCCCACCAGCCCCTGCAATGCCTCTAACATCCTGGTCCCAGAGCCCTAATCCTCTCCCCTCACTTTGGGCCAGGGGATTTGGGCCAGGAAGGGATAGGAGGGTCCCCGAGGTGAACGACTGGCTTTGGGTGTGGTGCCAGAAGGAACAGTTCGGGTTCCTCGACCACAGCACCCGGTTTCTTGCCGGTGGGCTTCGGGCAAGGGGTGGGTTGCACCTCACGAGGATGGGGAAAAGGTCCTTCAGAGATGCTCTAGCGAGCTTTGTCCGGAAGACTTTAAAATGAGCCGGGGGGGTGGGTTCAGGCCCCCCGGAAACGTGTCTGCACTGGACAAGTGTGGGGAGAGGATCAGGGCTCTGGGAGCAGGGTTTTAGAGGTACTGCAGGGACTGACAGGACTCCTACAGAGAGGGGCCAGGTACCAGGGAGGATGGGAGGAAGGAGGAGGCTGGGAACTCCAAGGAAAGGAAGCGGTGGGAAGGAGTTGAGGTGCATGTACACCAATGCTAGGAGCATGGGTAATAAGCAGGAAGAGCTTGAAGCTCTCCTGGGAATAGGGGGTATGACCTGGTGGGAATCACAGAAACTTGGTGGGATGAAAGGCAAGTCTGGAATGTGAACATAGAAGGGTATCACCTGTTTAGAAAGGACAGGAAGGGAAAGAGAGGTGGGGGCATGGCTTTATACGTCAGGGAAGGGATAGGATGCAGTGAGATAGAATGCAGCACAGATGGGGATTCAGTAGAGGCAGTCTGGGTGAAACTTAGGGGTTTTGACAGGGAAAGAGACCTGACAGTGGGGGTATGTTATCACCCTCCAGGTCACCTTGAGACCCTGGATGATGTCCTGACAGGCCAGATTCTAAGGATCTCTCGGGGGAGGGACACAGTAATTATGGGAGATTTCAATCTCCCGGATATTACTTGGGACACTCACTCGGTGGTGACAGCCAGGTCACGTTGCTTCCTAGAAGCTACAGAGGGAGGGTTTTTCACACACAGGGTCTGAGAGGCAACGAGGGGGGGAACATCCTTGACTTGGTCTTTTTTTTTTAATTTTTTTAAAATCAATTTTATTGGAGTTTTTGAACTACGAACTACATATCCATCAGCACAATCACACATCAGATCTACTGGATCAGCCTCTACAACATGTCTTTTAACATACTATAATCTTATTATACTCCTTTTTATAACAATATAAAAACTTCTTTAGAGCCAAGTCCCGTTTTTTCAGCCAATTCATGATATATTTTCAAATTTCATAGAAGTTACAATCTTCCTTCTTCCATAACGTCAATCCCATCTTTCTCTCTTGAAAAGTCCTGCTTCTCTTGTCCATTATTCAAGGGGGGCTTCTCCAAGTTGGGTGAAATTACATCTTTTTTCTCTTTCAGTAATAGGTTTCCTCATTTCTAAACACTTCAAAAGCTTATCTATTATTTTTATTATTATACAAAATAACTTCCTCACTATCAAAATTAATAAAGGTAAAGGTTAAAGGTAAAGGTTTCCCCTTGACATTAAGTCCAGTCATGGCTGACTCTAGGGGGTGGTGCTCATCCCCGTTTCCTAGCCGAGGGAGCCAGCGTTTGTCCGCAGACAGTCTCCGTGGTCATGTGGCCGGCATGACTAAACACCGAAGTGCACGGAATGCTGTTACCTGCCCACCGAAGTGGTACCTTTTTATGTACTTGCATTTGCATGCTTTCGAACTGCAAGGTTGGCAGGAGCTGGGACGGCGCAAGGGAGCTCACCCTGTGTGCAGATTCGAACCGGCGACCTTTCGATCAACCAGCCCAGCAGCACAGCGGTTTAAACCACTGCGCCACCTGCAGTCCCTATCAAAATTAATAGTAACCTCAAAAAAAAACCCATTTAGCGTCTCAATGAGCATCCTAGCTACCCTGCTTGGTAATATCTTTAAACCAATCCTCTTTAAACTCACAAGTATTTCATCATAGCTTAAACTCCATTTAAACAAATATAGTTGACTCCATATAGTTTTTAGTTATAAGATAGGTTCACCTATTTTTAATTTCAGATACAGTTAGGGATACCCATTTAACACTGTTTCATTAAGCTAAATTATTAAGCCAGCCTTTCTTTATCTCGTATCTACATACCAGTCTATTTAAATCATCCCTTTTTAAAGTAGAAAGAGGAAAGACAAAAAAGAGAAAAATAACTCCACAGCTCTATTTGGCCACTATACCCTGTTTAACAATAGCTTTATATTTCATCTTAGCTTAAACCTTAATACCTATAATAAATTCCCTTATTTTCAATTACAGATGGAAACAAAAGTATAATGCTTCACCAAAAACAGTAGCACATTTTTTTCTATGTTACATATGAGCACACCAACCTCAATACATCACCCCTTTTCGAAACAACAAAAACAGAGTTCTCCTGTCTCCCCTTTAAATTTCTTCTTTACCCCTCTACCAAATATATCTGTCTTCAAGTTATAAAATCGCCTTAACTTTTTCAGCCAGCATAATATTAGCTCCTCTAATTGCACCAGTTTTTTCCAAAGATATGCCTGTAATAAATCATGTATTAGAACATATCCGCTCATTATCTCTTGCACTCCGCTTATCTTCTTTAAAGTTTTCAAATGACCAGCTACTTGTCCGTCCTGCAATAATTCACTTGTTAACTTCTCAGCTTCAAATTTCCCTTCTGCTTGCTGGATATTTTGTTTGTTCTGCTCAGGTACGAATTGTCTGATCAGAGTCTCATTAGTAAAAAAATCAATCTTGTCAGAGTCCATTTTTGATTCCATTAATAAACCATCAAGTTGCTAAATTAAGACATTCTCCTGGAAGCTTAGTATGGCTTTTAAGGAATTATGAAGTTCCAAAATTATCTTTGAAAAGTCTTTCGTTTCTGTATTAAACGCTTCCGTCTTAGCAGTGATTTTACAGCCTTGGCAGAGGTCCACGTGCTTCAGAGACAAAAGAAAAAAGATGGCCGGTATCTGGCATCCGTCCAATAAACTAGAAGATTGTGTCTGTCATATAATTAAGCATTAATTTATTAGTTCAAGTCTTGCCCTTGGAGAGATTAAAGAGAAGAGAAACATTTGGTTACTTACAAACCGTCTTATCTCTCCATCATGTAAGACGCTGCGTTTAAATTCTGTGGAGGGGGGGGGGAATTCTTTCCCATCCTTCACCCAAAGGACGTTCAGTTTCTTCTTTTTAAATCAGTTGATAAACAATGTGGCTTTCTCCACGGGTATTATTGCGAGAGCGAGAGCGAGAGAGAATGAGAATGAGAATGAGAATGAGAATTTCCACTAGATCCGATGGTAATAACTAAGATAGTCTATTTCTACATGTCGAATCCTGTGCTGACAAGATTTCAGCTCATGTTAATCATCTACATGTGTTCATCAGGCTTCATTTCCATACAAATAACTGCAGTGCTTGAATGGCATGGGGTGGGGCAAGCAGAGGAGAAGACAGTGGGGTGAGCATCTGGCCCCACTTTCTCCATGCAGTGTAAATCATGTGGGGAGAATGATTCCTGCCCAGGGTTCAATAAAGCATAGCCAAGGATGGAGGTTGCAGATTCCAAGAATAGGAGAGAGGCAGGCAAATTAGACCTCAGACCTGCTCCCCACGAGCAGCAGTGTCTATTGTGGACAGAACTCTAAAAGAGAGAAAGAGTGAGATAGCCCACAACTCTGCCTGTTCCAGCTGGTCTGCTTGCCCTCATGGCCATCTCCCACCAGCTATCCTGTGTGGGAAAGAGCCCAGTGATTTTTTCAAAATGTTAATATTGTGTCCACTGTGACTTTATTATTTGAGTATTACTAGCTAGCCACTTTCATAGAATTAGTATTTGAAATATAAAACCTATCACATCTATCTATTTTTATTAATTGCAAATAAAGGATGGTATTTTTAGTAGCCTTGTAACTACAAGTTTTCTTTTAAAGATCTCCATCACAAGCAGGACACCAACACATGTTAAGTGCAAGAAATGCAGATTTGACATTCTAAGGATTTCAGCTAAGGTAGTTCTGTACAACAAAGCTATAAAACTGAACACTTATCATACAAAAGAGAGGAGGAGAGGAGAGGAGAGGAGAGGAGAGGAGAGGAGAGGAGAGGAGAGGCTATACTCTGTAAAATGTCCAACAGCAAATAGCTATGCTCTTTGCTTGTGTTTCTCAGATGAAAGCTACCTATTGTTTTAAGCAGAATAGCAGGTCTTCCCGGTGGGGGTGAGCAGTTTCCGGGCGGGTGGGGGAGAGCAGTCCGTCTCTCCATGCAGTGGCTCAGCTCTCACCTGCACTGGAGGAGGGTGGCGGAGCAGGGCGCACCGAGTGTGTGCTGGCCTGGTGGTGCCACGTGGTGCAGGTGGGCCAGCAGCGTCCCGGGCGTCAGGCACACACACACACACATTCGCTCTATAAGACGCACAGACATTTCCCCTTACTTTTGAGGGGGAAAAAGTGCATCTTATAGAGCGAAAAATATGGTAAATAGGAAGAGGAAGGGGAGACAAGTGGTGGGACCACTAAATAAGGAGGAAGGAGATCCAGTGACTGACATGAGGGAACAGGCACAGATGCTAAATGACTATTTTGCCTCTGTGTTCTCCCCAAAGCAGGACAGGGGAGATCCGCATAGGAGATTAGATGAGGCCAGGGACTTAGGGGCACAGATTAGAGTCACACCCCCCCTAGAAGTCGAGGGGCTCCTCAGGGCATTGGACATTACAAAGGCTCCAGGCCCTGACAGGTTACACCCGAGAGTACTTCAGGAGTTGGCAGGGGCTCTCTCACGCTCACTGGCCTCCATTTTTGAGGCCTCGTGGAGAATGGGTGAAGTTCCAGAGGACTGGAGGGTGGCATCGGTGGTCCCAATTTTCAAAAAGGGTAGTAGAAGGGAAATGGGGAATTACAGACCAGTTAGCCATATGTCCATTGTAGGAAAAAAAATGGAAAGGCTCATAATAGAGAGAGATCTAGTAACCATAGATAAGGAAGGGAGACTGGAAGCCACACAACAACCTTGTGGAATTCTATGACAAAGTTTCGAGATGGCTAGATGGAGGGGATGCAGTGGATGTGGTTTATCTGGATTTCAGCAAGGCCTTTGACAAAGTGCCCCATGATATCCTGGTGGAGAAACCGAGGAGTTTTGGGATACACCAAAGCACTGTCCGGTGGATTAGGGCATGGTTGACTGACCGAAAGCAGAAGGTAACCATTAGTGGGGAATCATTGGGATGGCGGCCAGTGACAAGCAGAGTCCCCTAGGGCGCTGTCCTGGGACCGATCCTGTTTAATCTTTTCATCAATGACATGGAAGAAGGGTGAACAGTCTGCTGATCAAATTCGCAGATGACACTAAAACTGGAGCAGTGGCCACAACTGAGGAGCAGGTACTCCAGGTCCAAAAGGATCTGGACAGACTATGGAAGTGGGCAGGAGACAACAGGATGGCGTTCAATGTGGAGAAGTGCAAGGCCTTGCACTTGGGGCATAGGAATGGGTGTCAGAAGTACAGGTTAGGTGACAAGTGGCTGGAGAGCAGCACTTGTGAAAGGGACCTCGGGGTGCTGGTCGACTGCAGGCTGAACATGAGCCAGCAGTGTGATGCGGTGGTCAAGAGGGCAAACAAAATCCTTGGTTGCATCGCCAGAAGTGTGGCTTTAGATCAAGAAAGGTATTACTACCACTCTATACGACTCTGGTGTGCCCGCAACTGGAGTATTGTGCTCAGTTCTGGGCCCCTCATTACAAGAGGGATATATCCAGGTTGGAGTCAGTGCAATGTAGGGCCACAAGGTTGGTGGCCGGTTTGCAGGGGATGCCGTATGAGGCGAGACTGAGGGAGCTGGGCCTCTTCCGCCTGGAGAAGAGGAGGCTCAGAGGGGATCTGTTGGCGACATACAGGGATGTGAGGGGATGTCACATGGAGATGGGTAAGAGACCTGTTCTCCCCTGCAGAGGAGGGCAGGATGCGCTCCAACGGAGCAAAGCTCAGGGAGTCCAGGTTCCATTTGGATGCCAGGAAGCACTTCCTGACAGTCAGGACCCCGAGGGTGTGGAATGGGCTCCCACGAGAGGGGGTTGAGGCCCCATTGGTGAGGGTGTTCAAGGATAGGCTGAACATGCCCATGGTAGGCATGTCGTGAGTGGAGCCGGCTGGCGCCGGCGGTCAGACTAGATGGCCCGGGAGGCCCCTTCTGACTCGCTCTGTTTCTATGTTTCTAAATTGGGGGGGGGGGGTCATGTAATGAACTTGCCTGGCCCAGGCTGTTAAGAGTAGATTTCCATTCAGCTCTCTGGATTTGCTGTGCCAAGCAGTGGAGTTCTTGTGTTTCAGGCTTTCAGGCCAGGTTATTTCCCATGTGTGTCCTTTGGGAAGTTTAATCACCTTTTGCTGGGCAAGTGACAACAGGCCACACTCGAAACCTGTTTTTTTCTTTAGGATGAAATGGTCTTCTGTGCATGTGAATTTTCATGGGTTTACAGTGATTACTTTCGAACTCCTTTTAAAGAATTGATTCTTGGCACATTGCAAACTTTGGGTTAGCCTTGTGTCTTATCCATTGGGCACAATGAAAATATACTGTGTTCTTGCTTATTGCAGTTCTCTCTTTCTTGGCCACATAGATTCAGGAAGTGCTTCATGCTTGTACCCATCCACCTCTTATCTTTTCCAGAAGTTGGGTTGCCAATATCATAAACCACTTCATTTGAGCATAGCATGAGAATGAAACATGATGCAGTTTTAATACACAAGCTAAAAGCCACAATGTTCCGTTTATTCTGATACATCTTTAAAAAAGGGCAGCATTGAGTGTGTGCAAGTTGTAGCAGTTCTGTTCTGTTGGGTCTTACTCAGATATACATTTGAAACTTGGTGTCCCATTTGTGGAAATACTGTGCTGTGTAGTAATGAATAGGACCACATATTAGTGGCACCCAGAAACATAATTGTGCTGATATCCCATCTTTGTCCCAAATGTTAAGTCTTGCCTCTTAAGCCAAGGGTCTGGCAGCTGAGCAGAAGCAGGTTGTGTCTTCCAAAAGAGTTAACCTGAATGCCCACCCTGTTATTTCTCATAGCTATATATGCAGATAATGGCTGAAAAGAAATAGGAGTGGGGAGCCCAGCCATAAAATTTTCTCCATGCAAAGGCTTGTTGAGCAAGCCCTGGTGTGGTGCTCTGCCTCTGGCTAGACTTGTCTGTTCAAAAAGAGATGCTGAGGTGATGGCTTTGTACATGGATAAGGAAGTCAGTGTTAGGCTCATGGTTTTACCCCACCCTTCTCAGCAACCCTTTGAGCAAGGCTAAGAAATATGGATTGGCCCAAAGTCACAGTAGTGAGCTTCATGGGCAAGTGAAGATTTGAACATTGATATCAAGTGCTTCAGTTGCTGCTGGATTCAGGAGAGACTGTTCCTATACATTTGGTGTGTGCTAGACCTCTTCCTACTGATACATACTCGCTTTTCCTCCATATAGGGTGGGAATCAAGTACTAGGGGTAGAAGGTAGTTCCAAATCCAGCACCCAAAGGCTTCCTTCCATCAGGTCCAGGCACACACCCTGACCCCAAGCTCCATTGCTCAAAGGCATGGGGAAAATGGTAGGGGATGATTTTTTAATCAATTCAATTATAAGTAAGTGAACCTTTTAAGCTGAAATATAAAGAATCTTGGATTTAGTGCATATGGACATATTAAAAACTCCATTTACATTCTTTCAGAACAAGTGCTTGAATTAAAGGTGGCTTTCTATATAAGAGAAAACTGCAGAAGGAATCTTACTTGAGGTTAAGCATTATACATGACATAATGAGCTAGTTCATACAGAATGGCAGCAAATCATGGGCTAATTAGTTCTTAGGCTTATTTTGGGTTGCTTTAACCCATAAACAACTCAAAGTGGCAAGGTTCATGCATCATGGAACAGCCTATAATTGGGCTGATCAGAGGTTGCATATTAAAGTCAGAGGCAACTAATGTATTGTGGCCAATAGAGGGTTAACTAACTCACTATTGGCAGCAGATATATGTGAACCAGGTCAATGAGTAATGCATTATATTGTATTATTGTGGGTTTTCTGCTGAACTCAGGTACTAGGAAAGCATTATCAATCCTAGAATTCAAGGGCATTTATAGGCTAATTCACATGTAGTAACAACCTTGCTTTAAACTGTGGGGATGCCACCTTTAGTGCACCAGCCATTTCTGCTTTTATGAAGCAACATATAAAACTTCATAGGTGGCTAAGCATGATGCCCAGATCCAGACCAGTGGATTGTTTAGGGCAGGGGTCCTCAAACTTTTTAAACAGTCCCTCAGACTGTTGGGGGGGCTGGACTATAGTTTGAAAAAAATATGAATGAATTCCTATGCACACCGCACATTAAAAAATAATTAAAATTAAAATAAATCTAAAATTACCGTATTTTTCTGTTTATAAGATGATACTTTTTCTTTAAAATATTTACCTAAAAATGGAGGAGTGTCTTATACATGGGGGGGGGCCCAAGAGGAGAACTGCGGGTGTGATCGGGGGGAGGCGGGCACGCTCGGGGGGGGGAGACTGGCATGAGCACAGCAGCAGCAACAGCTTGCTCACTCGGAGATCGGAAAGAAAAGTGGGGGCGTCCTATACATGGGGGCATCTTATAGTCGGAAAAATATGGTAATTAAAATTAATTAACATAGCTTAATTAGGGACATAGCTGCAATGTCTGAGAACGTGCTGGGGGGAAGACAGGTGATTGTGCTGGGGGGGGAGACTGGCATGATCACGGGCGTGGTCAGGGGGGAGACAGGCGCGATCGTGGCCATCTCCCCCCGCCCCAGCGCGACCACAATCATGCTGTCTTCCCTGCACGAGCGCGCTCATGATTCTGGCCATCTCCCCACTGAGTACGCCTGCTTGGAGATCGTTTTCTCCAAGCGAGTCCAAAAGCTCTGAGGTGGGCTGGATAAATCAGCATGGCAGGCTGAATCCAGCCTGCAGGCCATAGTTTGAGGACCCATGGTTTAGGGGTTCAAAAACCAAGGAGTTGTCCCAATAAGAAACTGTGGGTTAACCATAGGGTTGTTGAGCCCCTAAGCAAATCATCAGTCCTCGTTTGGATGACATATTCAGCACCCTATGCCCAAGTTGTGTGGGTGGTTAATAGCAGTGGATGTGGTGGGCATGCAGGAGGCAATGGGTGCTCTCTGCTACTCATGCATGGCAGGTGGCTGTAACGGGCAGATCAGTTCTGTATTTCACCAGTGGCAGCACCTACCAGGCTCTGTCCATCTCGGGGAGAACTCCTGGGTTGCCTTGTAACATCTCTCATTTCTGGATAGTCCTGGAAACTTGCTTCAGCTCAAGCCTGTGAATGTTTATACTCAAAAGAAGAGAATTCCATGCAGCTCCTTAATCCACATGTAGGATTTCTACCTCCAGTAAGAGATCTGTGAAATACGCTCCCCAGAGAGGTTTGCCTGGTTCCAATGTTATATTCTTTTCGGCGTCAGGCAAAAACCTTTTTATTTGCCCATTATTTTAATATTTTATTATTTTATTTATTTATTTAAAAATTTTATAGGCCACCCCATCGCAACAAAGCCTCGGGGCGGCTTACAGCATCATTAAAACAATATATAAAACAGTACATTTTAAGAAGGTTTTAACATTGTCATGCTCAGTATTGTACTTTGTTGTGATTTATTTATTGTTGTAAGCCGTCCTGGGACGTCCTGTAAAGGACAGGGTACAAATATTGTTTGTTTATTTGTTTGCTTGTTAATTAATACCTTACTGAGTATTGTTGCCTGTGTGTTGGCATAGCTAAGTGGGAGCTTGTCTTTAAACAGACAAGTGTGTTTGCTGTTGAAAAGGCATGTTGGGATGCCTGGATTATCCTCCTGGATTATAAAAACTGTATAGTTGCAGAGCAGTAGACTTGACTTAATTGTTAGGCTGTTAGTTAGTAGGCATTCTGTTGCACACATTTCAGAATGGGGTTATTGATTTACATAAAGCAGTTTAACATTTTATCTCATTCTTGAGTTAGCCCTGTCAGTCTTCTGCAGCAGCAAAAGAAAAAAGAAAGACAGAAAAGTTGTGACACTTCAAAGACTTAAACATGTTATGGTGTAAGTTTTCATACAGTTCACAAGTAGTGTTCTGAGTTAGGGGTACAGAGATGTGTGCTCTCCCCAGTGTTGAAGTAACTGGGTAAATGTAAAGTGGTTGAGCCTGGTGGGTCAAGATGCTGTAGCACCATTAGATGATATCACTTTTGGTCCAACTTTGTGGGTGATGATGCTGTACAGGCCTTGGCAGAAATTATTTAGATCCATTTTGCAGTGATTTAACAGTAACTCCCACAAAAAAGCTTTCTTGACACCCCTGTCTTGGCAACATAAAGCACAGAAGAGGCTTTGTTAAATGGCCACTTGCCTATGATGTGTAAGACTTGTTTCCAGGTGGGCAGCCTACCAAAATACTTTTGGGGCTCATAACTTCCATGCAAGGCTGTCCATTCTGAAACATTGCTGAAAAGACTGAGACTTGTACCCCAGCAGGGCCAGGTGTGTTGGATCTGGTGTGGTCCCTCATCCTCTCCAGCTGGCTGTTTTTGGTTAATGACAAAAGGCACAAAACCTGAGTTCATGCCTGCCACTTCCCCTCACACCCCTGTTTCCGTGAATCACAGGTCCATGACAGAAAACCTGTTTCGCTGCAGGTGAATGGGCCTGATGGCATTCTCCAGAATGGGGTCATGGATGATAATGTGCCCAAGACCAGCCAGCTCCTTGGAGAGCTCAATTTTGAAGAAGACGAGGAAGACACTTACTATACCAAGGACCTTCCTGTTCATGCCTGCAGGTAAATGGGTGGGGCCTATGAAGCTGAGAGCTGTGCATATCCTAGAGGCCACAAGCAGAGTCCCTTCCCCTGGCCCAGGAGCCATTTCCATCTTCCCCTCTTCTGCGGTTCTGCTGCCAGCACCGACTGCCTCTTCCAGTTCCTGCCCATGTTTTCACCTGCAGCTTGGGCAAGAGGCTGGGCTTGCAGATGTGATCTCTGTCCTGCTGATGGGAACTTTTAGAACTTTGATGAGGCTGAGCTTAACTTCAAGGGAAGTGCAAGGTCTCTTTGTGATGTTTTGTGAGGTGCCAGGCCAGAGAGCTTGGGAGCAACAGGCTGATCAGAATGAGTTGCTGGCTCCCACTCCCATGGCTTCAGCCTCCCACCCACACTCCCATCCCTAAATGTAGGGAAGAGGCCCCCTATTCTGACTGTATGCCAGGGAGAGGCCCACACTGGTGGCATGTAAACAATTGTCTTGTCTTCAGGTGATGAAGCAATAAAATGGGTTGTGGGTGCTGGGTATCCTTGGAGGTCTTCTGGATGGCAAGGAGTGTGTCAGGGGGAGGGTGTTGCTGAGGTTCCCCGAGGCTTTTCCAGTAAAGAAGCAGATATGTTTCATTCACACACATGTAGCAGCCTGCTGTCATTTGTTCAGTCTTGTCACATTCCACTGTGCTCTTGGGCTCCTCACCAAATAACATGGCTGAACATCTGGCAGCTTCTGGCAAAGCATCCTGGTTTTGTGACCGTATCCACACACTGTAGTGTTTTATCTTGCAGCATAGCAGGATTTAGCACTTGGGCAGCATACGCTTCCTCTGGTCAAAGCACTGCTTCCATTGTGATGGCCCAAATGTGAATGGGAACTTCACTGCTTATGCCAGCAGTGGAGTGCAGGGAAACCAAGAACACAGAACAGTTACACACATGTTTCTGTGGCAGTTTCAGAGTGGATCTACTTGAGTTGGAAAGGGCCGGGAGAAAGCTCCCTGCCTCTCACTTGAAGTGGAACTGACTTGCCTTCTCTCTGTGTTCCCCTCCTCAGCTACTGCGGCATTCATGAGCCCGCTTGTGTGGTCTACTGCAACACCAGCAAGAAGTGGTTCTGCAATGGGCGTGGGAATACATCTGGCAGGTAATGCTGCATCCACAGAAGCGGCCGTGATAACTTAGGTGGTTTGCCTCTCTTAAGTTTGTGGACATAGGAAGACAGCTTACACTGACTGCAGGGTCCTCCTCTCTCCAGCCCATTTCTGTCTGCTCTGACTGGCAGTGGCTGTCCAACATCTTGAGAAGAGGCCTTTCCCATCTTACCACCTTGCAACGAGAAGGCAAAGAAGGGGCTTCTGCATGTGCTCAGCCACTAAGTTATGCTCCTTTCCAAGTCCTGTAAGGATTCAGTCTTGAATGTGTTTTCCTCAGCTAGGGCTTAATGTGAAGCAACTTTCAACTGCAATTACTTTATTTCTTCGTCGCGGCCTCAGTGCATCACACATATGGGTACTGCACCTGCGCAGTGCCTGTGGCCGGAGATTGCAAGCTAGCAGTTTTTTTGGCGGGAACGGTCCGCTCCCCTCCCCCCTCAGGGTATAAATAGCGGAACGTCTGCCATTTTGTTCAGTCTTTGCAACCGCCGTTCACTGTGCCTCGTGCCGCTTTCGCTGTCGCTTTGACTATCTCCTGGTTAGCTCTTTAGCGTTGTTCCCAGTTCTTACACCCTCGTTCTCCTCGTAATTGTTAGCGTAGTAGATGCTTGTTGTTAATATTTCTCCTCTTCGATCTTCTTGCTTTTCTTTCTATAAAACAAAAACAAAAAAACCCCCAAAAATATATACTTACCCTCTGCACTATCTCCTCTTTCTTCCTTTCTACGGTGGCACAGCGAGCAGCTTTCTGCAAGTTTGCGGAGTGTGGGTCAAAGATGTTGCCAACTGACCCACACGACCTATGCCTCCTCTGCCTGGGAGAGGGGCATAGGACAGATAAATGCGCACACTGCCTGGCTTTTTCCAAACAAGCCAGGAAAAATCGCGAAAATCGCCTACGCAGGCTTCCATGGGATCGGGCTCTCATGCAGTCTGACCCCTTAGTGACTGCTCCTAAGCCGGCCTCCTCCTCTGTGGCTTCGCAAAGGCGTCCTTCGGACGAAGGCGCCTCATCTACTATGGCTCCTCCCGTTTCTCCGAAAAAGAAGGCGCAGAAACGAAAGCATACTGACTCTGCGAAGTCGACAGGCCATAAGAAGGCTAAGAAAGATAAACCTCTGAAGCCTTCTAAGCGCCCGAAGGAATCCGAGCGCCCACGGCACCGAGACTCGGGTTCGTCAGCGCCCTCAGTACCGGGCCCAACTTCGGTACCGACGCCACCTGACATGTTGCTCCAGGAGGCCATGCGGGTTACCCCACAGCGGTCCCCGCGGCGTGTTATGGACTGCCCTTCGGATCTGCTTCCAACTCTTCCAAGGGATTCGATCTCGGATGGGGAGATCCAGGACTCCCCCCCCCCCCGCGGGCAAGGTCCCCCACGCCGATGCCCCCTACTACAGGGGATGTAGTCATCTCTCTGCCTTGGAGCCAATCCATGGATAGACCTATGGAGGGATGGCACCAATCTACCTATCGGCCACGGCCCGAACCCTACTCTGTAGGATACTACCCGGCGTCCCGAAGCTGATCTTCACCCCCTTGTGACAGACCACGTCCGAGGGATCCGAGGCGGGTTTCGCCGATGCCCTCTAGGCATGATAGCAGCCGCTCTCAGTCACCGCCTGACTCCTCCTCGTCGGCACCACCTTACTACCTTGCCGATTCTGATGATTCAGAAGTGGACTCTACCTCTCCTGACGTAGTCATCACAGCCCAGGACCCCGCTTCACCGGATGAATCCCACGGCTCATTTGCAGAATTGATGGGGAGACTGGTCCAGGCTCTGGATACGTCCAGGCCCATCGACGGACAGATTTTACAACGTCGTCCGGGGAGAGCAGTCCACCTCAATTGTCCTCCCTCTTATCACAACTCTGAAACAGGCGATGACCCAGCTTGGGACCTGGCCTCCCACCCCCAGCCTACATCGCGGAGGTACGAGATGATGTATCGGGTTCGGGAGGAGGACATCCCCTTCCTCCTCAGGCACCCGAAGCCGAACTCGATCGTCGTCGAGTCCTCCCAGTGTAGGGAGGCCAGAGGCCACACTACCCCAATAGACAAAGAAGGGAGGAAGATCGACTCCCTGGCCCAGAGAGTGTATGCAGCCTCAGGATTGGGACTCCGCATCTCTGATTACGAGGCGATGTTGGCGCGGTATCAATATTTTCTTATGCAGCGCCTCCAGAACGTCGCCTCGACCCTACCAGGCCACCAGGGAGATGTGGCCAAAGTTTTAATAAAGGAGGCCATGCAAGTGGCCGTTCAACAATTGTCCACTGCACGACATCATATGGACACCAACTCAAGGGCCCTTGTCGGTGCGGTCTCTTTGCGGAGGCACGCTTGGCTTAGAAATTGTCACTTCCCCGACGAGACCAAGCGCCAGATAGAAGACATGCCCTTTGATGGGTCTGGGCTATTCCATTCGCGCATGGACCACAAACTTAAAAAGCTGCACGAATCCCGCATGACGGTGTGTCGGATGGAGCTGCCTCCCCAGACTCGACGTAAGTGGCAATGGAATCGCCCCACCTATAGACAGTCGTTTCAATCCAGGCAACAGCCCAATCAGAGGCAGCAGCAACAGCAGCGCCGCCGTCAACACCCTCAGCAGTGTTATCAACAGGCCCGCCGCCGATTCAACATCGATAGGCGGCAACGCTGATGGGACAGGCGGACCTCTCCTTTTTCCTATCCAATACCCACCCCCCTCTCATACATCCATCATACAGCACGGGTACCGGATAGAATTTGATACCGTCCCTCCATCGAGCCCGATACGGTTACATCATGCTCATCGGTTTTGCTCGACAAAATACAACAACTTCTTAGTAAGGGAGCTATTCGTCAACTATCTCCCTTTGACGGACTTCATGAATTCTACTCCAGATATTTTACGGTCCCGAAACGGGATGGTGGTCTCCGGCCAATTTTGGACTTACGTTCTCTAAATCGTTTTATCCAAACGAAGAAGTTCGGGATGATCACTCTTCAAAATATTTTGCCGTTGCTACGGAAAGAGGACTGGTTTGCCTCACTGGACCTGAAGGACGCCTATTTCCATATCTCGATCCATCCGAGTTATAGACGCGTCCTTCGTTTTGCCGTCGCATCCAATTTGTATGAATTTACGGTTCTACCATTCGGATTGGCCACTGCTCCTCGAGTGTTTACTAAGTGCATTGCGCCGGTCTGTGCCTACCTTTGACTTCAGGGCATTCAGATCTAGCCATACCTGGATGACTGGCTCCTTTTTTCTCAATCTAGAGATGGACTTCTCCATTCTATTCGTACGACATGCACCTTGTTGGATGACTTGGGCCTGCGTATTAATGCAGAAAAATCCTCTCTCATTCCAACACAGATACTTACCTTCATCGGAGCACGCCTGGATTCGACGACGGAAAAGGCCTTCCTTCCTCGCTCATTCGACATATTCTTCGGATTTGACGCGACGGGACGGTACCGGCACGATCAGTTCAAACGCTGCTCGGTCATATGGCAGCGTCAGTAGCCGTGGTGCCTCATGCCAGGCTTCATCTACGCCCTTTACAGCTACTGTTCAACAAGTTATTCTGCCCACAGAATGATTCGCAGTCGAAACCGATTCGAATTCCATCTTTGGTTCTCCACTCCCTCCTCTGGTGGACGGTCCGAGCCAATCTGTCTTTGGGAATTTTTTTTCGGCATCCATCCCCATCGGTGACAGTCACGACCGACGCTTCCCTCTCGGGTTGGGGAGCGATATGCAATGGTCTCCGTACCCAGGGCAGATGGAACCGCCTCGAATCCAGGAAGCACATCAACTTCCTGGAATTGTTAGCAGTGTTCAACGCCATCCGTTCCTTCGAGGATCTCCTTCACCATCGAGTCGTTCAGATAACGTTGGACAATACTACGGCGGTCTTTTATCTGAACAAATAAGGAGGGACGAAGTCTCCAACCCTGGCCAGGCTTGCGATACAGATTTGGGACTGGTGCATCCCTCGGAGCATCACTCTTGTGGCGGTACATCTGACTGGTGTGGACAACATCCAGGCGGATTTCCTCAGCCGCCATATGCTCGTCTCCCACGAATGGGAGCTACACCCTCACATACGCAGCCAGCTTTTTCATCGCTGGGGGTTCCCAGACGTGGACTTATTCGCCACCCAACAGAACAGGGTGTGTGAACCGTTCTGCTCGAGGGCGGGGATCGGAGTCGGATCCCTAGGAGACGCCTTCATGATATCTTGGAGGAATCTCCACATTTATGCTTTCCCACCGATTCCATTGATAACGAAAGTTGTAGCGAAGATAGTGTGAGAGGTAACATCGGGGATACTAGTTACCCCTTGGTGGCCACGCCAGCCCTGGTTCGCGACGCTTCTCACGATTTCTCAAGGGGAATACCGTCGTCTTTTGCTACTTCCGTACCTTATAACCCAGCAGGAAGGTATGCTTCGACACCCGGATCTGCGGTCCTTGAATCTGGCAGCCTGGCGAATCCGATAGCCCTTGCTGTCCCATTCATACCGTTAACTACTTCTGCTTCATCGGCTCCGATTGTACCCTCGGCTCCATTCGCTGATTCGTTGAATCCGATGACCTTGGATCCGTCCATCCAGTACATCTTAAATTCTTCCCTAAAGCCATCTATGCAAAAGTCTTATTCAGCGAAATGGAAACGTTTTTCCACCTTTGCTGAGTCTCACTCTTTCTCTCTATCGGGATCATCCATACCTCAAATCCTGCAGTTTCTACTAGAACTTCATCATTCTGGACTGAAACCATCTTCAATTAAAGTGTATACTGCAGCGATTGCCTTTCATCGAGGTGTGATTGACAGAGTCCCTCTTTTCTCTCAGCCGGTAGTTAAGAGATTCCTTAAAGGTCTCCACAACCTTAATCCAATAATAAAACCAGTAATGCCTACGTGGAGCCTCTCAGTGGTCCTCCAGGCTCTGACAAGAGCTCCCTTCGAGCCTTTGGCAACGGTGGATCTGAGACTAGTATCCTGGAAGACTGCCTTCCTTGTCGCAGTCACCTCAGCTAGAAGAGCCAGCGAGCTTTGTGCGCTCAGAATTGACCCCCCCCCGTACTTGAACTTTCACAAAGAAAAGGTGGTCTTGCGACTTGATCCCTCTTTCCTCCCAAAAGTTTCAACATCTTTTCATTTGGGACAGGACATCGTTTTGCTGGCCTTCTTCCCAGCACCAGCAACTCCTCTAGAGTGGTCACTGCACTCCCTCGATGTCCGCCGCTGCTTGGCTTTCTATAGGTCCAGGACGGAGTCTCTTCGGCGCACGAATAGACTTTTCGTCAAATACTCTACATCAGACCAGGGGCCCCGGTCTCCCCACAGAGATTGGCTAAATGGATAGTTCATACTATCACTTTATCCTCCCAGCTGGCCAAGCTCGATTTACCTACAGTTCCTCAAAGTCACTCAACTCGAGCTGTTGCTGCCTCTTCTGCTTTCGCATCGGGAGTCTCGCTAGATGATGTCTGTCGGGCTGCCACTTGGGCGAATCCTTGCACGTTTGCAAGACACTACCGTCTCGATGTTCGGGCTCGACGAGACTGTTCCTTTGGAAGAGCGGTCCTCTCTTCGGTTCTGCAATAAGGACACCTCCCCTCCTCCTTAATGGTAAGCTTGTTATTCTACCCATATGTGTGATGCACAGAGGCCAGGACGAAGAAAAGCAGGTTGCTTACCTGTAACTGATGTTCTTCGAGTGGCCATCTGTGCAGTCACACAACCCACCCGCCGGCCCCGCTCAGTGTCGGTGAGTGGAGACTTTCGTCGATACCGATTCTTGTTTTAGTCGGTACCTATACTCCGTCTCCTACTTATTCTTGCTAGCCTTAGTGGGCGCATGTTCGGTCGCAAAGACTGAACAAAATGGCGGACGTTCTGCTATTTATACCCTGAGGGGGGAGGGGAGCGGACCGTTCCCGCCAAAAAACCCGCTAGCTTGCAATCTCTGGCCACAGGCACTGCGCAGGCGCAGCACCCATATGTGTGACTGCACAGATGGCCACTCGAAGAACATCGGTTACAGGTGAGCAACCTGCTTTTATAAACCACTGTTTGGGGCCTGCACCTCATGACATCCTCAATTATATGCATATAAAATATCAGTGCTTCATAAAACAGGGTCACTTATTACTAATGCGGATGAAACAGTTGGCACCAGACCAAATAGTAGCCTTTCATATCAAGAAAAGCAGGACAGAGCAAATTGGTCTTTAATGCCTGTTTGAAGGCCTGTTATGCAAGTCATCTTTGGAGTGCAATTTCATAAATGGGGAGCCGCAACTGAAAAGGCCTCCTCCCTTCTGCGAACCAGCCAGATGGCTTCAAGCAGCAAGCATGAAAGTAGGGCTTTCAGGGCGATCTTACACTCCAGGTAACTGGATAGGCGGTAGGTAGTCCTGCCAGTTATGTGGTCCCAAACCATGTGCCATTGCCAGCTGCAAGAGAAGTGATATTATCTCTGTAAACTGACTTAGCTTCTTTTCAGGAAGAAGCATGTTCCAAAACACACTGGCCTGTCCTCATCCCCCCCCCCCCCCAATTTTACACCACTGAAAACACTTCGCTTTTTGTCACCTTTTTGGTTTTGATGCCTCCTTGAGGCTTTGCAGGTCAAGTGAGCCTGCTTTTCTCTCTGTGTTGGCAGCCATATCGTGAACCATCTTGTGCGGGCAAAGTGCAAAGAAGTGACCCTGCACAAGGACGGCCCTCTCGGTGAGACGGTCCTGGAGTGCTACAACTGCGGCTGCCGGAACGTGTTCCTGCTCGGCTTCATCCCGGCCAAGGCGGACTCGGTGGTCGTCTTGCTGTGCAGGTAAGAGAAGCTCCTTCTCCGGAGCTGCAGAGCCTGAATGGGGCAGCCTCCCACCTCTGCAGCCTCAGTCAATCGCGGCCGTGCCGGACAAATGCGCCTGGCGACGGCTTCCTCCTTGTGACAGAACGTTTTCTCTGATATCCTGGTTGTGCAGGCAGCCGTGTGCCAGTCAGAGCAGCTTGAAGGATATCAACTGGGACAGCTCGCAGTGGCAGCCTCTGATCCAGGACCGCTGCTTCCTTTCCTGGCTGGTCAAAATCCCTTCTGAGCAGGAGCAGTTGCGAGCACGGCAAATCACGGCGCAGCAGATCAACAAGCTGGAGGAACTCTGGAAGGTGTGTGCCACTGCCTGGCCATGCAGCAAACCCTTTAGGGACATGGTGCTTGCCTTGGGGCAGCACTTGGACTGTTGGGGGGGGGGGTGTTTAAACAGTTCAGCAGTGAAAACACAGTTGCAGGAGGGCAGAGATGGGCAGAGATGGCTTCTGTCTGAAACACCACTGCAAGACATGCCATAGTCTGAATAGACAGACCCTTTGGATCCACAGGCTACCAGTCCACCTGCCCTGCATATCTATATTTAGTTGTTTTTGGTCTAAAAGTGTGGGTGGACTTGTGCCTGTCACTAGTGCTCTTCCTTGCTTGAAGGACAGCCGCCTGTGAAAGCGACGAACTGGGTGGGTTGCAGTGTGCAACTGCTGGGTCTCTCATCTGCAGGAGAACCCGTCTGCCACCCTTGAGGATTTGGAGAAGCCCGGCGTGGATGAGGAGCCGCAGCACGTCCTCCTCAGATATGAGGACGCATATCAGTACCAGAACATCTTTGGGCCTCTGGTCAAACTTGAGGCCGACTATGATAAGAAGCTGAAGGAGTCCCAGGTAAGGGCAGAATTGGAGGACGCAACCACTTTAGAACATGTTGGCCTGGTGGCAACAGGAAGGGCTTGCTGGACACCTCTTTAGGGGAGGCCTCCTGTTTGTGTGGAGAAAAGGCTCTGTGCTAGCAAGGAGTGACTGTCCTAGGCTCCTTGCAGTGAGGAGAGAGGAGTCTCATTGACTACTGTGTCTGACTTGCCCTGCTTTCAAGGGCTGTGAGTGGCTGATGCAATGGAGAGGATGTTGCTTTTTCTGCAGGTGGGCTCTATCCTTCAGTAGCTGCCATCACAAGGCAATTGAGGGTGGGATTAGGATTATTTGGGGGCTGCACAAGAGGAAGTGGGGCTCTGACAAAATCGGGGTGAGCAAGCCAGAAACAGGGTCAGTTTCTGCTTCCTTGGGAGCAATGAATGGCCTAAGAGTGGCAGAAACCCAGGCTGATCATCCCTCTTTTCTTGAACGCTGCTTCCACCATGATGTTTGACATTTCTGAGTAGGTTGTCCTGCAAACTCTAAACCAGACTTAGCTCCAAAGTTTCACTAGGGAGAAGCAGGTGCCCTTCCTGTGATTGTTCAAGCTGTGAGCCAGCTGTGAAGTGCCAGGACAAAGGAAGCAAGAACAAGAGGTCCAGGTTTGCTATTGGCCATACTTTGCCTCTGTGTCAATTAGGATCTCTCCTATGTTTAGACCCAAGACAACATCACCGTGAGGTGGGACCTGGGCTTGAACAAGAAAAGGATTGCCTACTTCACCTTGCCAAAGACTGATTCAGGTCAGAACATAAAATCAGCATGGCCAACAAACCAAAAAGATTGGTTTGGGCTGCCTTAAAAATGGTGTGAGATGTAGGGAGACTTGGACCGTGCAGCGCTGCTGCTTGTAAATGGGGCACTTCTTGCCAGCCTCAGAAGTGCCTCAGGTGTCTTGCTTTCTCCTCAGATATGCGCCTGATGCAGGGTGATGAGATTTGCCTGCGCTACAAGGGGGACTTGGCCCCACTCTGGAAAGGCATTGGCCATGTTATTAAAGTTCCTGATAGTATCCTTTTGACTTTGGGAGGGAGGGAGGAGGATTTGGGCTGACCCTACACCTGTAGCCGATGGAGTCCTTCCGGGGGCAGCCTTGGGCATTTGAAGCAAAAGTGTGGAAATCTGCAGGGCCCCTTTCTTTGTGTTAGTTTAGAACATCATTTATGATTCAGCCATCCAAAAGAAGGAAAAGGCCCTTGATTTATGGGTATTTTATTCTCATTCTTCCTCTGAAGAGGTTTAAGTAGCTTACATGCGGTTGAGAGGCTGATCTCCCTTTCAGGCAGTTAACAGGGCTAGGCTGCCTCCACTTCAGCAGTGGAAACTGGTGCAAGCCTTCCTGTGACATTCACACGATAGAGCTGCTTTGCAGGAAAATGTGCAGAGGCAGGGAATCCAGGCAGCCTCTTAAACTTGTGGCTGTTCAGAGCAATTGCTACTTAACACGGTTTTGAAGATTATGGTGACGAAATTGCGATCGAGCTGAGGAGCAGTGTTGGCGCCCCTGTGGAAGTGATTCATAATTTTCAAGTGGACTTTGTGTGGAAGTCTACGTCCTTTGACAGGTGGGTGAACCCTTGGTGAGGAGGCCACTCCAGCTTGCAAAGAACCTTGCAAAGTGTTGTGGGGGCACAAGGTGAGGACTCCTTTTGTGTTTCTTCTCTTTAGAATGCAGAGTGCCCTCAAAACCTTTGCTGTGGACGAAACCTCTGTGTCCGGCTACATCTATCACAAGCTTTTGGGTCATGAGGTGGAGGATGTGGTTATCAAATGCCAGCTGCCGAAGCGCTTTACGGCACAAGGACTTCCTGACCTCAACCATTCTCAGGTAACCTCATCTAGTCCCATGGCTGAGGCTGGGGTGGCAATGGAGCGCACCTTCCGTGCCCATTTTGCAACTCCTGCTCTGCCTTTGCAAATCCTCAATCTTCCCCCTCTCAGGTGTATGCCGTGAAGACTGTCCTGCAGCGTCCCTTGAGCCTCATCCAGGGTCCCCCTGGAACAGGCAAGACTGTGACATCGGCCACCATTGTGTACCATTTGGCTAGGCAAGGAAATGGGTAAGAGCCCACATGGAAAGGGCTGAATCTTTCTCAGGAAGAGCCAGCAGTGCTTCCAGAGAGTGAAGGGCGGCTGTCAGGGGAACCTTCATTTATGTAGCACTTTTCTTACAGGTGCAGCTGGCGCCTGCTGTCTGGCACAGGTGAAACAGCCCCACAGTTGTAGCATAGCTTATTGAGCCAGGAGTCATGAGAAGGGCAAAGAAGATTCAGATTTGAGCAAGAAAGCAAACTGAAAACTCTGTTTCCGGGCTTCCAACACAAGGAAGGAGACACACAAAATAACACTGTCGATTATCAAGCAGCAGGAAACTAAATCATGATGCAGGGGTCTTAGATTCTGTTTGTTAAGTGCAGATTCCCTCTGACACCTTTAATGGTGTTTGTCGTAAAGAGCAAGGGAGACCTCTTGGGGGACTTGTTTGGTTTGCTTTAAATCACCCCCTGATCAGTATTTGGTTCCATCTTCCCCTCTCTTTTTGAAGGCCTGTACTGGTCTGCGCCCCAAGCAACATAGCTGTGGACCAGCTGACCGAGAAGATACACCAGACAGGGCTGAAAGTGGTGCGCCTGTGTGCGAAGAGCCGCGAGGCCATCGACTCTCCTGTCTCGTTTCTGGCGCTGCACAACCAGATCAGGAATATGGACAGGTATGGTGCAGCCTAACAGTGGTCTGTCCCATCCAGAGCGTGGAGCACTCCCACTTTTCTTAGCTGCCTAGCAGTAGTTCTGGCAAGACAAAAATTGTGATATGAAAACAAGTTTTCTGTTTACAAATCACTTTCAAGAAGACTTTAAAAAGCAACTTTATTTCTGATGCTTGAATTAGTTACCCCTACCAAGTACTGCCTTTATTTTCTGACATTTGCTGACGTGTGCGTGCGTGCATGCATGTGCGTGTTTGCTTCTCAGTATGCCAGAGCTGCAGAAGCTACAGCAGCTGAAGGACGAGACGGGGGAGCTGTCGTCTGCAGACGAAAAACGCTACCGGGCACTGAAACGGACAGCTGAGCGGGAGTTGCTGATGGTAAAAAACAAAAACAAAAAACCCCTGATCTTATTCTGATACCAGCTTCACTTGGTGTAGATCTGGTGTTGGCAGCTGGTCAGACCAGACAAGTTGCTTGTGGTCAGATCCCTGCACTATGCAGGTGAAGCCGTGTCCTTGCTTACCTCAAGAGGTTCTGAGAAACCTCATGCAAGAGACTGCAGTATGTGGGTTTCACAGCCTTCTGTGGCTGTATGGGGGGGGGGGGCACTTAAGACCTCACCCAGGCCTTGCTGTTCAATGCTCACTGCTGTCCTACCTGCAGAACGCTGATGTCATTTGCTGCACGTGCGTGGGAGCCGGTGATCCAAGGCTCGCGAAAATGCAGTTCCGCTCCATTCTGATAGACGAGAGCACGCAGGCCACTGAGCCAGAATGCATGGTGCCCGTGGTCCTTGGGGCAAAGCAGGTAGGAGGAAGCTGCCTTTCATAGGAGCTGACGAGTGGGTTAAAGAGCCGATGGATGGTGGTGCAGGAAAGCAGTAAGGGCAGAAGAATGGAGGAGCTGCCTGCTGATCAGCAGCTCCACTTTTTGTTTGCCCAGCTGATCCTTGTGGGTGACCATTGCCAGCTCGGCCCAGTGGTGATGTGCAAGAAGGCGGCCAAAGCAGGCCTGTCCCAATCCCTCTTTGAACGGCTCGTGGTGCTCGGAATCCGGCCCATCCGCCTGCAAGTACAGTACCGCATGCACCCAGCCCTAAGCGCCTTTCCTTCCAACATCTTCTACGAAGGCTCTCTGCAGAACGGTGTCACTGCAGGTAACAGGTGTGGGTGGCAGGGAGAGGGCTGCTGGGAGCACAGGACACTGGTAGCTTCAGATAAGCAAGGTAGCTTCTCTTGCAGTGGCCCTTATGTTGGGAGGCTGTGCGTTTTGGGAGGTGTTGATTGTTGCCGCTGGAGTTTCCTCCTCTGAATGGGAGTTCCTTGTTCTAGGCCTTGTGCAGAATCTATTTTAGAACATCCTTCCCCAGACTGGCTTCCTCTTGACATGTTGGGAGGTCACCCCTCAGCCTTGCCCTTTGCCTTGCTGGACAATGGTATGGCAGGCCAACAAGTGTGACAGCCAGGTTGGGAGAGGCTGTTGCTGAAGGTTGAGTTCTGTGTCCTCTGCAGCGGATCGTGTGAAGAAAGGATTTGACTTCCAGTGGCCCCAGCTGGACAAGCCCATGTTTTTCTATGTGACCCAGGGCCAAGAAGAAATCGCCAGCTCCGGCACTTCTTACTTGAACAGGTAAAAAAAAAAAAAAAAGCACTTGGAAAAGTGGACACTCCAGCTGAGTCCCTGGACCAGAAATGGGGGTTGCTTTAGTGTCTTCCAAGTTTAAAAAGGAGGACTGCAGCCATCTTCTCTCAAACTGAGAAGACATGACTGCAAGATGCAAGGGAACCATAGAATCACAGAATATTAGAACTGGAAGGGGCCATGAAGACCATCAGGTCCAACTCCCTCCTGCTGCAGGACTCCAATTTCCACCATCCCACTCAGATGGCTGTCCAGTTTCTTTTGAATGTCTCTGGTGTGGGAGAGCCCACTACCTCTCTAGACAGCTGGTTCCACGGTTATGTTGCTCTGACAGTGAGGAAACTTTTCCTGATATCAAGACTGAATCTGGGTTGTTGCAGCTTGAATTGATTATTCCGTGTCTTGCACTCTGGCATAAGCAAGAAGAGAACTTGACCTTCCTCTTTCTGATAGCCTTTGAGGTACTTATAGAGGGATACCATGTCCCCCTCAGTCTGTTCTTTCCAAAACTGAACATGCCCAGTTCTCTCCGTCTCTCCTCACAGGGCAGTGTTTCCAAACCTTGCATCAATTTTGTTGCCCTCCTCTGGATCCTTTCTAATTTTTCTGCATCTTTCTTAAATCTTGGTGCCCAGAACTGGACACAGTATTCCAGATGGGGTCTGCCTAGGGAGGAGTATAGGGGAACTACTACTACTTGTGATTTGGAGGTAGTACTTCTGTTAATGCATCCTAAATTAACATTTGCCCTTTTGGCGGCTGCATTGTGTTGTTGGCTCATGTTTAGCCTATTGTCCACAATTACTCCGAGATCTTTTTCACTTCTGTTGAGCCACATATTCCCCATCTTGTATTGATGCCTTTGGTTTCTCTTTCCTAGGTGGAAGACTTGGCATTTGTCCTTATTGAATCTTATTCTGTTGCTTTCAGCCCGGTGTTCAAGTTTATCAAGATCGCCCTGGATCTTCATTCTGTCTTCCAGGGTGTTTGCTATTCCACCCAGTTTTGTATCATCTGCAAATCTGATTATCTTTCCTTGCACGGCCTCATCCAAATCATGAATAAAGATGTTTGTTTATTTATTTGGAATTTTTGTATGCCATCCCATTTGCATAAGCCTCAGGACAGCTTCCAACATCATAAACAAACAGTTATTCAGACAAGAACATATAATATCTTGATTCATCCTGGCTAAAAAAATTTTAAAACCAATAAATAATAATTATTTTATTTATTTATTTAAAACATTTGTATGCCGCCCCCATTGCAACAAAGCCTCGGGGCAGCTCACAGCATAATACAAACACATTACACATTAACACATTAACAATTTAAAACTATTTAAAACTGGCCCATCTCGAAATACCAATTAAAATACTATAAATACAATTTATGCTAACAATTAAAATAACTTTTAAATAAAAAGGTCTTTGCCTGGTGCCGAAAAGCAAATAACGACGGCGCCAGGCGGACCTCTCTGGGGAGCGCATTCCATAGGTGGGGCGCCACCGCTGAGAAAGCCCTCCTCCGGGTACTCGCCCTTCTAATGGGCACTGGGCCCAGGACTGAACCCTGTGGCACCTCACTGGTGACCTCCATTCAGTTTGAGAAGGTGCCATTGATGAGCACTCTTTGTGACCCATTTAGCACCCAATTTGGGATCCACCTAATAGTTTTTCCATCTAATTTTTGTTTTTGCTAATTTGCTTAATCAGAATGTCATGTGGCACTGTTGAAAGCTTTGCTAAAGTCCAGGTAGACTCTGTCTCCAGTGTTCCCTCTGTCCAATTGGGAGGTTGCCCAGTCAAAAAATGAGATTAAATTAGTCTGACAGGATTTATTTTGGATAAATCCATGTTGGCTTCTATTAATCACTGCATTTTCTTCAAGATGCTTGTGTCACAGTGTGCATGGGTTCCTGAAGGCCTAAGACCCAGAAGAAAATGGAGAATGAAAAAGCATGATGGGATGGACCAGACGGAGAAAGCTGAGAGGCTGGGAGTGGTTGGAGAATGGAACACAACAGGTAAGTTAAACCCGCCCTGTCCCATCCAGAGAGAGAATGGAATGTGACAGAGTGCATGTGTTCAAGATAAAGACCAGCATGTTCTGTGTCAGCTCTGCTCAGAGGAGTTCTCTGTTCGATCCAGTTGGACTAAGCTGATAGCGTCAACTTGAAGGTATAAAATGACTGGACAGCTCCTGTGTGTGTCAGAACAGTGCTGCTGTTCCTCCCTAATGCTCTTCCAATAGTGTTCCCTTTCCTTCAATACCGCAAACCAGTCCATATTGCATTCATCGTGAACATTGAAGTCATCTGGAAACCCTAAATTCATTTTGTCTCCTCACAGAATTTCATAAGGTGATAGTCCCAATTTTCATGTGGGGCTACTCCTTATAGCCACTAGAACTTGTGGCAATTTTTCTGCCCAATCTTTCCCATTTTCCTTAACTAGTTTTCTCAACATGTTTTTTTTCCTCCTCTGATCTAGGCAACTTATCTGTAAAGTCTATGTATATTATTCCACAAGGTCTGTCAGTTTGTACCGACACCAATGAGCCTTCTTGTTTCTCATGTTCCCTTTTTACCAGGTTACACAGAACACACGATTCTACGATTTCTTTCACCATTTGTCTCTTCCCTTTTCATTCCCTCAAGTCCTTACTTCTTTTTAGATTTTTTCCATACTTTCATGTCCAATCTCATGTATTTCTTTTAACCTCCTCATTATCTGTTTGCTGTAAAAGCAGTCTCTTTACTTGCTCCTTTAGCTGCTTGTCCTGTTTTACCAATTTATCAATGTAATTATTTCCTCTTATATAATAATCTTCCCCATTTATCTGATGTGCTTTTATCCATTCAAAGCCAACATCCTTCCCTTTTGCTTGGATTGTTTTTAACATTACATAAATTTCCTTCCAATCTTCAATGTGTTTTAACTGTTTATTTCCTGCATTCTTAAATTCATCCTTGGCCCAAAAGGACAAATATTCTGTTATTCCTTTATACACATATTTACTATCAGTGACAACAAAAGATTTCTCATTTTCTATTTGATTCACATATCTCTTTTAAGCCATCCTTTACTGCCTTAATTTCAGCCTCTTGAGCACTCATTTTATTTAGGATAACATCTCTCCTCTCCTTATTTTTATTTGGACTGTATGTCACTGTCTTTATTAATCTGATATTGTAAGTACTTTATATCTTCCTTTTTCCACATGTTACACACGTGTATATCTGGAATCTTGTAGAATCCCTACCATTAAATCTGGGTTCTTAATTGTTTGGTAATCTATTCCCTCCTGATCCAGTCACACTATCCATTGTGCTAATTTTAAATTCAATGACTTCTATTAGTTTTAAGACCCTTAGAGTGCACCCCCTTGCTTCCTCCGCTGTTCTTCCTGCCACCAGAATGTCATCTACATATGAAATGACAAAAGGTTTGTTCTCCAGTCCTAATTTCTTGAGCATTTTTGTAACAAATTTATGGACAATAGTGGGTGCATTGTGAAATCCCATTGGGAGTCTTGCAAAACAGTATTGTTTACCTTTATGTTGGAAAACAAATCAAGCCTTACTCTCCTCTGCTAATGGTATAGCAAAGAAACAATTTGCCAAATCCAATACCAAATAATATTGTGCTTCTCTTCCTACCTGCATTATTGTTTCCACAATGTTAGCCACAGTAGCAGTCATTGGAGGCGTGGCCTCATTTATTCTTCTTAAATCCACTACTAATCGCCATGATTTCCCATCTACCTTCCTTACTGGCCATACTGGAGAATTAAATGGTGAAATAGCCTCTTCTAAAAACCCCTTGCTGCAATAAGGCGTCTATGGTTTCCTGAATTCCTTCTTGTGCTTCTCTTGATACTGGGTATTGTTTCTGTGGTGGCACATAGTTCCCTACTATTTCTACCCTGGCAGTCTTGTGCCTCCCACAATCATATTTGTTTTCAGCATGTACTCCTGGTGCTAAATTCTTCCATTCCTCAATATCCTCTAGTTGCTTTTCCTTAAAAGCATGGGTTTTAGTCATTAATCTTCCTGTTCTCTTTTGAGTTACATTCACTCGCTGTAATAGGTGCTGTCTGTAGGGGTCAAACCAGATGCCGTATTTATGCATGGCATTCATATCTAAAATCATTTCCTCTGTGGCATCCTTGTCCCAAACAAATTCAGTTTTAATATACATTCCTGCAATATTAATCATTCCTAGTATCAGTTTCTTCATCAATGGCTTTCCTGAAACTGTTTCTGAAAGAACTTCCCTTAGTACTTTACTTCGTGGTATCCACACTTTAGTAGCTGCTCCAGAATCCAAAAGAATTTTATAGCTTGTTCCTTTTCTATCTGTACCAATTCCATACATCCTATCACTATCCGGGTCCTTAATTAATTTTCCCCTATACTGCCATTCCCCCGGGTTTAAGTACTTTGTTGATTTCTTGGCAGCGGGGCAGCCCTATTGCTGCTCCTGCTGCTGTTCTCCCATCTCCTGTTGTTTAAGTTTCAACTGCTCTATCTCCTTATGGAGATATTCATAGGGATTTTCCCCTCCACTCTGCATTTTCTGAATTTGCTTTGCCTCTATTGCAGGTAACGGTGGGGCTGAGGGCCCTTGTTTCCTTGCCTGCTCAATTTTCCTCTCATTTCCCAATATTTGTATTAGGATATTTGTGGGGAGTCCATCCAAAGTCTCCATATTGTGCCCTCTTGCCTTCAGTTGCTCCCCCACATCCCGTCTCCCTCCTGGCTTCCTCGGGAAGCTAGTTGTGGGTCCTACCTTAGTATCAGCTTGTTCCTCTTCCCAAGCCTCTGCCGCGTACTATTCCTCTTCCTCTGGCACTACCTCTGTCTCCTCCCCACTGCCATCCGCCTTGTAAAAAAAAGCGGAGCTGTTACTGTATACCATCTCCTTCACTGCATTTGTTTCTTTCCCCCAAGAAACCTGTTTCCTAGCTTCCTTTAATACTCTCTTCATTGCATGCCAATCTTCTGGCCACCCCACTGGCTGTATTCCTACTGCTCTTCTCCATTCCAGCGCTAATGCATCCAATCCTGCAAGTAATCCAGCATACTCTATAAGGTCAGGTAATTCATCTATTGTGCCCATATAAGGCATTCCTCATATATGTTCCACCCTTACTTCTCGGGCAGCCTGATCCCCCTCTGCTTCCTCTGCAGGCCTCACTATTTCATGATCCCTTTCTGTTTCTGGTTGCCACATGCCTGACAGATATGTTCCTGTGTAATATTTTTGTAAGAATTCAATGGTACCTTCTCCAGGTTTTTGTTCCCATGTCATCACTTCTCTTTTTGCCTTGCCTGATCCTGTACTCACACAGAATTCTCTTAAAGCATATGGGATGCTGTGCGTCCCTATGGTATCCATATATTTCTGGAATTCCCGGAAGAATCTACCAAATCGTTGGGCTTCTCTTCATTCATATCAAATCTGTCTCTTGTTGCCCAAAATCTCGTTGCCCATGCTGCAGGCATCCCTTTTGGTCACCCCATCTCCTGAGCAATTTTCCGCAATTCTTTATTCATCATTGCTTCTTCTGTTACTGTTCTATGTCTGATCTCCAGAAGCCTATCATCCTCTTAAGTGGTTGCTGTTCTTTGGTATGCTGCTACCGGTTTAACCTTTTTAGCTTTTATTATGACACTAGGCCTTGTCCCTAATGGAGAACAATCCGGGTTCTCTGGGCATGTGCCATTGTGGCAACACTCATTTATGTATGGTGGGGGTGGAGGAAAGGGTTCTTCCCCACTGGTATCCTTCAAACTATTGTCTCCATCATTCTCCTTTATTCTTTTCTTCTTATATGCTCCCACCTTCACTGGTTTTGGCTTTCCTTTTATAAGTACTTCCTGTAAGGCTTGGTTTTTTTATCTCCAGCCTGTTAATCTGCTTCATCTATTCTTCTAACTGTTCTGTTTCTGCTATTAAGATCCCCTTTTTCTTCTCCATGTCTCACAATCTGTCCTCTTTTTGCATCAATTCTCTGTGCAATCTGTGTATTTCTATTTCCAAATTATTCATCCTTCCTTCTAAAACTTCTCCTTTGGCACATACTTCCTTTAAACTCTGTATGTTGCTTCTAGACTGTCATGCAGTAACAGTATTATTATCCTTAACTGTTTCACTGTATCTTCAATATTGGCTTTTCCAAAGCACAGCCCTGCACTTTCATACATAACCTCTGTTATATTTTCATGGGGGTTTCTCAGTCCCGAGCCCATGTGTTTGCTTGCTCCTTCATAAGCGTCTTGTTCCTTACTATTAGCCACTGCTTTTCCTCTCATTTTCAATAGCCAGTTGTTGGCTTCTGTTCCCAAATCCTGGGATCTATAATCTGTCCTTTCTTAACCTGAAAGGGATTTCCATATTCCATATCCTCATTTCAGTCCTCTGGCTTCTGTTCCCAAAGGGTGCCAGTATTCATAAAAAGACCCTATCTGGTCCCAAAATTCTAAGCAATCTCTTAATTTTCTTGTTCAAAATGCGAGCTCATCTTTCCATTTGGTACCATCACCTTATTCCGAATAATCTGGGACATCCTTTATGTTTTACAACAACCTTAGTTGGAGCCAAGCTCCAAAAACACCCTTCAGCTGGAGGCGTCCCTCCATTCTGTTTTCCATTCAGTCGTCTCTCCCACAGGCTGGTATTCCTGAAAACCTAGTCTCTTTTATGATCCTGTTCGTGGCACCAATTATGTGACCGTGCTAAAGCGGTCCTTGATTCAGTAAAGAGGAGACTATCAGGTTTCCAAGGAAAGCCCTCATCAAAGACAGACTGAATGCCAGACCTGGTGTTAAATGCTATGCATGTAACATTTATTCTATGATATAAAGAATGCAGAAGTATAAGAATGCAGGTTCAGCAATCATCAGCAACTATATCAAGAGGCCTCATCCACACTTGCATTCATGCAACACTCATACTCACAGCCAGTAGACCCTCTCCAGGCGGTGATCCATCAGGACTGTGGGTGACCAGTTACAGCGCTGTTCTGGCAAACATGGGAGCTGGAAAATCCAGACATTTTATACCTTAAAGTTGATACTATCAGCTTAGTCCAACTGGATCAAACAGAGAACTCCTCTGAGCAGAGCTGAAACAGACTGTGCTGGCCTTTATCTTGAACACATGCATTCTCGTCACATTCCATTCTCTCTCTGGATGGGACAGGGCGGGCTTATCTTACCTGTTGTGTTCCATTCTCCAACCACTCCCAGCCTCTCAGCTTTCTCCGTCTGGTCCGTCCCATCATGCTTTTTCATTCTCCATTTTCTTCTGGGTCTTAGGCCTTCAGGAACCCATGCACACTGTGACACTTGCAGATGGATTTTTAAATAATTTGCTCCTGAATTTTTCCAGGGATTGATGTCAGACTAACTGGTCTATAGTTCCCAGGTTCATCTCTTTCCCCTTTTTGAAGATGGGGACAACATTAGCCCTTCTCCAGTCATCTGGCACTTCTCCTGTTTTTCAAGATTTATCGAAGATGATAGCCAGTGGTTCTGAGAGTTTCTCCACTAGCTCTTTTGTGGCTCTGGGATGGAGTTCATCGGGCTCTGGAGATTTGAAAGTGCTTATTCCACCTAGGTATTCCTTGACCATTTGCCTGTCAATCTTTTTTTTTTTTTAAGTTTTATTTGAATTATAATCCTAAAAAAACAACAAACTACAAGCACCATTCATCATCAAAAAACATCGAGCCTGCTGGATCAGCCCCCACACCCTTCTTTACCCATTTATGATAACTTTAAAAACATATTTAAGTCTATGCAAAGTCCCGTTTCTCTAGCCAATAATAAAGAGAGTCCCAAGTTTGATTGAAGTCAATATCTTCCTTCTCCTTCAATGATAAAGTCAATCTGTATTTCTGCACAGTCCAGGATTTTTTTTTTTTTAAGAATCAATTCATCGATGGGTAGTTCTTCACTTTTCCAGTATTGAGCGAATGCAATCATCGCCACAGTGATTACATGTAAAATCGAATACATTTCTTTACTTAAAAGCTAAGGATTTTTATAACATTTCCACAGGCCATTTATGTCTTTTAATCCAATAGTTTTTCACATCACAAAACCACCACATATAGTAGAAGTACCCAATTTATATTTATACTTCCAACATCCATTTAACATATTTGGAAACATCTTAGCTAATCTATTTGGCGATAGATACCATCTATAAAACATTTTGTACAAGTTTTCTTTATACGAAGTTGCTAATATTACCTTGATATTTCTCTCCTTCAGCTTTTACCACTTTTCTAATTCAATATTATATCCAAAATTTTGTGCCCACATTATCATAGTTTCCTTAATCTATTCATCTTCCATTTTCCTATCAAGTTTATACAATTTTGTCTTTAATTTTCCCCCCACTGACATTAATGATTTTCTAATATAGTGACTTAAAAAAGAACCATGTGACTTAGCCTTCTCATACCACATATAAACGTGCCAATCCATTTGCAAGTCATTCCCTTTAAAATACAAAATTCTCTTATTTCTTCTTTACACCTCTACCTCTTCTCTCTTTCTCTGTTTTCAGTATCTGTACTTCTTGTTGTAAGTCAGAATGATATGTTGTTAGTTCCATTGGCTCAGCATCTATCCCTCCTTCTTTTGAGGCACCCGGTTCTTCCTCTTGAAGCATACTTCTAAGTTTTTCATAAAACTCTTGTGCCTTAAAAGTCGAGTCCACTTTATATCTTGTTAAGTTCCGGGTGAAAAATATTCCTTCTGTCATTTGCCACCTAAGCATAATCTCTCTCAAATAGTTAGGTACCTTCTTCATCTCTAGTATAACAAGCAAATCCCATAGTGACTTGTTTGTTTGCTTTATTAATTGTGTCTCTTTATCTACAGTTTCAAGTTTCTCATGTGCTTATTGTATTTTTTGTGCATTCTGTTCAGTTTTAAGTCGAACATCCACCAATTGGGTTGATACCTCCTTAATAGAATTATCCAGTTTGTCAAGACGTTCTCTTTGTTCAGTTAAAATGCTTTCCTGTTGTGTTGACATCGCCTCTTGGGATGCTTGCAAAGCTGTTAAGGATGTCTGTATCGCCAGAAGCGTCATCTGTAGCTCTTTTTGATATTTTCCAACAACTGCCACTTTAGACTGATGAGTAGGACTCTGAGCAGCTGATGTAGGGAGCCGAAGAGGAGGAAGAATATATTTTTTTCATGATGATGATAGTTTTGTGTTTTGTTTTTTGTTTTTTGTTTTGCCAAAGATTACAAGACAACAACAGAGAAATAGAGAAGAGAACAGAGTGGCAACAAAGGGCTATTTTTGTCTTTAAATGACGTCACAAGTTCTTGGCATGAAGATTGTTTTGAAGAAGGATCAAAATGGCCAATCAAAGGAAGTTTTATCTTCCATCAGTCATTCCACAGTAATTATTTATTCTGATTCTTCGCCCTTGGAGAGGTTAGAAAAAAAAAGGTCTTTCTCTCCAGCCTTAAACTTTCCAAAAGAGCCTCAGTTCCTCTCCCCCAGATCAGTCGCTGCTTGAAACTCCGTGGGGGGAGAAAGAATTAGTCCCTCCGTCAAAGGGCTTATCTTTTCTTCTTTATGCCAATTAGTAACTGCAGCAGATCGTTCATGGGTAATATTGAGAAGAAGAAAAAAATAGAAATGCTCACCCAGCAGGTCCGATGAACTTCTAGTTATTATTCTAATGCTATTATATCCGGTTGTCTCTGGCTTGTAGGGAGCTGCTCTCTCCCCTGTATTGTTTGATTGAGATAAGCCCGAATTTCTCCCAGTAAATGTGGAGCTGCCGCTCCGCACTAATTAGAAGAATGCTCGGGCAAAACTAATCCCTGCCCCGACAGGGCTTGGATGAGCCTCATGGCTCACTATCAAACAAATACCGGAGTGATAACGGAAGCCCCCGCTCTTCACAGCCGTCCCGCCATGACGCCAACTGCTCTGTTTGCCTGTCAATCTTGGGCTGCCATCTCTCACTTCCAGCTTGTGCTTCCCCTTGGTTGTAGATTGTCTTGTGGGAGAAGACTGAGGCAATGTAGGAAGTGAGCGCCTCTGCCTTTTCCTTGTCGTCTGTTATCACTCTGCCATCCACTTTGAGTAGCTGGACACCCTTCACTTTCTCGTGTCTTTTGTTCTGGATGTATCTGAAGAAGGCTTTCTTGTTGTGCTTAGCATCCCTTGCTATTCTCAGTTCATTTCCTGCTTTAGCCCTCCTGACACCATCCCTGCAATTCCTTCCTATTTTTTTATATTCTTCTTTTGTGGCCTGGCCCTGCTTCCACTTCCTGTACATGTTCTTTTTCTCTTTCAGGCTGTCACTTAGCCTTTTGTGGAGCCATGTGGGCTTCCTCTGCTGTTTTCTACACTTTTTTCTTGATGGAATTGTCCATAGCTGTGCTTCGAGAATCTTCTTTTCAAGCTTTCCCACCCCTCTTGGACGCCTTTTCCCTTAAGGGCGTGTTGCCCTGGCACTTCGCTTATCATTCTTCTGAGTTCGTTAAAGTTGGCTTTCCTGAAGTCCAGGATGCGTGTTTGGCTCCAGTTACCCTTTGTCCCCTTCATAATTGAGAATTCAAGTATCACGTGGTCACTTTCCCCCAGAGTTCCCCTGGTTGTTGTTTTGTCCACCAGGCCGTCCCTGTTAGTTCGCATTCAATTGAGGATAGCTGATCCTCTCGCCCCTTCCCCTACTTGCTGCTGGAGAAAGTTGTCGGCAGCGCATGTCCGGAATCCCTTGGAGGGGCCATGCTTGGCAGAATCTGTCTCCCAGCACATACAGTATCAGGGAAATTGAAGTCCCCCATGATGACTACATCGTTCCACATGGAAATGCTGGCAAGCTGCTTTTCGAAGGTTGCATCCTTGTCCTCTTTTTGACTGGGTGGTCGGTCATCAACACCAATAGCTATGTTTTTCTTATTTTTTGCTCCCTTTAAATTAAGCCAGATGCTCTCAAAGGGGCCACTAAGTTCCTCTTACATATAGTGCAATTCCACTTCCCTTTTTGTCCTTTCTATTTTTCTTAAACAGGTTGTATCCATCAATTGTAGAGTTCCAGTCATGTAAGTCATTGAAGTTCCTTCTTGCTGTGCCCTGGTTTTCTTCCTACGTTTTTTGGGAGACTGGTGTGGGCCCTGCCTGAGGTTTTTTCTCTGTTGAAATGTATAAGTCTTTGCCAGATGATGGTATGCCCTGCTGCACATCTCCCTCCCCTACAGGTCTTCGTTGAAAGCCCTCCTGATGAAGTTTTTCATGTAGTGGCCAAACACCTGGTTCCTGTTCTTTCTGAGGTGCAGCCCATCATCTGCCAGGAATCCATCTTCCAGGAAGCTTACCTCATGGTCCCAGAATCCAAATCTCTCTTTACAGCAATGGAACGTTTTAGCCTGCATGTCAGTTCAGAATTCTGAGAGGGACATAGTCTTGGACATGGTTGGACAGACAGTTTGGGGAGCACATGAGCCTTTAGTGAATCATAGCAGTTCACAGCTTGCCCTTTTCACATAATTCCCCCCCCCCCCAAATTGCAATATCAGATGCAGTTTATTTCTTCATTGTGGCCTCTGCATCACACATTATGGGTTCTGTGCCTGCGCAGTGCCTGTTGCTGGGAAGATTCAAAAGCTTTTAATGGTTTTGGTGGGAACTCCGTGCCCTCCCCCCCCATTGTATAAATGGGCAGAGTGCCCGCCATTTCCCCAGTCTTCTTGCAATCGCCATTCATTGTGCCTCGAGCCTTTTGTTTGTCTCTTGTAGCTATATTCAAAGTTTACCATTACTCTCTTGATTCATAGGTTTCTCTCTTTATACTCTTATCCAAGTTTATACCTACCTAATCTCCCCCCGTTTGAAAAGTTTTTCCCTCTTTTCCCCTTCTCAAATAAAATATATATAAACTCCCCTCTATCGTTATTCTCTTGTTAAGATTCTTCTTCCGCTTGCTGTCTTTCTATCTCTTTCTTCCGATGGCTCAATGGGCAGCTTTTCGCAGGTGTTCCCAGTGTGGGGCTAAAATCTCCCCCACTGATCCTCATGACCTGTGCCTTCTGTGCTTGGGAGAAGGCCACAGGACTGACAGGTGTGGCCATTGCCAGTCCTTCACCAGACAGGCCCGCAAGAACCGGGAGAACCGTCTGCGGAAAATGCTGTGGGACCAGGCTTTGGTCACTATGAAGAAGGTCTCGGCGGAGACCACTGCGGCAAGTCCATCTAAGGCTGCTCCTCCCCGTCCATCGGATGGTGGTACAACTCCCAAGGAGGCAAAGCACTCCTCTCATTCTCATTACAAATTGAAGGAGAAGAGGAAGCATGTCAGGTCCGACGAATCTGCTGCGCCGAAGAGACCCAAAAAGGATAAGGTCGATAAGACGTAACACAGGCACAAGAAGCATGCTAAAGTGCTTCGCGCAGAATCGGTATCGACCCCACCTTTGGTACCGATCGCCGTTTCGATCCCTATGCCGACTGAACCGAACATTCAGTCGGTCATGCAGGTGACTCCACTGGAGTCTCCTCCACGAATCATTTATTTCAGCTCCGTCTACTGACCGTTCTGACCCTGTGGTCAGAGGTTCGATGTCTGACGGTGAGATCCAGGACTCTCCGCCACGGTCTCAGACTGGCCTGCTGGCGGCACATTCGCCGACACCGATGCCTACTTCTCTGGAAGCATCTCCGAGGGCTCCTCCATGCCCAACTTCTCTGCAACAACAGCAGGCCCCAGTGCAACCATCTAAAACTTGGGTCCTCAAACTATGGCCCACGGGCTGGATCTGGCCCGCCATGCTCATTTACCTGGCCCACCAGAGAGGTTTTGGTCTCCCTGCACCCACCGCCGCTGCCTTGCTTGCTCTGAGATCATTTTGGACTCACTCGGAGATCTCCAAGCAAGTGAGCCACTGCCTTGCCTTGCGCGCCCACCACCACCATTTTACCGGCCCACAGGTACCCCTGCCTCACCAGCCTGTGCCTGCCGCCATCGCCTTTCAACTGTCCCTCTGTTGAAAAAGTTTGAGGACCCCTGATCTAAATACTGGGTTCTTCTGCCATCCGGGGACTTTGATCCATCTTGGTCCTGTCCATGGGACTATTACCCGCCCTACGGCTACTATCCGAGGCCTCTTCATTCCACTCCTCATTCAGAGATGCCCCTTCGACTTCTGCGGCTGCTCTTTCTCAACCTCCACCCTCTCCTGCTGGGTCATCATCGAGTCCCCCTTAACATTCTGATTTGAATTCGGATGACTCCAAGCAGGCGTCCACATCTCTAGATGCTGTGATCTCCACTCAGGGTCCCGGTTCCCCTGAAGATTCTCATGCCAGTTTTGGAGAACTGCTGTCGAGAATGATGAAGTTGTTGGAGATTGATGTCCAACATCGCATCGATCCCAACCAAGACAATATCTATGACATTGTCAGGAAAGACAATCCTCCATTGCTTTTCCATTTATTACAACTCTTCGGCAAGCTATGACAGATACCTGCCAGCTTCCGAATCAGCCACACCCAACGTCTAGGAAGCTCAAATTGATGTATAAGGTTCGAGAACAAGACAATCTTGTTCCTCCTCAAACATCCCAAGCCCAACTCTATCATTACCGAGTCTTCCCACGGTCGGGAGAAAAAGGAACACTCAATGCCTAAGGACAAAGAGGGTAGAAAGATCGCTATGCTGTCTCGCCGTATCTATGCTGCCATGGGACTCAGGCTGCGTATCTCTAACTACGAAGCTATCATGGCGAGGTATCAATATTTCCTCATGCAAAAGCTCGAGTCCCTCACCTCTACTCTCCCAGAGCAGCAGAGGGATCTTGCTCGGATGTTCACCCGTGAAGCTATGCAGCTGTCTATCCAGCAACTTAATACGGTGAGACATCATGTCGATTGTGACTCCAGGGCTCTTGTTGGTGCCATTGCCCTTAGTCGCCATGCCTGGTTACGCTTGGGTAACCTTCCTGATGAAACCAAGAGGTGTGTGGAGAACATCCCTTTCGATGGCTCCGGGCTTTTCCACTCCAAAACAGATGACAAGTTGGAGAGCATACAGAAGGCTCGCCTGTCAGCCCATTGTATGGAAACACCTTCCCAGACTCGATGTAAGTGGCCTTGGCCTCACTCTCAATATCGTTACCAGCCTTATCCTCAGTATGCTGGCCGTCAGCAGTTCCAGTCGCGCCAAAAAATGGAACTGCAGGCAGAAGGCGCCTAGATACCAGCAAGCCCATCGTCATCCCGACACCAACAAATGCCAGTGTTGACGGGACGCGCGAACCTCTCCTCAGTTCTCTAACCCACCCCTCTTCCTTTTGGGGATTGGCTGCAAAGCCAACTCCCCATTTGGGAGTCTATCACATCTGATCGTGATATCTCCATCGTGGAGCATGGATATAAAATCGAGTTTGACACTGTGCCTCCTCCGGGACCAATCCGGTATGCGCCCTCTTCTCCAGTTCTCCAAGATGAAGTTTCCCAGTTACTTCCTAAAGGAGCGATTCGACAGCTGCACCGCTCTGAAGGCTGCGCAGTTTCTACTCGAGATACTTTACGGCCCCCAAGAGGGACGGTGGTCTACACCCAATATTGGACTTGCGTGGCGTGAACAAATACATCAAAACCAAAAAATTCTGCATGACCACGCTCCACAATATCCTTCTGTTGCTCAGGAAAGAGGATTGGTTCGCATCCCTGGACTTAAAGGATGCTTATTTCCACATAAGCATCCATCCCACTCACAGGCATCTCCTCCAGTTCACTGTCGGTACCAACATATACTTTGTATGAATACAATGTGCTCCCTTTCAGTCTCGCTACTGCTCCGAGAGTCTTCACCAAGTGTATGGCTCCCATATGCACCCATCTTTAGGCTTCAGGGCATTCATATTCACCCTTACCTCGATGACTGGCTTATCGTCTCCTCTTCTAGGGAGGGCCTTCTAGCAGCCATTGACACAACCTGTTCTCTCCTTGACAGACTCGGACTATGCATTAATGTTGAAAAATCCTGCCTTGTTTTCCTTCTCAGGTCATCAACTTCATTGGAGCTTGCCTCAATTCGCTTCACGCCCAACCTTTTCTTCCTGGGGACCAGAAGGACAGGCTGCTTTTGTCCATCACACGGATTACTGGTCAGCGGATTGTTCCAGCACATTCCATGCAGAAGCTTCTCGGCCATATGTTTAATTTAATTGTGTTGTAAGCCGCCCCGAGGCTTGTGGCAAGGGGCGGCCTATAAATTTGTAAATAAAAAATAAAATAAATAAATAAATATGGCATCTACAGTTTCGGTGGTACAGAACGCCAGATTACGGATGAGACCTTTACGACTCTGGTTCAACCACTTCTTCCACCCACAACGCAATCGACCACACCGTCTGCTTCAGCCACCTACCTCGATTCTTCGCACCCTGTCCTGGTGGACCATGGAGGTCAACCTTTCTGCTGGGGTTCCATTCCGTCCACCACAACCAACTCTCTGCACCAACACCTCCTTGACAGGTTGAGGAGCCCATTGCTTGAATCTACAGACTCAGGGTACCTGGCAAGGACACGAGACCACCAGACACATCAGTTATTTGGAGATGCTGGCACTCTTCAAAGCTCTTTGGTCCTTTGAGAATATCCTTCGAGACTGAACCATACAGATTGCATCGGACAATATTGTGACTGTGTTTTACATAAACAGAATGGTATGAGGTCGGCCCCCCTGGCTTATCACGCTCTCCGCCTGTGGGACTGGTGCATTGTCCGCAGGATTGCTCCTCTAGCTGTTCATCTCATGGGGACCGACAACGAAGAAGCCGACTCTCTCAGCAGACACATGTTGAGAACTCACAAGTGGGAGTTAGACCGTCAAGTCTGCCAACACCTCTTTCAACTCTGGGGACCACCAGACATAGACTTATTTGTGACTTATGACAACTCTGTCTGCATGATGTATTGCTCCCGAGAGGGCATCGGTCCGAATTCTGTCGGGGACTGTTGTGAGGGTGTTATAAAAACACCCTCACGCTTGGAGGTGCTTTAGCTGCAATAAATTCTTCAAACAGGAGCTGAGGTTCTAAATTGGTTTATTGCTCATTATCTACAAGATTTATGGTTAAACAAATATCTTAATGGCAAGGCACGTATGTGAAGGAACGATGTTCCCCTAACAATGATCTCATCCCTCCCCCTCCCCCTGTTTCTTTCTTCTCCGTTCTTCCCGAAGCTGATAAGAGCGCATCATTCGTCTTGGTTAGCGTCAATCAAGTCAATGCCTCCTAGCTGCCCGTCCCCTTCCGGCCCGCTGCTTTCCTCCTCCTCCGGCACAGTATTCCCCCCCCCCCATTTCTCCTTCACAGTCTGTATGGTTTAAAGGGCCAGCCTCCTGGGAAGCAGCCGGGGACCCCTGACAACCCTCAGGAGCCACCTGATTCGTTTCTTCTTCTGGAAGTGTCTGCTCTTTCCTGCTCCTAGTAATCACGGTTACCTCCTCCTCGCGAGGAGGAGCCACTGCCGTGCTCTCCTGCACGACAGGGACACATTGATGATTCCCTGGACAAACAGATTCTTCTACGATTTTCCTCCCATACTGCTGATAACAAGAACCCTAACCAAAATCAATCAGGATGATGCTAGAGGGATCCTCATAACTCCTTGGTGACCCTGACAGTCATGGTTCCCCACCATTCTTCGACTTTCCAGGAACAACTTTCTTCGCCTTCTTTGGGTTCCACATCTGCTTGCTCAACAACATGGTGCCATTCAACATCCAGATCTACTTTATCTCAACCTTACGGCCTGGCTCATTCGATAACGGGCACTTCCTCCTCGGTACCAAAGAATTTGCCGAATCCGACACATCTAAGCTTTTCGACGCAAAGCTTTTCCCCTATTACTACCCAAAGGCTTTCTAAATGGATTGTAGAGACCATTGAACTGTCTTATCGTCTCTCCAAATTGGACCTACCGGTCACGCCTAAAGGACACTGCAAGGGCTGTCGCGGCCTCCTCTGCCCTTTCTGCTGGCATTCCCATGCACGACATCTGCAGGGCGGCTACTTGGTCTACCCCATGTACTTTCACAAGGCACTACCTCCTGGATGTCAGGGCCAGAGAGGACTGCTCTTTCGGCCATGCAGTCCTCTCCTCCGTTCTTCAGTGATGACACCGTCCCGCCTCCGGGTGTGGTAAGCTTACTAAGCACCCATAATGTGTGATGCACAGAGGCCACGATGAAGAAAGGCAGGTTGCTTACCTGTAACTGTCGTTCTTCAAGTGGCCATCTGTGCATTCACACATCCCGCCCTCTGGCCCCACTTGGTGTCGGTGACTGGGTTGCCAGGAGTTGCCTGTCTTTTATACACAGGTATATCCTGCTTACTGTGTATACATGCTCACTTATGAGCATTTCTACCTTGCTGTTTTTTGACAGTTGATCCTTACTTGTCACTTACTGTCAAATTCGATTGACTGAAATCCACCTGGGGGCGAACGGACAGTCTTCAGTAGACTGGGGAAATGGTGGGCACTCTGCTCATTTATACTGGGTGGGGGGGGAAGGGCGCGGAGTTCCCACCAAAACCGTTAAAAGCTGTTTAATCTTCCCGGCAACAGGCGCAGCACCCATAATGTGTGAATGCACAGATGGACACTCGAACGACAGTTACAGGTAAGCAACCTGCCTTTCTGACAGGGCTCCTGGTGAAATTCGTCATACTTTTCCTTTGGCCAAGTGAACTTTGGAAGGTCCAAGATGCTGGCATTTGCACTTGTGCCTGAGAGATCCCACGGGGGGGGGAGCTCTGCACATGTTCAGTAACACCAGAAAATGTACTCTAGGGACAGCCTCCCCTGCACCCCAATAATACTTCTAGTTAAAAAAAAAAAAAGCTTTGATAGTGTGATGGGCAAAATTGTTTAAGGCATGGGTCCTCAAACTACAGCCCACGGGCCGGATCTGGCCCGCCATGCCCATTTATCCGGCCCGCCTCAGAGGTTTTGGACTTGCTGCGTGCATGCGTGGGGCGAGGCAGCGGCTTGCTTGTGCAGAGATCGTTTTGGACTCGCTCGGAGAAAATGATCTCCTTGTGAGCAAGCTGGTGCTTCAATGTGCACACGCCCAGTGGTGGCTTGCTTGCAAGGAGATTGTTTTCTCCGAGCGAGGAGATCATTTTGGACTCACTCGGAGAAAATGATCTCTGCGCACGCACGCTCCAGACCGCACCGCCTTGGCAGCTTGCGCCCATTGCCAGCACCTTTCAACTGGCCCCCCTTTGATAAAGTTTGAGGACCCCTGGTTTAAGGTGTTGTAGCAGGTGTATTGTGTTGAATGAACTGACTGGAGTTGTGCGTAGGTTATACTGCAGTAAGGGTGCTGAATTTATTTCAGCTTGACAACTATGATGAGGAAGCTCTGGGGGGGGCTGCATTCCACTGGTGGGCAGAACCAAATACAAAATGAGCAGGGCCTGAATAACAAAAGCACCTTCATGTATCAAAGCGAAACTGTTATTACCTTTAGGAAAGGCATTTAAAATATTTTGGAGTGATGAAAAAAAAAATCCTGCAAAAAGCAAGGAAACCACCTGACCATCTGGGGAAAGGGAGAGTGACAATCTGAGGATGTCTGGCCTCATGTACCACCCCCCTCCCTGCATTAAAGACATTAAAAACAGTAGAGGCTGATTTCCCCCAACTGTGAACTGCTGTGTTTCACTAAAGGCCCTTCTGTGTCTTTCAGAACGGAGGCTGCAAATGTAGAGAAGATCACCACCAAACTGCTGAAGGCTGGTGCAAAACCAGACCAGATTGGCATCATCACACCCTACGAGGGGCAGCGCTCTTACCTCGTGCAGTACATGCAGTTCAGCGGCTCCTTGCACACCAAGCTCTACCAGGTTTGAGCTTGGCTTTCTCCATCTGCTTTCTGGGCTTCCTGATGTCAAGCCTACTAGTCTTCGCCCTTTGTTCAGGGCAACTGCACCTGTATTTATGAATATTCTTCCCGAGAGCACAGGATCTCAGCCACTGCCGGGTCATGAATTGTGGGGGATAGCGTAGTATGAAAAAGCAGCATTGGACTCTGTGAGTGTTAACCTCCATTACAGCCTACTCGTTTGTGGATGCTTGGAGTAGCAGTCTCCAAGACATCTGGAGCACAGCACATCCGGGACCGCTAATGGGCCCTCTCTGGTTGTGCCTGATTGCTTTAGAGGTTGGGCTGTGCATCTGACTCTGAATTCAGAGATGCCTCAGTTTCAAAATGAAGTGCAGCAGATTAAAACAACAACTTTGTAACCAAGAAAACATTAACTTTTGCATTGGTAGAATTTGAAAAAGCGACTCCCCCCCCCCCCCCTCAAAATACAGTGAGGCTGGGAAAAGATTGTTCTTAGATTGTGGAAGTATTTTAAGCAATTGATTACAAGGGTCAGAACTATGTCTGAATGAAACGGAAGGAGTAAGTCACTCATGATTGTTTTGAAAAAAGATATGGCATCCCTGGGAGTGTGAGGGAATCAATACTTGCCGTAGCTGGACTCTTTGCTCTCTTTTACTCCTCCCTCACTCCTTCTCAGGAAGTGGAAATTGCCAGTGTCGATGCTTTCCAAGGGCGAGAGAAAGACTTTATTATCCTGTCCTGCGTCAGAGCCAACGAACACCAAGGAATCGGCTTTCTGAATGATCCTCGCCGTCTCAACGTGGCTCTCACGAGAGCAAGGTGCGGAAGCAGTCTTCCAGTGCAAACCAATTATGCCTGCTAGTCCCAGAGAGTCCTTTGCTTCTGCCCAGCTAAAAAGTTTGGATTCCCAGGAATCTAGTGAAAGCCTAGTCACTTGATACAAGGGCCAAGCAACTCGGCCAGCAGTCAGCATGGGTGGCATGCTTTGCATAGATGTTTGGAAATATATTGAATTAAGAATTTAACTATCTGCCACAAGCCATACTTTTATATTTAAAGGCACATAAAGCTATGTGCCTTTAAATATACAAATTTGCACACTGCTCTGTGGTTGGCTTAAAAAACAACATAAATAAAAGTAGTTACCAGTTAGAAAAAGTCAAAGAGAATATAGTGGGTAAAAACATTGCCATCAGACTAAAACCCAATTAGGTGATTGTTGAAAGAGTGAGGCAAATGGGGGGAGGGGGTGCCGCCAAGCACTGAAGGGAAATGGGTGTGTGCACCAGGCAGGTCTCCTTGGGAAGGCTTCTCTGTACCAGGTGCCACCGCTAGTGAGATTCTCTCGCCAGCCATCACCCGCCTGACTTCAAAAGGCTGCAGGGTGGCATAAATATGGAAAAGGGCACTGGACGAAAAATTTAACATTCGGGCAGGTTTCTTTTGTTCCCCCCTTTTTATTTTTTTTTTTAAATACAGAGAAAAAATACAAATACAGACACATTACAATATTTTATTTTTATTTATTTATTAAAACACCAAAAATTCATATAATGTTGATTAGGTTTACAACCTTTACCTTCTATCAGTACTGCCTTTTACAAAATCTTCCCAAATTTCATTATTTGCTTTTATTAATCCTTTAAAAATTTTTATTTCTGTTGTCAGTTTATCATTAATTACCATATTCCATATTTTATTATACCATTCATGCCTTTGCATCATAACCCAATTCTGTTTCCAATATTTAACTATCACTAACCTAGCTGCCATTATCAAACTTAAGATCAATTCTTTCTTAACATCATTTATATCTTGTTTTTCAATCAACAGCAATAACACAATTCTCAGTGACATTTCTAAGTCTTATATCTAAAATTTCTCTAATTTCCTTAAATACCACAATCCAAATCTTTTGTATATTATCACAATCCCACCACATATGTTTGTAAGTTTCAATCCCTTTCCCACATCTCCAACATATATTAGAATATCTATCATCAATTTGATTTAACTTAACTGGTGTTAAATACCATCTCCATATCACTTTATAGCCATGTTCTTTAATTTTAACCGACATATTCTCATATACACTTCTATTCCAAATATTCTTCCACTCCTTGTCTTTTATTTCACCTACGTCCATTTCCCAAATTGATTTTAAACTTTTTGTCTGATCCCCTAACTCCATTAATATCCTATAAATTTTAGCAATTCTTCCTTTGCTTACATATTCTTTATCAATCTTGCATTCTTTTACAATCGTTTCAAATTTTGTTAATTGTCTTTCTTCCTCTTTAAATTTTATCCTCCATCTTTATCCATTTTTCAAATTGAATTAAATTTAACCAATTTAATTTGGCTACTGTCAATATACTCCTTAATTGTGCTATATTTTTAATGTTATTTTTCCAGTCTTCCCATTTGTATATATGTTTATTTTTTTAATGTATCAATCTAATCCTTTGGTTCTATTTTTGGAAATTTCTCCATTTCGACCACTGGTGTTAACAGAGAAATTCCCGGGATTAACTGCTGTCTCCATTTTTCCCATACTTCCATCGTATTTTTTAAAAAGGGATTTTGAATTCTCTTAATAATCTTTTTAATATCCTTTCTAAACCAGTATATCTCTAAGTGATCACCTATTTCCCTTAGTTCTTTTAGTTCGATATCACTCCATATTTGTTCTTTGCTTTGGGCTATAATATCTGGAACTGTCTTTAATTGGTTTGCAACCCAATACCTTTTAACATCTGGAATGCCCAGCCCTCCTTTTCTTTGTGATTCATACCACAGTGCTTTACTTATCCTTGCTCTCTTCCCTCCATTACAATAAACCTCCAATAATGTTTGCATTTCCTTTAATTCTTGATCATAAAACCTGATTGGGATCATCCAAAACAAAAAATTAATCTTTGGCAGAATTTTCATTTTTGTTACTGCTATTCGTCCAAACCATGATAATTTTACCTTTTCATATTTTCCTATTTTATCTTTTATGTCCTCCTTTAACTTGTCGTCATTTTTCTTCTTTAATTCTTGAGTATCTTTTGGACTATTGATTCCTAAGTATCTAATGCTATCTACTATTTTTAATTTATATTTTTCTTTTAATATATCCAATTCTTCACTATTATGATTATATAACATCATTTCCAATTTGTAAATATATTCTCTCTATAGTATTTATTGGGTATTGAAATGTTAGCAATGTGTCATCTGCGAACAAATTAATTTCTGACGTACTCCAATTCCTTCTATCTGTGTATCATTCCTAATTGCATTTGCCAATCTTTCCATCATTAAAACAAACAATATTGGGGATAAAGGACAACCCTGTCTCGCTTAGGGTTATTGTTTCTGTAATACCATCATTTACAATTATTTTTGCCATATTTTCTAAATATAATTGATTTATTACTTTCTTAAACTTTACTCCAAATCCCATCTTCTCTATTAAGAGCTTCATTGTTGCCCATTCCACACAGTCAAAGGCTTTAAATATATCTAATGCTAGTATGCTTGCCTTTATATTTTGCTTCTCAGTATAATAGTTAATATTTAATACTCTCCTTACCACATCTGACATTTGTTGACCACTTATAAACCCACATTGATCATTATTCATATATGTTGTTGTTAGTCGCAAAGTCGTGTCCGACCCATTGCAACCCCATGGACAACATTCCTCCAGGTCTTCCTGTCCTCCACCATCTCCCGGAGTCTGCTTAAGCTCGCACCAACTGCTTCAGTGACTCCATCTAGCCACCTCATCCTCTGCCGTCCCCTTCTTCTTTTGCCATCTATTGTTCCCAGCATTAGACTCTTCTCCAGGGAGTCCTTCCTTCTCATTAGGTGGCCAAAGTATTTTGCTATCATTACTCCAATTGTCTCCAAGAATTTGGAATTGTTTGCCCTTCCATTATTTTATTAAACATCATTTTCATGATGTTATCTAAAGGAGCGCTTGCGTCCATATATGTCTTCCCGCCCCCTGAGATTGGCGGCAGAGGCCCTCCTCCGGGAACCCTCTGTGAAAGCTATTAGGAGGGTGAGTACCCGGAGGAGGGCCTTCTCTGCGGTGGCGCCCCACCTATGGAATGTGCTCCCCAGAGAGGTCCATCTGGTGCCGTCGTTATTTGCTTTTCAGCGCCAGGCCAAGACCTTTTTATTTAAATGATATTTTAACTGTTAATTGTTGTTGTTATTTATTTATTATACACCTGCCGAGATGTATCTGGGTTTTTTAAATTTTATTCAATATTTGTTTATTTGCTTTGTAAGCTGCCCGAGGCTTGTTGCGAAGGGGGAGGCATAAAAATGCTTTAAATAAATAAATAAATTTTAGGGACTAATAATTTTTTAACATTTTTATAATATTCAGCACCCAATCCATCAGATCCTGGTGTTTTACCTGTTTTTAATTTACTAATAACTTCCAATATCTCCTCTTCTTCTATTTCAGTTTCCTTAATTTCTTTATCCTCTTCTCGGATTTTACACTTTAAATTCTTTTCTATATATATATATTAGACTTTCTTTCAAATCTACCGTATTTTTTGCTCTATAAGACGCACCTGACCATAAGACGCACCTAGTTTTTAGAGGAGGAAAACAAGAAAAATTTTTTCCTGAATCAAATGGGCACATAATCACAGGCACATTCCCCATCACTTCCCCATGGGCTGCACATCTGACAGGCTTACTGCACACACATATTCGCTCTATAAGACGCACAGACATTTCCCCTTACTTTTGAGGAGGAAAAAAGTGAGTCTTATAGAGCAAAAAATATGGTATTTCATTTCCCTTATATAATTTGTCAAAAAACCTTTGGAAAATTAAAAGTTTTTCTATCATCTTATTATATCTTTCCCCTTTTTCATTCTTTATTACTCCAATTAAATTTTTTGCTTTTTTGACCTGTTTGGCTCCAGCATTTTGGAACTTTTATTACTATTTTCATAAAATTCCCTTTTCAAGTAAATTAGTTTTCTTTGAACATGTTCTAATTCAATATTTTGTATTTCTTTTCTTTTTGCTGTTAATTCTAACATAATTTTGTTTTCTCTACTTTTAATATATTTTCTAGTTCTTTAACTTCTTCCTCTAGTCTCTTTATATGTTGCTCTTTTTTTTTAAATTGTATGAAAATTTTATTCCTAACCCTCTTATCACTGCTTTCATTGTATCCCATATTACACTTGTATTACTAACTCCTTTTTCATTTATTTCCCATATTTCTTTTAATTCTTTTCCCATTTTTTTCTAAAATCTTTTCATTTTTAAAAATCCTTAAATCAATCTTTCATCTATTTGCCTGACTATAATCACATTTTATTTCCATTGTTATCATTGCATGGTCTGAAATTTTAATTACTTTTATATCCACCTTGACTATCTTGGACAATATTTCTGATGTTACAAATATATAGTCTATGGAGAGGATGAGCCTCCTGCTGCTATGCTCAACTTCTCCTTCTCACTATCTCTTCTCTCCTTCTGTGTCTTCCTTCTTGAAAATGTAGAACTGTCCTTTAACTTTTGCATTTGCGCTACGTATTCCTCATCCAGGATAATTCCAAGCGTGTTCAGTAATTCCAGTGCTTCTTCCTTTGTATCCACTCTTTAATATTTTCCATTATATACAAACCTCATAAAAATCAGGAACCTCCAACTATATGTTATGGAATTCTTTTGTAGTATTTGGCAGACTTGAGACATATCTCTTCTTCATTGCAAAGTCTCATTACATAGATCAGGAAAGACTTGAATCTGATGACCTTCCAGCATAATTGATGTCATATTCCGTAATTTCCGCATCAGTTGTTCTTTTTTTGCATATGACCAAAATCTAACCACAACGTCTCTCGGTATTTTTCTTCCTGGTCTTCTTGGGCCAACTCTATGTATTGCATTGATATCATATCTTGTAAAGGAAACATCTGGAAGAATAGTTTTAGCCCAATTCAATATTGATTGGATCAATTTATCTTCATTCTCTTTCGCATCCTCTGGATATCCTTTAAGACATATATTTGATCTTTGTTGTCTATCTCGGATCTCAATCACACTTTTAGAGACCTGGTCTATCATAGTCATCTGCTTTTTTTAACTCTTTCTCTTGTTCTCTCACCTGAGCTTTCACTTCTGTAATTATTTGGAAATTCTCTTGATTTTGTTTAGCTAATTCTTTTATTCTTCCATTCATATTATCTATTTTAATATCCAGCTTCTTCAGATCACTCTTCATCTCTTCTTTCACACCATCAAATCCTGAATCCATTTTTGTCTTTATTTCTCTTATTCCTTGTAGAAGTATAACAGAATTATCTAATTGTATTGATGAAGTCGTTGCTTTTTCCAGTGATTTTTCTGATGATGTTTTCTTTTTCCCACTCATCTCTACTCTTTAGTCGCAAATCTGATGGACGAGGTTTGTCAGAAGGATCTTGTTTTGCTCTGGATCTTTGCCAAACAGTCTTCTGTTTGGAAAGATCAAGATCTCATGTTTTCTGCACTTTTACTGCGCTTGGACATACAGTCTACAACTATTACTTCCAACTAAGAGGAGAGAGCTCTTGGATTTAATGATCTTAGTTGCAGTCCACCATTGAATTACACTTTCAATCAATAAATGAATTAGCAGCTGCAATTTAACAATTAGCCAGCAGAGGGAGCTCAAATTCAGATGCAGTTCAGGTTCAGATGCAATTCCGTTACGTAATTTGTTTTGTCTATTGCACTTGCTTGTTTATTTGTTGGGGGGGTTGCTTTTTTATTGCTCATTATTTTCTTATAATATAAACAACTTAGCAGAAAAGTTAGTCCTGGGATGTTAATTAGCTTTAATCTGCATTCCTTACAGCTATGTCTGACTGTTTTCCGTTTCGGCACTCTCTCGGCCTTCCAGGTTTTATGCATTTATCCAGTGTTTCTTTATCTTAATTTGAGTATATTTTAATCATGTTTTTGTCAATGATCAGGGGGAGTGAAAGATTTTAGCATCCGGAATCCATTCCGAGCTAGCTCCACCCCCTCCGTTGCCAAATATTTCTGATCAGGCCCCAAATTTCACAAGGAAAGGAATCTGTGGGGTGTGGGAAAAGGTTTTTAATTATTGGCACTAAAAGAACATTTCCCTTACAGTAGCCTAATGTTTGCTGGGGGCTGAGCCCATGTGCCAGCGCAAGGATGTGGGCAGCTAGAAAGGCAAAGGGGCAAAACACTTTCCTAGAATTTTTCTTTCCGTGAGCATACGCACTCATGTTCATCAAAATGCCCAAGCACTGATTGTTTGGTTGAAATGTGTGCTAGTTCAGGTGTGCATGTATTCACAATGGATTTGGGACATTTTTGTATCTATGTATGTGCGGAGTACCATCTCTGTAAGTAAGAAATTGTGTGACACCATGTTCTCATTGTCCAAACTCCATCGGAAAGCACATTTTGCTTTAGCTGAGGCAAGCAGCAGGTTTGCGAAACACACAAGTTCAACAAAGGGTTTCTTTTGTGTGCATTTCTGGCATCAACTGGATTGGTTTCAACAACCCAAACATTTTTCTTGAGACTGTGCCAAGCAGAGTTGTGGGGACCAGGCTTGAAAAGGACAAGGATTTCTCAGCCTTCTCTCCAAGCTAACGTGGGCAACCAGCATCTGTGGAGAAATGTAAAAGCCTTTTTCTTTCATTCTCCTGTTTTATAATAACATCATTTCCGATTTTTCTTAATTAACTTGCAGTCCACTATACTTCCCAAATTCCTTTAAATGTAAATATATTCTCTCTATAGTATTTATTGGGTCTTGAAATGTCAGCAATGTGTCATCTGCGAACAAATTAATTTCTGATGTACTCCTATTCCTTTTATCTGTGTATCATTCCTAATTGCATTTGCCAATCTTTCCATCATTAAAACAAATAATATTGGGGATAAAGGACAACCCTGTCTCGTCCCTCAGCTTAAGGTTATTGTTTCTGTAATACCATCATTTATAATTATTTTTGCCATATTTTCTAAATATAATTGATTTATTACTTTCTTAAACTTTACTCCAAATCCCATCTTCTTTATTAAGAGCTTCACTGGTGGCCATTCCACACAGTCAAAGGCTTTAAATACTGTATTTTTCTGACTATAAGACACCCCCATGTGGATGCCCCCCACTTTTACTGATCTCCAAGCGAGCAAGCTGCTGCTGTGCGTGCACGCGCGCCCATCGCCTCCCCACACATGCGCACCTGCACCAGTCTCCCCCCCTCTGATTGCGCCTGCCTTCCCCCCCCCCAAGCGCGCCCATGGTTCTCCTCTCGGCCCCCCACGTATAAGACGCCCCTCCATTTTTAGGTAAATATTTTTATGAAAAAATATCATCTTATACATGGAAAAATACAGTATATCTAATGCTATTATGCTTGCATTTATATTTTGCTTCTCAATATAGTAGTTTATATTTCGTATTCTCCTTAATACATCTGACAGTTGTCAACCTCTTCTAAACCCACATTGATCATTCCTTATATATTTATCTATAAATTTATTCAGTCTCTTTACCAATATCGCTGTAAAGATCTTGGCATCTTGATTAATGAGAGATATCGGAGCATAAGATCCAGAGTTTGTAAGATCTTTATTAGGTTTTGCTATCATTACTATCATGGATTGTCTCCAAGAGCTTGGACTTGTTTCCCCTTCCATTATTTTATTAAACGATGTTTTCATCTTGGGGACTAGTGGGGGGGGGGGGGTTGAAATTTTTATAATATTCAGCACCCAATCCATCAGATTCTGGTGCTTTACCTATTTTTAATTTATTAATAATTTGCAATATCTCCTCTTCTTCTATTTGAGTTTCCATAATTTCTTTATCCTCTTGTCAGATTTTACAATTAAATTCTTTTCTCTCTATATATATATAGAAAATATATCTGACTTTCGTTCAAATTCTGTTTCATTTCCCTTATATCACTTTTCAAAAACCTCTGAAAGATTAAAAGTTTCTCTTTCATTTGATTACATCTTTCCCCTTTTTCGTTCTTTATTACTCCAATTAAGCTTTTTGTCTTTTTAACTTGTGTGGCTCTGGCCAGCATTTTAGAATTTTTATTACTACTTTCATAAAATTCTCTTTTCAAATAAATTCAATTTCTTTGAACTTGTTCTATTTCGATATTTTGTAATTCTTTTTTTACCTGTTAATTCTAACATAATTTTGTTTTCTCTACTTTTTCTCTAATTCTTTTATTTCCTCTTCTAACCTTGTTATATGTTGCTCTTTCTGTTTTTTATATTATATGAATATTTTATTCCAAACTCTCTTGCCACTGCTTTCATTGTATTCCATATTACTCTTGTATTACTGCCTCCTTTTTCATTTATTTCCCATATTTCTTTTAATTCTTTTTCCATTTTTTCTAAGATCTTTTCATTTTTAAAAATCCTTAAATCTATCCTCCATCTATTTGCCTGACTATAATCACAATCTATTTCCATTTCCATTGTTATCATTGCATGGTCTGATATTTTAATTACTTTTATATCCACATTTAGGGGACTGCAGGTGGCGCAGTGGTTTAAACCGCTGTGCTGCTGGGCTGGTTGATTGAAAGGTCGCTGGTTCGAATCTGCACACGGGGTGAGCTCCCGTGCGCCATCCCAGCTCCTGCCAACCTTGCAGTTCGAAAGCATGCAAATGCAAGTACATAAAAAGGTACCACTTCGGTGGGCAGGTAACAGCGTTCCGTGCACTTCGGTGTTTAGTCATGCCGGCCACATGACCACGGAGACTGTCTGCGGACAAACGCTGGCTCCCTCGGCTAGGAAACGGGGATGAGCACCACCCCCTAGAGTCAGCCATGACTGGACTTAATGTCAAGGGGAAACCTTTACCTTATCCACATTTATTATCTTAGACAATATTTCTGGTGTTACAAATATATAGTCTGTTCTTGTAAAGTTTTTATGTCTGTTTGAATAAAATGTATAGCTTTTCTGATTACCATTTAATTCTCTCCAAACATCTTTTAATCTGTTTTATTAATAAATCTACTTAAATCTGTACTATTATATTTTACATCTAACTTTGATGGGTTGGATTTATCTTTTTCTTTATCCATAACCATATTATTATCACCCGCCATTATGACATATCCTCTTTTTATTTCTTCTATTTTTTTATATACCTTGCCGTACAACTCCCTTTGATTTATATTAGGTGCGTATATATTAGCTATATCACCTCTTGTCCATAAATCAGACCTTGTATTATAAGAAATCTCCCCAAATGATCTCTCTTTATAGCTTTTGTTTTAAATTCACATCTTTTTGCAGCAATAATTGCAACACCTCTTGATTTTGATGTGTCATATGATTTTTTGTATACATCTGCCCCGTATAATTTTAATTCATTCACTCCATCTTTCTTTTGATGTGTTTCTTGTAAAACTATAATATCTACTTTTTCCTTATAAATAGATTTTTCATTTCTAGCACATTTATGTCTTTCTCCCAAGCCATTTATATTCCAAGACACTATCTTCAATGTTTTTCCCATTCTTTCAATGGGAAAGGAGATGTTCTCCTCCCCGCCGCTTCAGGCTTCCATGGGGGTGGGGGAGAGGAGCCTCCCCTGTACAGACCCCAGACACCCACTCCACCCTCCCTGACCATCTATACCCATTTTATTTTATACTCAAATTTCTATTATAATTCAATACTTATTATTTAACAACCACAACACTACCAACTACAATATATTTTCTGTATCTATCACATGTAAATTTTCTTATCTCTTCTTGCTTCCTTCTTCTGTCTCTCTTCTTTCTGCTTCTAAGGAAAATCTGAACCTCCTGCTGCAAAACCCAATTTCTCCTTCTCTGGCCGATCTTCTCTCTTCTCTGTCATCCTTCTTGGAAATGTAAGCATATCCATTAATTTCTGCATTTGCACTGCATATTCATCATCATCAATTATTCTAAGCTCCTTTAATAACTTCAGCGCTTCCTCCTTTGTATCAGCTCTATAATATTTTCCATTCTATGAAAACCTCAGAAAGATCGGAAACCCCCAGCTATATTTAATGGAATTCTTTAATATTTGACAAACTTGGAACACATCTCTCCTCCATTGCAGAGTTTCAGTACATAAATCAGGAAACACTTGCATCTGGTAACCTTCGAACATGATTGATGTCATATTCTGCAATTTTCGTCTCAATTGTTCTTTTTTTGCATATCACCAGACTCGAACTACAATGTCTCTCGGTGCTTTTCTTCCAGCTCTTCTTGGGCTGACTCTATGTATTGCATCAATATCATATCTTGTAAAGGAGACATCTGGGAGAATAGATTTAGCCCAGTCCAGTATTGATTGAATCAGTTTATCTTCATTCTCATTCCCATCCTCTGGACATCCTTTAAGGCGTAAATTTGATCTTCATTGTCTATCCCAGCTCTCAATCACACTTTTTGAGACCTGATCTATCAATTTTTTATCTTGTTCTTCCATCTGAATTTTCACTTCTGTGATTGTTTGTTTATTCTCTAGGGTTTGTTTAATTAAATCTTTTATTTCTACACCCATATTATATATTTTGACATTTAAATGCTTGATATCAATCTTCACTTCTCTGAATTCTTGTAAAAGTATATCAAGCTTGTCTGGTTGTGTTGATGGTTGAGATGCTGGTATTGATTTATCCAGTGATGCTCTCTTTTTCCCATTCATTTCAGAACTTTTCTCTACTCTTTTCAAGCATAAATCTGATGGGTGAAGCTTTGCTTTGGATCTTTGCCAAACACTTTCTGCACTCTTGCTGCGTTTTGACATCCAGCTACCAGAAAAAAATCTTAAAATTGTAATTTTTTTTTTATGATTCATTGTTATTTAATATCCAGCTAGGAGGAGAGAACTCTTGAATTCAGTAATACCTTGTATTTGTTCTTGTTAGTCATGAAGTCGTGTCCAACCCATCGCGACCCCATGGACAACATTCCTCCAGGCCTTCCTGTCCTCACTATCCCCCGGAGTCCACTGAAGCTCACACCGACTGCTTCAGTGACTCCATCCAGTCACCTCATCCTCTGCCGCCCCCTTCTCCTTTTGCCATCAATTGTTCCCAGCATCAGGGTCTTCTGCAGTGACTATGAAGGCTACTCCATTTCTTCTGAGGGATTCTTGCCCACAGTAGTATACCTGATGGTCATCTGAATTAAATTCACCCATTCCTGCCCATTTTAGTTCACTTGATTCCTAAGATGTCGATGCTCGGTCTTGTCATCTCTTGTTTGACCACATCCAGCTTGCCTTGATCCATGGATCTTACATTCCAGGTTCCTATGGAGTATAGATTTTTACAGCATCAGACTCTCCTTTCACCACCAGGTACATCTACAACTGAGTGTCCTTTCGGCTTTGACCCAGTCACTTCATTCTTCATAGAGCTACACAAGCCCCTTCGCCACGACAAGGCAGTGATCAATAACTTATATACAGACCACAATTGCAATTTAGCTTTCAGTCAGCATATAGATCTCTTGATTTTCAACAGCTGCAATTTAACTTCTAGCCAGCAAATGGAGCTCAAAAATTGCTATTAGCAAAATACAGTCTTGTATGTATTTTGTCCTCTTTCTCGGACCGTATATTGCAATATGTCATTTCCTCTTCTTGTTATCTTCTTTGTTTCTTATCTCTCTCATCTCCGTAATAGCAAGATAGCACAGAGAAGCTAATCCAGTGACATTAATTAACTCTTCTTTGGCTTTGCAATAGCACAGGTGGAGATGGAAAGTCTCACCCGCTGGTTATCTGGAAATTAGAGCTTTTTTTGGCTTTATTCCGGTGCTTCAACAGCTTCAACAGCTCCCTCTTTTTTCCCCATCCTTCAAACTGCTTTTAAACTTATTAAAAAAATACAGCCGAGGTGCTAGCTTACTCTGGACTGAATCCCGCAGTTTCAGATTGTACAAATAAGCCCTTTACAGGTCTCACAGTCCACATCTGAGATTCAAATCTTTCCAGGAGAGAGACAAAGGAATTAACTCTTGTTTCATGTGTTTTTCGGTATTTCTTGATCTTAATTTGAGTATAATTTAATTTAATTATATGTTTCCCGATGGTCAGGAGAAGAAAGGATTTAGCATCTGGAGTCCATCTGAGCTAGCTAGCTCCCCCCCCCCCCCCGGGCAGGTTTCTTTTGGAGCAGCAGCATCTGGGGGGAATCTGGGTCTGGGGTAAGGGCAGACCTGCTTCCACCTTGGCCAGGCTGCAGGACTTTGTCGCTGACACTTCAGGTATGGCGTCATTATTGTCGGGAACCCGAAGGCCCTCTCCAAGCAGCCCCTCTGGAATCACCTCCTGAACTACTACAAGGAACAGAAGGTGCTGGTGGAGGGACCACTGAACAACCTCCGCGAGAGCCTCATGCAGTTCAGCAAGCCTCGGAAGCTTGTCAACACGATCAACCCTGTGAGTACCTCTGCCGGGGAGAGAGACTCTGGAGGGTGGGGGGAGCTGCAGTATGTCTCGGGCAAGACAATGCTCATGGGACACTGGGCTGCACCTGTGGAGAGTAGCCCTGGCTGGGACCTTGAGCTCAGTCAGGCTGTTGGTTCCTCTTGCCCAGCGTAACCTCAGCAGCCTTGAGGGCCCTTCATAGGATGCTATAGCCAAGCATCCAGCAGCACAAGGGGAGTGGCAAAGAGGCCACAACCTGAAGGGATTCTGATGGCCCGGCCCACCCTCAGCATTCCCTCCCCAAGAAACACAAAATGTGTGGTGGTCCATTTTTGCTTTTGCATGCTACCTGCCCACTGTAGAAGCATGCCCCCCCCCCACTAGATGGCTTAGGATAATTAGGAAAACAGAGCATTTAAACAAGCCAGATGTAAACAACACAAAAGGGACTGCACAAAAGACAAGATTGAAATTCACCAGTAGAAGAAAAATACCTTAATCCTCTGCCTAAAAGCGGGGGAGGGATACCAGTGAAAACTCCCTGTCTCACATTCCCTGCATTGCTGTTGGCAGCAGAATGTGGAGCAAGCCCTGTGGGGGTGAGCATGACCAGAGAGCACGTGTGGGGGGCGGGAGTCTTCTGGATGTCCTGGCCCCGGCTGCAGAAACCCTCAAGTTCAAAGCACTGCACATTCCCTAGTACCTTGCCATCCTTGCAGCACTCCTGTAAGGTAACTCAACATCCCCCCACAGGGTGTGGGTCTGGACTGAGGGTGCCTTGCCTAAAGCAAGCTGATGTGTTCATGGGAGACACAAGATCAAGACGCCCAGGAGTCTGGGTGCAGGCTGCTCTGGAAAGACGCTTTGTGGAGGCGCACCCCTGCTGTGGCTTTCTTCCTCTTTGTAAGTTGCACTGTGCCCTCTGTCCTAGGGGGGCCGGTTCATGACGACTGCTATGTATGATGCCCGCGAAGCGATTATCCCCGGGTCAGTGTATGACCGGAGCAGCCAAGGTAGGACGTCTTGGAATCTTCCCCTACTCAGAAAGGCCAGGAAGAAACAAGGGGGGGTCGGGCAGCTTGGCTCTGGGGGTTTTGCACCCTTCATGTGTGGGCGCTCATCTTTGCTCTTTAAGTGCAGACTGTGGCTGAGTACAAAGTTCAGGCTGATAGCAGAGTGCAGAGTTTTGCAAATGGAATTTTCTTGTGCTATTCTGAAGGCCAGAAATAAGGAGGCAGTTTGTTCCCTGGTCTCTGTATCTGGGGTGGGTTGAAAGGCCTGAGAGCAAAACAAGGCGTCACGTCTGCTGTGCTGTCCTGCACACCCATCACATCGGCTCTCTTGCTGAGCTCTCCCTCTCCCTCTCTCCAGGCCGGCCCTCCAACATGTATTTCCAGACCCACGATCAGATCGGCATGATCAGCGCTGGGCCGAGCCATGTCACCGCCATGAACATCCCCATCCCGTTCAACTTGGTGATGCCTCCCATGCCACCACCCGGGTATTTCGGACAAGGCAACGGGCCAGCTGCCGGTAGGATGCCCTCACCTTGGAAGCACTTCACTGGCTTGTGCCATGCAGTTGCTGAAATGCTGAGTGTATGGGGCAGGAAGGAGGAACTGTGGGAGGAAGGGGGCTGCCATTTAAATGCCAGCATTGGGGGACAAGTGGAAGGGGTGCTTTTGTGGGTGTGCCCTGCTCCTGAGCTGCTCAGGATGCTCCCAGAGTGGCCAGGGTTGCTAGCAGGGTGCTGGAGGACAGCAGCCTTTGGTCTCGCTGCAGGGTGGGGTTGCTTCTTGGTGCTTTTCACATTGTCTTTTGAACTGGATTTCCTGACTGGAGAGCTTGAGCCAGGTCTCCTGTCTGACTTTTCTCTGGCTGGTCCCTCCCCACTTCAGTGCCAAGCGTGCAGCTCCATGTTGATGTCTGCTTACTCTTGCAGGACGCGGGCACCTGAAAAGCAAGACTGGCCGCGGAGGGCGCCAGAAGAATCGTTTTGGGATTCCAGGGGCGAGCCAGTCCAACTTGCCCAACAGCCAGGCCAGCCAAGACGTGGTCTCCCAGCCTTTCTCTCAGGGCCCGCTGACACAAGGCTACATCTCCATGAGCCAGCCCTCCCAGATGAGCCAGCCGGGTCTGTCCCAGCCAGAGCTGTCACAGGTGAGAGGGTGCTCTGCAGGCGCTGCTGGGGGACGGGGAGGCTCTGAAGGAAGCACCAGATACACGCAGGTGCAACTGGCCTCAACCACACCTCTGCTAGTGCTGGCATGCCGCGTACTCCACATTTAGCTTTAAGTGCTCCTGTCACCCTTCAAAGCCCCAAAAAAAGGGGGGGGGATACAGAATCTTTGGTCTTCCAGATGCTGTTGGACTGCAACCCCCAACTGCTGGTTAGGGCTGCAGTCCAGCATCCTCTGGAGGAATGGGTTGCTTCAAGAGCTGTCCCCCACCCCTGATGAACCATACAACCCCTTGAGAATGGAGGTCAAGGCCTACAGGCAAGTGTAAGAGGCAGGCCCCAAAGTGGAGAATCCTTTCCTTGTGGAGGCCTGACAGGTTCCTTTCTGCCTGCTTTGAGACATTTGTAGATGCTTGTTTCAACAGCCTTGCTGCTTCTGAGTTTTATTGCTACTTCTACTTATCTTTGCATACAGGTGTTTTTTATTGTATCTTGTTTTTATGGCCGAAAGCTGCTTTGATAAGGGGAATGAATTACAGATAATAGTGTACTGGGTTTTTTTCATCCATGTCCCTTATGTTATGTACATATGCATGGCCCAACTGGCTCCTCTTAGATTAAAAAAAGGTATCAGGACTATTCTTTTTTCTCTCCCCTTTCTAGGATAGTTACCTTGGTGATGAGTTTAAATCTCAGATTGATGTGGCCCTATCACAGGATTCGACTTACCAGGGAGAACGTGCATATCAACACGGAGTGCCGGGACTGTCACAGTATTAGGGTGTAAGATGGTGTGGGGGGTGGAGGTGTTGGGGCAAAGGCATCTTGGAAGGCTGCCTTGGCCTATGAAAGAGGGTTTGAGAACTGCCCTTTAAAAAAAAGCATAAGAATGGGGGCACTGGAGTTCTGTTAGTGTATATTCAGCTGATTCTCTCAGCTGATTTGGGTGTCCTGTCCTTTTGAGGACAGCCAGGATGTTGCAGTCTAACCCAGCAGTGGAGGCAGAAGAGATGGGGGTCAGGGAGGCTTTCAGAAGGATCTGGCTAAAGTTTGGTTGACATACTTTGTCCTTGATACCTTTTGGGGGTTTTAAGAATGTCTGCGACCCACCTGTGTTCTTGTCCTTCATTTAAAAAGCCACTCTCTTGCAGTCCTCACTGGCACAAGGCACAAGAGCTGCTGGCTTCAGCACTTGAAAAAGCTTTGGGTAAATTTGTGGGGGACAAGCTAGATGGAACCCTCCTGTCTCTTCTGAGGCAAAGGTACTGGATACAGACAGGAGCAAGGCCTTTGCTTTGTGAGGTTCCTCTGGGGATGGGAGGAAATGGTCCAGCAGTAAGAAAAACCTTGCATTAGTGGGTTGTGTTGCAAGTGGAGATGCCAGTCAAGGCGTGGTGAGGAAATGCTCTGTTGTCCCGCAAGGCCAGCATTCCTGGGTCTGCTTCCCATGACAGCCCTTGAGCCCCAGAGAGCGAGAGAGAGATTTCATTCTGTTGTTCTTCTTGTGAGCAGGGCTTCACTTTTCAGAGCAGGGCAGGGAGAGGAAAAGAAAAACCCATCTCAGAGTTCTTTGGGTACAGGTCTCTTTGTTTTTTTGTTC
>JAIXND010000855.1:0-124505 GCA_023646645.1 Varanus salvator macromaculatus | reverse complement strand
AGCAAGAGCAGAACCCTGACTCCTGCCAGCAATCTCTGCACAGCTCCCTTGATGTGGCACGAAGTCTGAAATCATTGACAGTGGGCATGCCGTTTCATGGCAGCCTGGATGCTCCCTGGCAATGCCTGCTTTCGGAGGTGTTGTCCCCTGAATTTTGTGGTGGGGTCTTCTCTGAATATCCATACTATCATTGTCACTACGATAATGAGCATCACATCACACCTTTATCCTGAGTTTCTCCATGCATGAGGAAAGCAAGCACTTTGCTGCCTCTTCTCATCATTCTCTTCCTGACATCAACAACCCTGCAAGGTAGGATTGGCCGAGAGTGAATGACAAGCCAAAAGTCATGATTTATTTATTTATTTATTTATTTTATTTATTTACAGATTTATAGGCCGCCCTTGCCACAAGCCTCGGGGCGGCTTACAACACAATAAATTAAACATTAAAACTTTAAAACTGGCCCATCTCCAGGTATAATTTAAAACAAATACAATATAATAAAAAATAAATTAACATTTAAAATATAGCTTAAATAAAAAGGTCTTCGCCTGGTGCCGAAAAGCAAATAAAGACGGCGCCAGGCGAGCCTCTCTGGGGAGTGCATTCCATAGATGGGGCGCCACCGCCGAGAAGGCCCTCCTCCGGGTACTCACCCTCCTAATATCACGCACGGAGGGTTCCGGAGGAGGGCCTCTGCCGCAGATCATAAGGGCGGGAGGGCATATATGGTCGCAGGCGCTCCTTTAGGTAACCAGGGCCCATGCCGTTTAGGGCCTTATAGGTAAGAACCAACACCTTGAATTGGGCCCGGACTTCAATGGGGAGCCAGTGGAGCTGACGGAGAACTGGGGTGATGTGAGAACCACGCCCAGTCCCCATCAGTACCCTGGCAGCTCTATTTTGCACCAGTTGAAGTATCCAGACCGTCTTCAAGGGAAGCCCCACGTAGAGCGCGTTATAATAATCCAACCGGAAGTCACCAACGCATGTGTCACCGTCGTCAGGCAATCGAGCTCCAGGAAGGGACGCAGCTGATGTATCAGCCGAAGCTGTTGGAAAGCGCTCCTCGCCACTGCTGACACTTGATGTGAACTTCAGGGATGTGTGGGGATTTGGATCTCGATCTCTCCGTTCCCATTCACCTTATTGCACACTTGATCCTGTGCAGAAATGCACAACAATCTCCCCTGCCTTGTCTTGTCCAGCAAGAACCGTTCCAATTTGGCTTTAGAAATGCCTATCCTCAACTCTGAGGGCAAAAGGAGAAGGGGCAACAGAGGTTGAGGTGGCTGGATGGAGTCACTGAAGCACTGGGCATAAGCTTAGGTGGACTCTGGGGGATGGAGGACGACAGGAAGAGCTGGAGTAATGTTTTCCATGGGATCGAGATGAGTTTGGTGTAACTTTGCAAACAACAGCAACAACATCCACAACCTGGCTGATAGAGAGTCATCTGGAAGGGCCACCGGATGCCAAGAATGGGCAATGGTCACAGCCAGATGGAGAGGAGATACTTTTTGCAAGGGAAATAGGAGGGGAGGGAAGAGGAGAGATGGGAAGACCCCCCCTGCTGAGTCCCTCAGAGGCATCTGGGATGGGACCGACAGAACTGTTCATCCATCAGGGAATTTCCATCTCGCTGCCCTTTTTGGCCATCCCTGCAGGAGCAATGTTCTCCTGCAATGGATGCAGCAGGTCAATTGTTGAAGGCCAGTTGCAAAGCACATGAGGGTAAGATCCCTTGCTCCTTCTTGCTTCACATGGGTCACATCGGCACACTCTCAGAGCGTGCCTCTCTTGCACATGGGAGTGAGGAAGGTTGTCAGGAAGCTGCAGAGGTGCTCCAGTCATGAGGCCATATAATTATGCAAAGCATCATGCACTGCTGCGCTTTTCTCAGGGCCCCGTCCCCAAGGACCAACCTGAACGCCCAGAGGCCCCCCTGAGATGGCAGAGGAGTGTCTTGTGTCCAGGCACAAAGGGGAGGGCGCCTTCTTCCCTGCTCTCCTGCTCAGGGAACTGGAGAGGCTTGGGGCAGCAGGGGAGTCTGCCGTGCTGGCACTTATTCTCACTTCCTTCGGCTGGAGCCTTGCCTGGCCGGGCTCCTTGTACATTAAGAAGGAAATTCCTCTAACTGCTCCTCAACTGGAATGAAAGGGGCAGGATGGAGGCTGTGCTAAGCGCCAGCAGTGTTGCCCTCTTGATCTTGCTGCTGCTGTTGCTCCCAGAGGCCTCCTGCTGGAGGCTGGGAGCAAAATGCCCCTGGAGGTGGCACAGGGCTGAGCTGCAGCCACGCAATTATTTCCAGCCGGGAGACTTCGTCCTCAGTGCCATAATCTCTGCAGCAGAAGGCGTATTTCGACCACACACTTTCAATCAACCTGCCTCTAATGAAAAGCGTGGGTAAGGCTTGCCTGCTGGACCTGATGCCACAAAGCACCATGGGAAGCTGGTCAGTGCTTCATAAGCTTGCAAAGACAGAGAAATGTCTTCCAGGTGGCTTCCTCCTCATGAAGACGCAGCTGATGAACTTGCAGGCAGCAAGGCCAGCAGGGGGTCCAGGACAATGTAGGCCCAAAACATGCCCCACCTTCCCTGCCTCTGCACCCCTCTGATTTCCCATCCCCATCAGAAGGAACAGCTGCCCTGCTGGGCTCCTGCCTGGGATGGGCACCTTTGCTGCAAGTGTCTTGTCTTGGGAGATGGACCTCAGCACAGATGTGAATGAGGCCGCAGGAATCCCACCTGAGGTTCTGTAGGAACCGGCAGTTGGGATCTGGCTTTTGTCTGGGAGGAGGCAGAGCATATTAAAATCCAAGAAGCAGGATACAACCTCAAAGTTTATTTTATTTTATTTTTTATTTATTTAAATATTTGTATGCTGCCCCTTGCAGCAGCCTCGGGGCGGAAAAGTTCAGGGAAATGATTCATGAACAGGGATGGCAGGGTGACCCTTTCTGTTTTTGTTCTTTTTTTAAGTTTGGGAAACACATTTTACTGGAAGATCCTCTCCTTCCTGTTTGCCATCCAGGACGTCAACCAGGATCGCAGCCTCCTGCCCAACCTCACCCTCGGCTACAGCATCTATGACACGTTTCACGATGTTAGACTGATGTCCGATGCAGCCATAGACCTGCTCTCGACCGCACAGGCCCACGTTCCCAACTACAAGTGTGGCAGGCGAGATCATCTGCTGGCTGTCCTTGAGGAATCTGACTCGGACAACTCCATGCAGTTTTACAACATGCTGGGCATCTTCAAAATCCCACAGGTGGGAGGTTTGGGAGAAATGATATGAGGGTTCCTGTTGACTAAGATAAAGATTCTGCAAATCACTTAGTTGCATGTTATCCCTCCCAGGACAACAGACAATCCGACAGAACCCTGAGACGAAAAGGGTTCATGGCCCTCTGCCCACACCTGTCCACCATCTGGGACTGTCAGGGTACAGATTAACCGCAGGCCCCTCTTCTTCATTTTCTGACTGTGGGAGAGAGGAAACTCCAGCAAGTCCCTGTATGAAAAGTCTCTCTCTTGTGGGTGAGTCCTCGCAGTGGAGAGTGAGCCCATCCTGGTTGAGACCAGCAGCCACAGCCAGCCTGCACAGGGCTTTTTAGGGTCAGCTTTTGTATTGAGGAGAGTTAGGGAGAACAGCACACACAATGCTTTTGTACACAGTTATCTTGAGCTGCACTTCTCGTCTCAAAATATTGGGCTCCAGGTATAACTTCTCCACTTTCTCACCCTCTGAGCAGAGGTTTCTATTTCCCACTCTCTTATGTCTCTATGATAGATTTTATTTTCAGAAAACAAGCATTGCGTCTTTTCAAATCATGTTTCATGCATACAATTCAATGTTTCATGCATACAATTCAAATCATGTTTCATGCATACAATTTCATGCATACAATGAGAATGTGAGGGTTGCATTCTCATGAGGTGAGAAATTTTGACTGATTACTGAGTTGTGCAATCCATCAGCCTCACTCTTCCTTTCTCTCCCAGGTCACTTATGCTTTCACCACTCATTTCAGGGGAGAAAAAAGCCAGTCCCCTTTCTTGTACAGGATGCTCCCCAAAGAAGGACTCCAGTACCCAGGGATCGTCAGGCTGCTGCTACACTTCAGGTGGACGATGGTGGGGCTCTTCTCACTGGACACTGAGAATGGAGACAGGTTCATGAGGACCTTGAAACCGGAGCTCCTGAGGAATGGCGTTTGTGTGGTTTTTTCACACAGCATCTCACAGTTTAAAGCGGATCGTTTACCAGTCGGGTGGCAGTCATGGAAAATTTTAGTAAAAATCAATGTCTTCATTTATTTTGAAGAGTTGCTTTTCTCCTTGTATGGATTAGTTATTCTAGAAAAAGTTATTGAAATTCAAATGCAACCTGTTAACGGAAAAGTCTGGATCAACAGAACATTGCGTGACTTGACCTTTTTTTTTGCATCTGGAATTATAGATTACCAACATATATATGCATATTTTTCCTTCCTTCTCCAAAATAGAAAAAGGACCACCTATTATTGTTTTGAAGATTTGTATGGCTCAATGAGGGAATTTATGAACACTGTGTTCAACTGTTCGTATTCAAAGCATGCGCTGTCAGTGAAAGAGTGGATGAGATGCAGAGAGGAGGAGGAACTGGAGGGACAGCCCCAAGTGGACAAAGAGCGAACACTCTCTCTGGACAGCTCCTTCTCTTACAGGACCGTCCAGGCTGTGGCCCGTGCTGTGCATGTGGCTCTTTCCTCCAGATCCAGCAGGAAGTCCATGAATCCCGAAGGCAGGTTAGATGTGCTCCAGCGTCATCCATGGCAGGTATTCCCTCCCCTTTTTGTATTATATGTAATTCAGAGCATGAGAAACTGGGATGAGATTTTCCAAATGATAGTGCAGCTTGAACACTTTGTGTTCTGTCCCTCTTTTGGTCCTTTTCCAGAACTGAGTGCATCTGATTGTGGCCCATGGAGCTGCTTCAAGTCATCCTGAAGCAGCAGCTAGAAGCAGCATGAGGATTGCACAGGTCCTTGTGCAGATCTCTGACCTAAGTTTACTCACGCTTGCTATCTTGCCTGGGATCAGAAAACAAGACAATCCTTTACTTTTTCATTCTTTATAAATTACTGGCATTTATATCCTGTCCCATTTTTAAAAGTAAAATATAAAGTATGAAAGTGGAATATAAAATGTCAATTATTAAAACAATATAAAACACATCACAACTAGAGAAAAAGGAGGAATAAATAGAGTGCAACTGTGAAGGGAAAAATCGTAATATATCTAAAAGCATTGATTATTGAAACAATGGTCAAATAAACATGTCTTTACCTGGCACCGGAAAGAGTATAACGGTTGGCCTGCTATTCCCATGCTTGATCCACTTTGGACCTGCTATGCCGGCTGAGCACACCCCACCGTTGGTGTGCCTGCATTCCTGATCCCAGGAAACATTCGGGTTCATGGCTGAGGAGAGGAGTGAATGGGTCCCCAGCTGCTCTGGGACTGCGAGAGAAGCAAGTCAGCTTCCAGTGAGCGAGCCGACTTGGAGAGGTCGCTGGAGTTTGGCAGTGCAGTGACAGTGGAAGAGGAGGCCAAGACAGAGCAAAGGGGACTCTGCTGGTCACCTTCCAGGGAGCAGAGGAGAAAGCCTTGAATGATGCTGCATGGAGAATCCAAAATCAGGGAATATGGACCAAGGACCCTCCCCAACATATGTGGCCTGCGACCCCTGCGTCATGTCTAGTTTCTGCGTCAGGTCAGAAAGGCAGGAGTGAGCAAAAAGGGCCAGCAAGCAGCCATCCCGGCAGGAAAAGTGAGAGCACTGGAGCGGCAACTGTGCACCCTCAAGGCAAGGAGAAGTCGAGTTTTGGGGTGGAGCAGTTCATCTGCAACACTAAGAGCAGTAAAGGAGCCTGAAGAGGAACAGGGAGCTGAGCTGAGGAAGGGAATCCTGCAGGAAGAGGAATGAGGAGGCAGTCAAGAGCAAAAGTGCTGGAAGATGCTCTGCACTACTGAAGGCAGTGCAATCCTGTGACCGATTTCAGTACCCTGAAAATCAGACTCGCAGGCTGCAGGGAACCCAAGGGGAAGACCCAAAGCACAAAGCGACAGCTACAGGAACTGTGGAGAAAGCACCCATCACTGAAGCTTACTCTGAGAGACAGACATCCAACTGTGGTCCCACTGATGCCTCAAATGGCAGGAAAGCCCATTTTATGACACTTGGAAAATGCTAAACAAAGGCCCATGGCTAACAACAGGAAGGAGAAAAGCAGTCCCAAGAGTTGGGGATGTTTAAAAAGGTGATTCTAAAGGAAGAGCTACATAAATACTTCTCATCCAAGAAGAATATAGAAGTCAACAGAGAAATTTTTTTCTCCAAAACAGGCCTGATGATGATCTGAAAATGACACTCCCCTCCCAAACTGGGAAAGAAAGGTCCATTTGCTACTACCCAGTATTCCTTAAAAAATTTCCCTCACAGACACTGCCCTCCCTTTCCCTATCCCTATCTCTTTCCCTTCAGTGATGAGGCTTCCCTTGTCTATTTCCTAAATTCCCAGACCAGAGAGTGGGCATCCAGCAGGGAAATCATAATCCTGCCCATTATCGGGGACCCACCCAGCCCCACTAAATGGGAAGCAGCTCTGAGCAAAAACTGGGTTATGAAATGGGTCTTCTCAAAGACTTTACTTTCTGTGTTGTTCCAGCTCCACCCTTTCCTGAGAGACCCCCAGTTTCACAATCGTGCTATTGAGGGGGTGTATTTGGATGAGAACGGAGACTTGGCAGCCAACCTGGACCTTGTCAGCTGGGTGCAGTTTCCAAATGTGACTGCAGATAGAGTGAAAGTCGGGAGTCTAGAGAGACCTGGCTTGCCTGGTCCCATATTCACCATTCAGCGGGATCCCATTGTGTGGCCGAGATGGAAAGACCAGGTGATGAAAGCCATCCCCAGTATGCTCTTGTTTTCATTATCCATCCCTTCACTAAAAGTCTGGATAATCGGAAATACAGATATTTAATGAATAAATTCATAGCCTGAGATATAACAGGTGTAGAGAACAAATGTGATTCTTTTCACAGGGAGAGAAAGTCTAGCTGCTTCTAGTGGGTTTCAGTTATCGAATCCACTGATGTGCTGGAGGTCTTTCCCTCTCTGCCCATTCCAGCTCTGTCTCCCCAGCCTACAGCTCCTCAGGTCCAAGCCTCCTCCCCTGATGCTCCTTCTCTCTCACTCAGCCCCTGCCCCTGGCCAGGTGCGTGGAGAGCTGTCGCCAGGGATTCTTCAAGGTGGCTCGGGAAGGGGAGCCCCTGTGCTGCTATGACTGCGCCCCATGTGCGGAAGGGACCATCTCTGCTCGGGAAGGTGGGTGAGCACGGAGGGGAAGGCAGTGCCTGGGGGAAGGGCAAGGAACTGGCCATGGTATGTGGTACGTATGGGGGTGCTAAACCATCCTGCCAGAAAATTTGGACTGCTGGGTTGCATTTGGAAAATCAGGGCAGAAAATGTTTGTTTATGGAGATGGTTTTGTCAACCCCTCCCTCCACACCTGGAAGCATTGCATGGGCCAAGTAGTGCCTTGTGTTCTCCACGTCCCAGAATGCCTCATTCCTCATTGCTCCACAGCCCCAGGCTCCTTGACTTTCAGGGCACTCCAGGCATTTTTTCTATTCACTTTTGCTTGCTGCGAAGCTTCCCCTGCCCACTATGGCCCCTGCATCTCTCCTTCCCTTCCCCATTTCTCCAGATCACTCTTCATCCCCTACATGGGCAGGGTTGTGTCATTCCACTTTTTTCACCCACGAGAACGTGGCACAAGAACCCTCTCCTTCTGTGGGAGGAAAGCAGGTCTAAGAGTCTGAGGTGGCCCACAGTCACGTAGTGGACTGCTTGGCATAGTCAGAACTAGGCTCTGGGTTCCCATTCCATGGCAACCTCTTGGCTCCAGTCTGACAGGTGCAGCCAAGTGAGGAATTCCACCCAACTCAACCAACTACAGCCACCAACCAAACTCCACCAACAGACCTCCCAATGGGGGAGCACAAATTGCTCTGGCAAATCACAACTACCAGCCCCCATTTTCTCTAACACCAGAATCATGCCTTTACTTTCACTAGTACCATTTATACTACTAGTAGTAATAGGATAAACCAGAATGATGAATACAATGTACAGGAAAAAAACTGGAATGGCTGTCAGGTGCTCTTTGTCTTCTGACAGATGCAGAGCATTGCCTGAAGTGTCCAGAAGATCAACATCCAAATGAGGCCCGGGATCAGTGCATCCTCAAGGTCATCACCTTCCTCTCCTATGAAGAACATTTGGGGTCCTTCCTCACTGGCTTGGCCCTACTCTTCTCCATCGCCACAGGAGGCATATTGGGGATCTTCAGAAAATTCCAAGAGACTCCAGTAGTCAAGGCCAACAACCGAGACCTTTCCTACATTCTGCTTCTCTCCCTCCTGCTTTGCTTTGTGTGCTCCTTCCTCTTCATTGGCCAGCCAAGAAGCATCCCCTGCCTCCTGCGACAAGCTGCCTTCAGCATCATCTTCTCAGTGGCCATCTCTTCCCTCCTGGCCAAAACCGTCACTGTGGTGCTGGCCTTCCTGGCCACCAAGCCAGGCAACACGGCAAGGAACTGGTTGGGGAGGACATTGGCCAACTCCATTGTCATCTGCTGTTCCAGTGTCCAAGTGGTCCTCTCCACCATCTGGCTGGGGACTGCTCCCCCCTTCCCTGACTCTGACATGCACTCCCAGGCAGGGCAGATCATCCTGCAGTGCAACGAAGGCTCTGTGGCCATGTTCTACACTGCCCTCGGCTACATGGGCTTCCTGGCTGCCATCTGCTTCACGGTGGCCTTCCTGGCCAGGAAGCTGCCCGGGGCCTTCAACGAGGCCAGGCTGATCACCTTCAGCATGCTGGTCTTCTGCAGCGTCTGGGTGTCCTTCGTACCCACCTACCTGAGCACCAAGGGGAAGTACATGGTGGCCGTCCAGGTCTTCTCCATCTTGGCCTCCAGCGCTGGGCTGTTGGGTTGCATTTTCCTGCCCAAGTGCTACATCATTCTATGGAGGCCTGACCTGAATACCAAGGAGCATCTCATGATTAAAGCCAAAGCCTAAATTATGGTAGTTTTTTTCATCAAGCGATCAAAATTCCAATTTGCATTTTTTTTTAATTATTTCTATACATCCTTTTTGTTTTCAGTTTTTTACATTTTCATTCTAAATTTTGAAGTGTGAGCAGACAAATAATGTTTGCTCAGAACTTGACAGCGTACCGGCAGTGCAGCTTGAAAATCCCTCCAGGTTCCTTTCCAGGGTGAAGAAGTCCATTCCCAGCCCTGAGAGCTCCAGTTTCACTTGGAGTCAGCAGGGAAACTGTATGAGGGTGGAGGTCGCTCTGCTTGGAGAAGTAGTCCAGCCGGACTCCTCCCACATGAGCAACCTTGACCTTGATTCCAGCTCATACGCCTTCTGAGAATGTAGATGCCTGGGTGGGGACGGCTTCTTCAGACTCTGTACGGTGATTCCTGGTCCATGTGGGGAGCACCTGTCCCACTGAACTCAGTGCACCATTTCCAAAATCCCCTCATATTTGGGAGGCCAGGGGTCCATGTACATGGTGGTCCCCATGCCCCTCACAGTGGACACTTGAAGGAGTGCAGCAGCCAAAAATTGACACCAGGTGGAGAACGTGGGACATGCAGACAGAGCAGAAATGGAAGGAATTGTGTGTTTATTCTGCAGGTATTCTCTGCCTTTTCCAAACACCCAAAGTTGCTTACAGGTTTGTCCTCAATTCCTTTTAGCCTGTGAGGGTGGTGAGCTAAGAGGGAGTGATTGGACAAGCATCTGCCAGGAGATTTGAGGATTGGGAGTGGGGGGGGGGAGCTGAAACTGGGCCTCCCCTGGCTCTTGCTCAGCACTCACCCCACCAGGACCCTTGCCTCCCATAGTGCACTCCAGTCTCCCTCAGTTCTTCCCTGCCACAGTTCAACCCTTCAGCTTAGGGGGAAATTTATTCCAATGCTTGCTCAGCATGACAGAAAGCAGGCTGGATATCTCTGTTTGATGACCTGGGAAGCAGGTGGAGCTTCCCTTTTCCCTCAATTCAGGAACAGCCTCGGGACTCAGCACACCAGACACCCAAGTTGGGGGAAAAGAGACATCTATTAAAGAGATTAAAATAGTGGTGGGGGCTCGTGAGCATCCAGGCTGAAAGGATGAATGAGGGTCAAAGAGGAGAAGGGATGGGAAGGGCAACTTAACAGCCATCACAGATCAGGGCATGCGGCCAGCCAGGAGCACATGGCTCCCAGGGCTGATCAGCCCCTCGGACAGGAAGCAGGAGACCCCCATCCCAGCCTCAGCTCTCCATACAGAGCCTCAAGCTCCCAGGCGCTTTTCTGCAATTTGAGAAATGGAGAGGTGCTTCATGATTTTCCAGGCACACAGGGATGCTCCTTTAGTTACAGAGAGAAAATGGAGCAAAACAAGACAAAGACCCCAGCACTAGCAACAAACGATTCATCCTGTGATCAAATCATTCACCATTGAACCAGCAGTGTAAACCCTGGCACTCAAGAGAATCCATGAGATGGTCCCAGAGGCAGTGTGTGTGTGTGTGTGTGTTTGTGGAGGCGGAGTACAGGGAATTGAAACCCGCTGAGGACATGGGTCTGGTGTCTTCCTGTCCACTCAAGGGACAGCTGTTGGAGGTCCACCTGGCCAGGCAGAGAAGACACAATTCTCAGAAAATCAAGCTCATATGCAGGACCCATTATGATCCAATTTCCTCCCTTGTTGCCATGTCAATCACCCATAATTGCTGTGCTATTATGGCCACTCCGCTCAGCAATTTCTCATATTCTCCTTACTCAAGAACACATTGTCTGCTGAAATATCCCTGTTCTTACCTTCATCATCAACTCCTCTCCTGTGTGCATGACTAGAAATCTAGAAAATACTCTATATAATATCTGGGAGTTTGTAGTTTGTTTGTGCTGGGAGTTTTCTCTGTGGGAGAGAGATTCTGTGAGGTGGAGGACTGGCCTGTGCAGCCCCTGGGATAGTGCTTAGCAGGTGAGAACTTTGAGAGGCTTGAACAGAGATGTTGGAGATTTCTCTCCCACAGCTTTTGCCACTTTTCAAATTCAATATTATATCCAAAGTTTTGTGCCCAAGTTATCATAGTGTCCTTGACCTGTTCTCCTTCCATTTTTCTGTTAAGCAAAAACTCAAAGATTCTTTTGATCATTTTCTCATCTGCTTTTAACATCACTTGATCAAAGTCTGTTAACTCTTTATAGAACCCCCCCTTTTTCTCTAGTTGTGATGCGTTTTATATTGTTTTAATAATTGACATTTTATATGCCACTTTTATACTCTATATTGTACTTTTAAATATGGGACAGGATATTAATGCCAGTAATATATAAAGAATGAAAAAATAAAGGATTGCCTTGTCTTCTGAACCCAACCAAGATCGCAAGCCTGAGTAAACATTGGTCAGGGATCTGCACAAGGACCTGTGCAGTCCCCACACTGCTTCTATCTGTTGCTTCAGGATGACTTGAAGCAACTCCATGGGCCACGATCAGATGCACTCAGTTCTGGGAAAGGACCAAATGAGGGACAGGACCGAAAGTGTTCAAGCTGCGCCATCGTGTGGAAAATCTCGCCCCAGTTTCTTATACTCTGAATTCCATTCAATTCCCAAGAAGGGGAGGAAATGCCTGCCATGGATGAAGCCGGAGCACATCCAGCCTGTCTTCAGGAGTCTTGGACTTCCTCCTGGATCTGGAGGAAAGAGCCGCATGCATGGCACGGGCCACAGCCTGGACAGTGCTGTTAGAGAAGAAGCTGCCCAGAGAGAGTGTTCGCTCCTTGTCCACTTGGGGCAGGCCCTCCGGTTCCTCCTCCTCCTCTCTGCATCTCCTCCACTCTTTCACTGAAAGCACATGCTTTGAATACGAACACTTGAACACACTGCACATAAATTCCTTCAGAGTGTAATGCAAATCCAAAAAACCATCATAGCTGGTCGTTTTACTAGTTTGAGGAAGGAAGGAAAAATATGCATAGACATGCCGTATAGATAATCTTCCATACACTAAAATCAAGGTCAAGTCACACAAAGTTGTGGTGATCCAGACTATAAGCTGCTATAAGGTGCAGATGCAATCAAGATATGCCAAAGACTGCAAAAATATGGGGGTTTTATAAAGAGTTAACAGACTTTGATCAAATGATGTTAAAAGCAGATGAGAATATGATCAAAAGAATCTATGAGTTTTTGCTTAACAGAAAGATGGAAGGACAACAGGTCAAGGACACTATGATAACTTGGGCACAAAACTTTGGATATAATATTGAATTTGAAAAGTGGCAAAAGCTGTGAGAGAGAAATATTAAAGTAACTTTAGCAACCTCGTATAAAGAAAATTTGTACAAAATGTTTTATAGATGGTATTTGTCGCCAAACCGATTAGCCTAGATGTTATTAAATATGTCCAACAGATGCTGGAAATGTAAACATGGTGTAGGTACATTTTACCATATGTGGTGGACCTGTGATTATGTGACAAAGTATTGGATTAAAATACACAAATGGCTTGAGGAAATGCTAAAAAAATCTTTAGCCTTTAAACCTGAAGTTTTTTTGTTAGGCATTATACCGGAAAATGTTAGCAAACAAGAAATGTATTTGATATTACTTTTAATCACAGCGGCGAGGATCGAGCTTGCTCAATACTGGAAGAGTGAGGAACTACCCACTGAGGACCTGACTTTGAAAAAGATTCTGGATTGTGCAGAAATGGATAGACTGACTTTATCATTGAAGGAAAAGGATGACACAGACTATTATCAAACCTGGAACTTTTTTTACGACTGGCTAGAGAAACGGGATTTGGCGTAGACTTAAAGATGTCTTTAAACTTTTATACATTGATTTGATTATGATCACAGAATGTTAAAAGATATGTTATAGGGGGCTGACCCAGCCGTCCGATGTATTTGATGAATGATTTTTTTTTAATTTGTAGTTTCAAATTTTAATAAAATTTTATTAAAAAAAAAAGAATATGGAATTTCTTTTGAGCAAAGGTTGCCCTTTGCAAGTGGAAAATGAAAGCCCAATTCCTCACAAACAGTGGGACTCAGGTCACCATCTTTTGGAAAGAGGAGAATTGTGCCAAGTCTCGCCCTCCGTGACCCAGATGGTTCATGCCAGACCCACCTTTGTAGCCCACATGATTGTTGTAGAGTTGATGGAGAAGCCTTGGCTGACTGGAGCACCATGATCAACCCAGCCAATCGTCACAAGATTCAAAGTTCCATTTTGAGACACCATCCAGTTAAAAATGTCATATTTCTGGTTATTTTCCGTGAATGAGACTTCTTCCCCAACACTGTTGTTAAACTGGACATTCCTCAGAGGAGCCAGTAACTGAAATTGCAGAATCATACAGTAGAGGCTACAGTTAGTGGAATGGTTTTCCAGAGAACTCTCTCTCCCTATAAGTTCAGAGAACTTTCCCCCCATCGTTATACTATTGCGAGCTGTATTTGGTAAACACAGTCTGAACTCATCGGTTCAGGTGAGCTTTCCCACTGGTTTGGATATGTTTGCCATGTGTCCACTTCCTAAGAGTACCCGGACATGCACGCTGGAAAACACTTGCTTGAGGAAGGGGAGTGTCCAGCTTGTGGGTCCTCCACTGCTGGAGAGAAGGAACATCCAGAATGGGACAGGCCCACTGCCCTTTCAGCATAAGTATATCAATCTGGAATACTTCATTCACTCTCAGTATGTAAAATTTGGAAAGGGTGAATAAACCAGGAGCACCAAAAATCCCTCCTAAGCTTTGCTCACTTTGGAAAGTCCATTCAAGGAAATTGCACGGACGGTTATAAATCCAAAGGAAAAGTTTCTCATGATTTCCCCATTTAGGATTCCTCTCAGACTACAAGAGAATGGAATGGTCATAGCAAACACTCTTTTCCAACAACCCAAGAGACAACTCTACACATGGACATCACCAGACGGTCAACACAAAAATCAGATTGACTATGTGCTCTACAGCCAAAGATGAAGAAGCTCTATACAGTCAGTAAAAAGTAGACCAGGAGCTGACTGTGGCGCAGATCATGAGCTTCTGGTTGCAAAATTTAGGCTTGAGTTGAAGTAAGTAGGGAAAAGCACTAGGCCACTCAGGTATGACCTAAATCATATCCCTGATGAATATACAGTGGAGGTGACAAATAGATTTAAGGAATTAGATCTGATAGACAAGGTGCCTGAAGAACTATGGACAGAGGTTCTCCACATTGTACAAGAGGCAGCAACTAAAACCATCCCAAAGAAAAACAAATGCAAGAAAGCAAAATGGCTGTCTGAGGAAGCTTTACAAATAGCTGTGGAAAGAAGGGAAGTGAAAGGCAAGGAAGAAAGAGAAAGATACAAACAATTGAATGCAGAATTCCAGAGAACAGCTAGAAGAGATAAGAATGCCTTCCTAAATGAACTGTGCAAAGAAATAGAAGAAAACAATAGAACAAGGAGGACCAGAGATCTGTTCAAGAAAATTGGAGATATGAAGGGAACATTTCATGCAAAGATGGGCATGATAAAGGACCATAATGGCAGGGACCTAACAGAGGCAGAAGAGATTAAGAAGAGGTGGCAATATTACACAGAAGAAATATACAAGAAAGAGCTTAACGTCCCTGATAACCATGATGGGGTGGTCACTGACCTCGAGCCAAACATCCTGGAATGTGAAGTCAAATGGGCCTGAGGAATTCTGAGCAACAACAAAGCTAGTGGAGGTGACAGCATTCCAGCTGAGCTATTCAAAATCCTAAAAGACGACGCAGTAAAAGTGCTACACTCAATATGCCAGCAAATTTGGAAAACTCAATAGTGGCCACAGGATTGGAAAAGGTCAGTTTACATTCCGATCCCAAGGAAGGGCAATGCCAAAGAATGTTCAAACTACTGCACCATTGCACTCATTTCACATGCTAGCAAAGTGATGCTCAAAATCCTACAGGCTAGGCTCCAGCAGTATGTGGACCGAGAACTACCAGAAGTACAGGCGGGATTTTGAAGAGGGAGAACTAGTGATCAAATTGCCAACAGACGCTGGATCATGGAGAAAGCTAGGGAGTTCCAGAAAAAGATCTACTTCTGCTTTCTTGACTATGCTAAAGCCTTTGATTGTGTGGATCACAACAAATTGTGGCAAGTGCTTAAAGAGATGGGAGTAGCATACCATGTTATTTGTCTCTTGAGAAACCTGTATGCAGGTCAAGAAGCAACAGTGAGAACTGGACACGGAACCACTGATTGGTTCAAATTGAGAAAGTGTTCGACCAGGCTGTATACTGTCGCCCTGCCTATTGCACTTATATGCAGAGCACATCATGAGAAAGGCAGGGCTAGATGAATCACCAGTTGGAATCAAGATTGCTGGGAGAAATATCAACGACCTCAGATATACAGATGATACCACTCTCATGGCAGAAAGTGAAGAGGAGCTTAAGAGCCTCTTGATGCGGGTGAAGGAGGAGAGTGCAAAAGTTGACTTGAAACTCAACATTAAGCAAACTAAGATCATGGCATCCGGTCCTCTTACTTCCTGGCAAATAGATGGGGAAGAAATGGAGGTAGTGACAGATTTTGTTTTCCTGGGCTCCAAGACCACGGCTGACGGGGACTGCAGCCAAGAAAGTAACAGACGCTTGCTTCTGGGGAGGAAAGCTATGGCAAATCTAGACAACATACTAAAAAACCGAGACATCACCCTGCCAACATAAGTGTGTATAGTCAAGGCTATGGTTTTCCCAGTTGCAATGTATGGCTGTGAAAGCTGGACCCTAAGAAAGGCTGAACGCAAAAGGATTGAGGCCTTTGAATTGTGGTGCTGGAGGAGACTCCTGCGAGTCCCTTGGACCGCAAGGCGATCAAACCAGTCAGTCCTGGAGGAGATCAACCCTGACTGCTCTTTAGAAGTCCAGATATTGAAGATGAAACTCAAATACTTTGGCCACCTAATGAGAAGGAAGGACTCCCTTGAGAAGAGTCTAATGCTGGGAACAATAGATGGCAAAAAAGAAGGGGACAGCAGAGGATGAGGTGGCTGGATGGAGTCACTGAAGCAGCCGGTGTGAGCTTGGGAGGACTCCGGGAGATGGTGGAGGACAGGAGGACCTGGAGGAATGTTGTCCATGGGGTCGCGGTGGATCGGACACGACTTCGTGACTAGCAACAACAGACTGACCTTTCCCTCCAGAATGCCTTCACTGAGAAATCATGAGGAATCCTTTGCTAAATTCATGAGATCTGGATGAGGACACTACCTGCCATGGCTGAATGTTCAGCAGCTTCTTCCAGTCCCCCATCGATGAATATTTTCGTCCTGACAAGGAAAGTTCCTTTAGCGCATGTGCCACAGTATAGGCAGCATTGTAGATCTGGTAGCTGTGACTGGACATGTCCAATTCGAACTGGAACTCACTTTGGTCCTGTCTCATCTCCTTCCCTGTGCACATGGGATCAACCTTTGGAGGGGTTTCTCCTGATCCCAGAAACTGACACCGGAATGACAGTTCCCAGCACTCTTGAAGAACAACATCTCCTTGAGGATGGAAAGGATCTAAAGCCAGGAAAAAAGCCTTGAATGCTGGAATATCCATTGTGTGAGTGTTGAATTGCAAAGCTCCAAAAAGTTTCACCAAAAAAATTCTCAACAAATTTATGCCTGCTTCAATTTCTGAATGGGAGGTCAATATCCAAACTTTCTGAAGTCGAACCCTTGTTTTATTTTCATGAGAAGATAACCGCATTGGTAATTGTAGGGTTGCAATGTTGTCACCAAAGAGAACTATGACTTCTGCTCCTGACCTCACAGGAGGAATGTATCCAGCTCTTATTTCACACCAGTGTGCAGGATCATTTGTTGAGAACCATTCAGTGAAGGCCACACAGAGCTCCTCCTGCTGCAGCAGAGGGGTCACTGCCTGGAGAAAACGCTCACCATGGTCATCGCTCTGAACATGGACCTTGATCCAGTTCCACTGGAAATGCAGCAGCAGCCAGACTAGGCCCTCATACCGAGGAATTTCTTGTGGATTGATCTGAAAGAATGAGTAGAATACACCGATTTTGCATTGAATGCAAGATAGGAGACAGTTCAAGAGATGAAGAAAGAACTTCCTGGTAATCATTCATAACACCCTTTGGTTGCATTTTGAAAACAGGGGTGCTTTTTATGTGGAATATGCTTCCATCGTCTGGTGGCCATGACATGAAATGCATGGAGTACTATCCAGGAAAGCTTTCCTTCTTTCTGCTGGAATGCATCAATGGAAGAAGGTGCACTCAGCTTCCCCCTCTCCACCCCATGGACCATGGCTCTCCTCACCCAGCAAAACAAGCAAATGCCCAGCCCTCATGCTGACATGTCTGCCAGTGTCAGGACTGAACTGGAGCAGCCTGGCAGAGGGACAACACGTGGGCGGAACGAGAGCTGTTCACATTGCAAGCGGCCACCTCCCTGGATGCATTTGCAGAGCTTCGGGGTTTTAGGGCTGATCTCCAATGGCAAACTTGCTGAAAACGTATTTATTTATTCATTCAGTTATATATTTAATACTTTGGTAGACTGTCCCATTATCGAAGACTCATGATGGTTTAACAATACCAAATGACAGGAAAAGAAAAACAATTGAAACACTTAGGAGGTGGGCAGGCACATATGGGAGTAGATGCCCCTTCAGGTAACCAGTCCCTATGCTGTTTAGGGCTTTACAGGTCATCACCAGCATATTTACTTGGGCTCGGCCTTCAACTGGCAGCCAGTGTAGTTATTCATCCCTGCCACTCCCTGTTAAAAACTTGGAAGCTCTATTCTGGACCACTTGAATTATCTAGACTGTCTTCAAAGGAAGCACCACACAGGGCATTGGTCACTGCTGCCAGGCACCGCTCAACCAGTTAGGGGAGAAGTTCATGGATTGGCCAAAGCTGAAGGGAAGCACTCCTTGCCAGAGCTGCCACCTGGGATTCAAGGGGCAGCTCCAGGTCGAGGAGCACTCCCAAACTGCACTGCCTGTCCTTTAGGGGAAGTGCAATCCCGTCCAGAATGGGGATATAAGCACCTACCTGTGAGGCTAAACCAACTTCCAGCAAGACCTATGTTTTGTTTGGAGTAAGGTTCAGTGTATTAGCCCTTATGCAGCCCATCACCCTGCCTCTGACATCTTCTCTCTCAGACCCAGGAGTGGTAAGTGGAGTGCTGAAGGGAGCAGGAAGGCAAAGTCCTACCACCTCAAGTTCTGTGACAGTGTCATCCTGGGGCTTTCGTGTGGCATGCGGGCTGCAGGCATGCAGATGGGAGGCCCTCTGGTAGAAGGCAGAGGGAGAGGCAGCTGCTCTTGCACTGCCCACAGGCAGATTGAAGGTCCAAGTCCCAGAAAATGGACCCATTCTGTGTCCAGATAAACAGGGCACATGAAATAGGAAACGAAAATGCTAATGAAGCTACTGAAGCTTCCTCAGAACCAGAAATGGCCTGACTTCAAACCATTTGTGATTGACTCTAAAAGCATGTGGCTGAAGCTCTCAGAGTGGAAAGAACGTGGGATGAGTCCTGCAGGAGAAACTTCAGGTCCCCTGAGGACCTTTTCACACTGAGGTCAACTAACTGCCCACAGGAGGCCCATGTGGGGAACATCTGCCAGAGCACATGAGCCACAGGATTTCTCTCCCTTAGCATGGTATTTTTTATTGTGCCTGAGGTATCCTTAGACCATTCATTGATTTTTATCTCGTATTTACATCCCTTTTTTCATGCCAAGAAACTCACGGCAATTATATAATTTTTGTCCTCTCAGTCACATCCTCCCAACAACACTGTGAGGTAAGTTTGGCTGAGAGTCAGTGACTGGCCCAAACTCACCCAGGGATCTCCAGGGCTTAATGAGGCCTCGAACCCAGACTGCCAGAGCCCCATCCCCACCCTCCAAACACTTAACCACAACACATGTGGACAGTCATGGGCCCGTACATCCCATTGAGAGATGCTGCACTGGATTGTCCTTGAAACAATCCCTTTCAGGAAGCTCATTCTGTGATGCTGGGATGATCCACAAGCATCTTTTAGACCCGTCTTTGTTTCTGTCTGTATTAGGGGTCATGGGAATACCTGGTATTTCTCTCAACTGGCCTTCTCAGAAAGACAAGCCCATTGCTGGCTGGAATTTCTCCTCCAAGACTCTCCCAAGATTCATCCCTGACCTCCTCTAAGGTGGCCACAAGGAAGCACCACCAGGTGAGAAGGCTCCCTGCCCTGTCATCCAGAATTTAGGAGAAACACCCACTGCAAGGATGCTTCTGTTCTCAGAGATGGCCCTTCTCTCTGCAGGTCCCTCACGCCTTTATCCAGGTGAACAAATTTACCTCTGGGACCTTGAAGATGCCCATGAAGGATGCAATGTCTGATCTGGCATCAAAATCCTGTATGACGGAGATGAGTTGACCCTGCTTGTCACATTTATAATTGGGAATCATTCTGCCCTGTGCAGACAGCAGGAAGAGGTTGTTATGCATTAATTTGACTAGGTCTCCGTGCTGATAGATGCGGAAGCCGAGTGTTGTGTTGGGAAGGAGAAATGGATCCTTGTTGAGCTCAGTGATGGCAAACAGAAAAGCCGGGATGTGCTGGTAGTTCTTGATGATTGACCTGTCAAGGCAAAGGCAATATCAGGAAATGGGAAGAGGCACAGAATGGGTAACATTATTTTCTTCCTGAAAAATGTGCCAGGATTCTTTCCTGCGGGGTGACTTGCCAAGGATATCTCTGGCTGAACATCTTTTCTCAAGCTTAACTCTTTCAATAATTTGCCAAAGGGAAGCACAGGAGAAAGATGATGGAAGAGTAAATTGGTTCCTTCCAGGGCAGTAAGAAGTATCTCTTAGTCAGCCAAATAAATTGTGGGGGGCACCAAAAGAACAAAGAGAAGGCAGGAGCCTCCCTTCAATTCCCAGGTGTTGTGCTTGGATGGGCTCCTAGAATAGAACCTCTCCATAGAGGGCAGGCTGCTTAGTCCCCAATTCCCAGAGTCCTTCCTCCATTAATTCACTTGAGCAAATTCCAAGCAACTTAAATCCAGGAGTCATCACTATCTGTCCAAATTCTCTGTCCCACTGAATCAGCTTTTGCTCAATGCTCCTGACATCATCTAGGGAAGGATCATGGGGCAGGCTGGGGGCCCTATTTTGGAGAAAGGGGGGGGCAAGAACAGTTCTGGCATCTTCAGGAAAAGCTTCTGAAAACCATCACTCAAAACCCTTTACTCCCACTCTTTATGTTTTCTGGTATGGTGGATTCAAGGGCACCAACACCCTGAGATGATAAAAGAGCTCCTGACCAATCCTGCTGGACTAGAATGATGAAAATAAAACAAGAAACAAAGACCCAGAGTGAGTCAGAAGGGGCCACTCAGACCATCTAGTCTGACCCCTGGCTCCAGCCGGCTCCGCTCAGAACATGCCCATCATGTGCATGTCCAGCCTATCCTTGAACACCCGCACAGATGGGGCCTCAACCACCTCCCATGGAAGCCCATTCCACACCCTAGGGATCCTAACTGTCTGGAAGTACTTCCTGGCACCCAAATTGAACCTCGGTTCCCTGAGTTTGGCTCTGTTGGAGCACATCCTGCCCTCCTCTGCAGGGGAGAAGCAGGCTCTCCCCACCTCCGCGTGACACCCCCTCACATACAATTAGGTCAATCCACAATGGTCTGCAAGATCGCATTCAGTGTGCTCGGCAGTGGCACATCGTCAGAGTGGGAGCCACGGGGCTCTCTCCTTGCACTAAAAGTCTTCAACATTTTTAGTAATGATTCAGAGAAGGCAGTGCAAGAAATGGAAATTGAATATGCAGAAGACACAAAGCTATGTGGAATAGCAACTACACTGCTGAGATACTGGGTGATTGCGATAGCACAGAATGCTGGGCAGAAAAGAACAGAGTGACATTGAGGAGGGACAAGTGCCAAGTCCTGCAGGGAGGGGCAGAAAATCAAATGCCCCCCTGCAAAGTAGGGAACGCTTGGCTCAAAAAGACCGCAAAGAAGAAGGATCCTGTGATTATTGTGGATCCCAAGCTAAAGTTGAACCAACAATACGATGCAGCTGCTGAAAGGGTAGGTGCTCTTTTATACTACATTAGCAGAAGAATCGCTTTCTAACCATGTGAAGTCCCTTTTCCCCTGCACTCCCAAGCAGTCGGACTCCACATTGAAACATGGAAGCACGGAAGCAGACTGAGTCAGAAGGGGCCTTCTGGGCCACCTAGTCCGACCTCCAGCTCCAGCCTGCACCACTCATGACATGGAGTCCCATATCCAGTTCTGGGCACAAAACTTTTAAAAAGTCTCAGGAAAGCTGGAAACAGGTCAGAGGAGGGCAGCAAGGATCATTCAGGGGCTGAATGAGAGAAGATTGAGAACCAGGCATGTTCAGCCTGAAGAAGTGAAGACTGATGGGTGACATGATCGCACTCTACAGGTACCCAAAAGACAGTCACAGAGAGTAAGGATAAAATCTCTTCTCATGCAGTCCAGAGGGCAGGACATGGAATAAGAGGCTGAATAAAAGCAGACGCAAGGAAGAACTTCCTGACTGTCGAAGCAGTACGAGACTGGAACGTATTACCCAGGGAAGGAACAAGGACACCTGATTGCAGAGACATGAGGACCAGCACCCTTAATTGCTTTTGCACAAGGAGCAAGGCAGAACCAACATCACACACTCCAGCAGCCAGGGAGGGCAACCCACTGGCACTACAAGCAGGGCAGGCAGAACTGGGTGGAGGGAGGTTCTGATTACCAAGACGGAAGCTCTCTGGATGCCTCCCTTAATTTTATTAAGTTCCATTTCCAAGTAGTTGCCTTAATAAAAGGTAAGATGGGAGGAATTGCCCCATCTTGTATATCAGAATATATTGTATACCAGAAGACAAATATTGTGCAGGAATATTTAATTTTAAAGTGTGTGTGCATGGGGGGGGGGCATTTTCTGCCTGGGTGGTGAAGGGACCTGCGCTTCCTGAAGGAGAAGAGCAGGAATGGGAACTGAGGACAGAGCTTTCCCTTGCTCCTCCTTTGGGGGCTTTTTCCTGGAAAAGGATCAGACTCTGTCATTCTAGAGCTTTTCCTGTATTTTGGAATATTTGATGTGGATTGTGCAAGTGTAACTCCATGAAATAAATATATGGCTGCCTGACAATCTACCAGCACATCCAAAAGGGGAAAGGTATCAGAACAAAGCCCACCTTCCCTTCCCTTCCCTTCCCTGGTTCAGATGGAGTCTGTCTGGGGCAGGGATGGCAGTACAGCCCTTCATCTGGCAGGGACTGCCAGCATGAGAAGAACCTGCTGTTTCCCTCTGACTCTGCTGCTGCCTCAGCACCCCTTGGACAGGACCAGTGAGGAAGCCCCACACTGGCTCTCCCTCTCTGTCCAGAGCCCTCCTGGAAGGCCTCTGCTGGTCTCACGCTCAACAATTCCTCTTGAAGAGCAGTGCTAAAACACCTCCCAGGAATGAGCCTGCTGGAGAGACAGCAAACATGCACACAGGCATCCCAGATCCCTTGGAGGGAAACGTACATTATATTAGCATTCAATCTTGCTGCTGGTTTTGTATTAAACTGTGCTTGACTAAAATATGAATATCTGCGAAGCATTAAATTCGCACCAACAATCAGGTCTCCCAGCTGGTAATACTCTCTTTGCCCCTCTAACTGAGAGGAAGAAGGACACAAGACCCTTCACATCCCCTGGATGGCCTGAGGCAGGAGCCAAAGGAGCAGCGAGAGCAGGACCACCATCAGTGTAGGAGGGAGGCTGTCCCTGCTCTGGTAGCAAGATGCCGAAGAGGAGTAGTCCTTGCAGCCTCACCAGGAGGAGCGGATCTCTGGAAGAGATGAGCAGGCGTCCAGATGTCAGACACAGCTGCAGCCCCTCACCAGAGAGACTGGGGCACATTTGTATTCTGCATGCTTTCTCAGGGAATTGTCTGTTATTGACTTGCTGGATGGAAACCCAGGGGGAATTCACCAAAAAATTTCCAGGGAGGAGAAATCAGCAGGGCCCAGGTGACCTGGAGGCAGAAAAGAATGTTTGCATCACTCTTATCTTCCACGTGTTCCTTTGGGAATTGACTGTCCCTTTCTGACCCTGGAAATGTGGAATTTGAAGCCCCTCAGCCAGGATGGAGGCCAAGCCTGCGCCAAAGGTGTTAGCAGTATTTCTGGCCCTGATAGGGAGGGGCAGCTCCTCCTTCCAGCAGTTCAGGGACAATGTTGGACAGAAAGGCATCCTTGTCAGAAAGAGAATCAACCTGCCAGAGCCTTAGGATGGCCCACCTGAAAGACCTCTGTCAAAAAGTGACATTAGTGTCATTTGTCCAGCCCTTCACTGAGCTGGCCTGAGTCTGGGCAGCTGCCTGTGGAGATGCAGTCCCTGCAATTTTTTGGCCAAGTGGCCAATTTGCTGAAGCCCAGCCCACATGGCCTTTTGGGGAATGCCCACATCTCCATCCTCTCCCCTCTTGGTTCTCCATATATGCAAAGAGAGGAAGGGCCTCCTGCAACTGCGGTGAGGGAGCGATGGCAGTTGGAGGGCAACGTCACTGCAGCTTCCATTCATTTCTCCACGCCAACTTCCCCTGATGGGGGAGCCAGCTTGAAAGTGAGGCAGGGAAGCTTCCCCATGGGAGATCTGGGTGTGCAGGTTGGTTTTGCACTGCTCAGTCAGTGGGAGGCAAAGAGACTTTTCCATCTTGCTCCTCTGGGTGTGCTTAGGACAGCTTCCCTGGACAGGCAGAAGGCCAGCAGTTTCAAGCCAAAGGCTTGCTGCAGATGGAGCTTTGGCTGATTCGGAGGCTCCTGTTTCATCCCATCCTCTTGATTATTTCTGTTCTCGTGTGCAGTCAAGTCATCTCAGACTTCTGGCCCTTCCATGAGTGCTTCCCCTCCAAAAGCTCCTGTCCTTCTCCACCCTGATCTGTCCTTGTAAGTGCAAGACAGCACCTTCCCTGATGGAGACCGTCCATCCCCTCTTTGGTCTTCCTCCCATTCTTCTGCATTTGCCTCTCCTGGGGAAGGGGCTTAGCCAGATGGTGGCTGGCCACACCTAGGCACCCTCGAAGTGAGTCAAGTATCTGGATCCATTTTATGCACTCTCCAGGTCAGGTTTCCCAGTGGAGATTCCTGAGTCATCCTGTGAAATGAGCTTTGCTTGGAGAAGGACAGAGGAACCCTGTAGTTGCCTTGGAGCCCTGAATGCCTTTGGATCCCACCACCCTCAGTATCCTTTTGGATAGGCTCTGCCAGCTGGGCCTGGAGCTGCTGCCCTGCGGTGCTTCCATTCCTGCCTGTTGGCCACTCCCCCATCCCAGAAGGAGACCCAATGCCATCCTCTACCAGCTCCACTGGCTCCCAGTTGAAGTCTGGGCCCAATTCCAGGTGCTGGTTTAAACCCATAAAGCCCTGAACAGCTTGGGACCAGGATACCTGAAGGAGGGCCTCTTTCCTTAGATGCCCTCACACCCCTTAAGATCCTCAGGAGAGTCTTTGCTCTGGGAGTCCTCTTTAAAGGAGATAAAAAGAACAACTACCCAGAGCAGGGCCTTCTCTGCGGTGGCACCCAGATTATGGAATGTGCTTCATGGAGAGGAGCACCTGGCACCGAGGTAATATTCTTTTCAGGGCCAGGTCAACATCTTTTCATTCTATTGTTTTTGAAAAAATTAATATTTTTATCAGTAACAGCCACTTTTTTGTTGTTTGCTTTTGCTTTTATATCATTCTGTGGAATTCGTTATTGTTTTATTTCTTTTCATTGTACTTTTGTGAGCTGTCCCAAAATGCCCAGGCATGTGGTGATGGTATATAAGAGTTTTGAATAAATAAATAAATGCATAATAAATAATGGGAATTATCGCCCCGGCTCCTGGTGCTGGTGCCACAGAGCAAATGGAGGCCCTCTTCATCCCCCAGGCTCCTTTACATGGCCGTGGAACCAGTGGGGAAGGACCACCTTCCGTTCTCAGGTCAGGGAGAGGACTCACCTTCAGAGGGAAGACAAGCCTGGCGCTCAGACCAAGGCAACACCCAGTCCAGCATCCTCCTCTCACCGTGACCAGCCTGCTTCCCCAGACAACATTCTTTTGGCCAAGGTCAATGATTTCATTATTTTTTAACTTTCAGCAATGCACAACAAAAAGTAATAATGTAGACACACATATTTGCACCTTTCAGTCCACACAGATGGAGTGCACACATAGCTGCAGTGGTATCTTAGTTAAGCTCCAGCCACAGGTCAGGTTTGTATCAGTGGGGGTATGTGATCACCCTCCAGGTCAACTTGAGACCCTGGACAATGTGCTGACAGAACATATTGTAAAGATCTCTTGGGGCAGAGGCACAATAATGGTGGGAGCTTTCAATCTCCTGGATATTAGTTGGGAGACTCACACAGCTGTGACAGTAAAGCAGGGAGGTGGAGGAGAGCATTGCCATGGTTGCAGAAGGAGGTGCTAAAGGAATTAGATGCAAGAGGAACCTCTGCAGGAAATGTGCACTGGGCCAAATAGACAAAAGGGTATATTGGGAGAAGGAGGCCCGTTGCAGAAGGATTCTTCGCAAGACTAAAGCTGATTATGAGCTGAAACGTGCCAAGAATATCAAGAGCAACAAAACGGGCTTCTTTCAGCATGTAAATAGGAAGAGAAAGGGGAGACAAGTGGTGGGACAACTAAAAAAGGAGGAAAGGGATCCAGTGACTGTTACAAGGGAACAGGCACAGAAGCTAAATGACAATTTTGCCTCTGTGTTATCCCCAACGTAGGATGGCGGAGATCTGCATGGGAGATTAGATGAGGCCAAGGACTTAGGGGCAAGGATTAGAGTCACCCCCCGAGAAGTCAAGGAACTCCTCAGACCACTGGATGATTTAAAGCTGTTGGTCCCTGATGTGCTGCAATGGAGAGTACTTTGAGAATTGGCAGGGGTTCTCTCATGCCCACTGGCCTCCATTTTTGTGGCCTCATTGAGAACGGGTGAATTTCCAGAGGACTGGAGTATGGCGTCAGTGGTCCCAGTCTTCAAAAAGGGTACTAGAAGGGACATGGGGAATTACAGACCTGTTAGCCTTATGGCCATTGCAGGAAAAACAATGGAAAGGCTCATTATAGAGATCTAGTGATGCTAGTTAGGGAAGGGAGGCTGAAAGCCACACAACACAGCTTCCACAAAAACAGGTCCTGCCAGACAAACCTTGTGGAATTCTACAACAAGGTTTCAAGGTGTCTAGGTGGAGGGGATGAAGTGGATGTGTTTTACCTAGACTTCAGCAAGGCCTTTGACAAAATTCTGCATGATATCCTGGCTGAGAAACTGAGGAAACACAGAAACAGAGCAAGTCAGGAGCCTCCCGGGCCATCTAGTCTGACCCCCAGTTTAAAATTATAATCCTAAACCCCCCCCAAAACAAAAAGAAAACTACAAACAACATCCATCATCAAAAACATTGAGCCCACTGGGTCAGCCCCCACACCCTTCTTTTTCCATTTATGATAAATTAAAAACATATTTAAATCTAAGCCAAGTCCCGTTTCTCTTGCCAATAATAAAAAAGTCCCAAGATTGATAGAAGTCAGTATCTTCTTTCTTCTTCAGTGATAAACTCAATCTATCCATTTCTGCACAGTCCAGAATCTTTTTTAGAATCAGTTAGTTGGTGGGTAGTTCCTCTCTTTTCCAGTGTTGAGTGAATGCAATCCTTGCCACAGTGATTACATGTAAAATCAAGTACCGTATTTTTCGCTCTATAAGACGCGCCTGACCATAAGATGCACCTAGTTTTTAGAGGAGGAAAACAAGAAAAAAATATTCTGAATCAAATGGGCACATAATCACAGGCACATTCCCCATCACTTCCCCATGGGCTGCACATCTGACAGACTTACTGCACACACACATTCCCTCTATAAGACGCACAGACATTTCCCCTTACTTTTGAGGGGGGGAAAAGTGAGTCTTATAGAGCAAAAAATACGGTACATTTCTTGTTTACTAATGTCCTCCGGTATAATGCCTAATAAAAACCTTCAGGTTTAAAAGTTCAGGATTTTTCTAACATTTCCTTGAGCCGTCCATTTATGTATTTAATCTAATACTTTTTCACATTGTCACAAGTCCACCACATATGATAAAAAGTACCTAATTTATGTCTACATTTCCAACATCCATTTGACATATTTGGAAACAGCTAATCTTTTTGGTGACAGATACCATCTATAAAACATTTTATACAAGTTTTCTTTATACAAAGTTGCTAATGTTACCTTAATATTTCTCTCCCATAGCTTTTGCCACTTTTCTAATTCTATATTAAAACCAAAATTTTGTGCCCATGTTATCAAAGTTTCCTTAACCTGTTCATCTTCCATTTTCTTATCAAATAAGAAGTCATATAATCTTTTAATCATTTTCTCATCTGATTTAAGCATCACTTGATCAAACACTGTTAAGTCCTTATAAAAAACCCACACTTTACAATCTTTAGCATATCTTGATTGCATCTGCACCTTATGCCACCAAGAGAAATTAGATCCCTGTTCTTGTGGTTCTTGATTTAATTTTAGGCCTTGATTAAATTCCAGGCCTCAATTTATCATCATATCTTATAATCCCTTCAAAATTCCATGCATTTGGATACACAAAAGCTTCCATGGGTGAAAGCCATCTTGGTAATTTATTATACAGTTTTATCTTTTAACTTTTCCCACACCGACATTAATGATTTTCTAATATAGTGACTTTAAAAAGAGCCATGTGATTTAGCCTTCTCATACCACATATAAGTGTGCCAGGCCATTTGCAAATCATGCCCTTCAAGATACAAAATTCTCTTATTTCTTAAAGTAATCCATTCTTTTAGCCATGTTAAAACAGAAGCTTGATAATACAACATCCAATCAGGGAGACCAAAACCTCCATTCTCTTTAGCTTCCTGAAGTATTTTAATCCTTGGTTTCTTCTTTCTCCATATAAATCTTGAAATTTGAAAATGTAAATCATAAAAAAAAATTCTATCAATTTTTATGGGAATCATTTAAAATAAAAACAAAAGCTTTGGTATTAATTTTAACAAGTGCTATTCTTCCCATTAAAGATAATTGCAAATTAGCCCATTTTTCCAGGTTACTCTTAATATCCTTCAATAGTTTATCATAATTCTCTTCTTTCAGAGTAGTACACTTAAATGTAAGATAAATTCCCAAATACATAACCTTTTTGACAATCTGCAAATCGACTTGTTCCTGCAGAATTTTTCTCTGGTCTTGTTGTAAAATTTTTAACAGTTTCATCTTTTCTCTATTTATTTTTATCCCCGTAACCTTGCCATATTCTTCAATCCTTTGTAGGAGTTTAGGCATTATTGCAAAGGGTTCCTCTGTTATGAAAACCAGGTCATCTACAAATGCTTGAAATTTGTAGCTTTCATCTCTAATTCTGGTACCTTTAATGTCTGCATCATCCTTGATATCTCTATTCAACACTTCTAAAATCAGTATAAACAACTGAGTTGATAACAGGCATCCTTGTCTTGTACCCTTTTGTATCTCTATATTCTTGTAAATTCTCCATTAATTATAATCCTAGCCAACTGCTTTTGATAAATGTTTGATATCGCATTAATAAACTTTTCACCAAACTGCATTGGGCCATGTGTTGCTTCATAAATTGCCACTTGACATTATCAAAGGCTTTCTGAGTGTCCATAAATAATAAAGCCATTGGTTTTTCCTTATTTATCTCATAATACTCTAGGATATCCTAAATAGTTCTCAAATTATTCCTCATTTGTCTTTCAGGCAAAAAACCATTTTGGTCTGAATGAATAAAGTCTATTAAAAACTTCTTTAATCTTTCTGCCATTATGGAGGCAAAAATTTTGTAATCCACATTTAATAATGATATAGGTCTATAATTTTGAATCTGCAATAAGTCTGTATCTTCTCTTGGTATTAATGAAATATTTGCCTCTGTCCAAGAATTTGGTATTTTTGTATTTAACACTGCTGAATTGCATATATCGTTAAGAAGTATAGCAAAGATTCCTTCAAAGGATTTATAAAACTCTGCTGGCAATCCATCCGGGCCAGGAGTTTTATCATTCTTTTACCACATAATTGCCGCTATTACTTCCATTGTTGTTACTTCCTGATTCAATAGTTTTTGATATTTCTCCGGTAGTTTTGGTAAATCTGCATTTTGGATGTATTCTTTTACTTTCTCAGTTGAGATCACATCATTCTGATATAGCTTGTAAAAAAATCTTCCACTATTTTCTTAATTCGTACAGTTTGAAATTGCAGTTGTCCTTCTCCATCCTTCAATTTAGAAATCAGTCTCTTCTCTCTCTCTCTCTTTACTTCCATCTCCCTGGTTTATTAGCATTTTCAAAGAAATTCTGTTTGCCAATTTCATTTGCTTAATAAGTTCATTTGTGTCCAAGAGATTCAATTTATGCTTTAAAACATTCATTTGGACCTTAAGGTTTTTTTTGGATGGAGCTTCCTTCAGTTTTTTTTTTTTCCATTTTGTCAATTCCTCTGCTATTTTTGCTCATTTTTGCTTTTTCTTTTTGTTTATTTAGCTGAATATGTTATTATCAATCCCCTGACATAAACTTTAGCTGTATCCCAGACACTGTGTACAGAGGTTTCTTCAGTTTTATTTATTTGAAAGAATACTTGCATTTCCTTATTTATCTCTTCTATTAATTTTTTATCCATTAATAATGCTTTATGGAAGCACTATCTGGGCATCATTGCTGTTCCTTTTGGTGATATAGCTGCAGGACTGTGATCCACCCAAACATTTGCCTCCATTTCAGCTTCTACCAAGTCTGGTACTAAATCTGGGGTTATCCAAACCATATCAATCCTAGACCACGACCTATGTCTATTTGAGTAAAAAGAACATTTAGCAGAGCTTGGATTCTTATGCCTCCAAGTATCTATCAATCTGAGTTCTTCAATCATGGTAGAACAAGATTTTGGGAGTATTCTCCTGCCCTTTCCCCCTTATTCTCACTCTTATGGTCCATTTTCATGTCCGCAATTGCATTGAAATCTCTCATTACACACACAGTCTGGTAGCCCACTTGTAAGAGTAGAGTATGTAACTTTTCTCCTTCATGGATGACTGCTTTTTCATGGTGAAGTAGCTTCCATAGCTCAATGAAGCTATGAGCTATGCCATGCAGGGTCACCCAAGATGGACAGGTCATAGCAGAGAGCTCTGACAAAACGTGCTCCACTGGAGAAGGAAATGGCAACCCACTCCAGTATCTTTGCCATGAAAACCCCATGGACAGTACCAAAAGGCAAAACGATATGACACCGGAAGATGAGTCCCTCAGGTTGGAAGGTGTCCAATATGCTACTGGGGAAGAGCAGAGGGCTAGTACTAGTAGCGCCAGAAAGAATGAAGCGACTGGGTCAAAGCCGAAAGGACACTCAGTTGCTGATGTATCTGGTGGTAAAAGGGAATCTGGAATGTAAGATCCATGAATCAAGGCAGGCTGGATGTGGTCAAACAAGAGATGACAAGACTGAACATCGACATCTTAGGAATCAGTGAACTAAAATGGACAGGAATGGGTGAATTTAGTTCAGATGACCATCAGGTATACTACTGTGGACAAGAATCCCTCAGAAGAAATGGAGTAGCCTTCACAGTCAATAAAAGAGTAGGAAAAGCAGTACTGGGATACAATCTCCAAAATGACAGAATGGTCTCAGTTCGAATCCAAGGCAAACCATTCAACATCACAATAGTCCAAGTCTATGCCCCAACCACTGGTGCTGAAGAGGCTGAAGTTGACCGGTTCTATGAAGGCCTACAACACCTTCTAGAATTAATTCCAAAAATGATGTCCTTATAATCATGGGGGATTGGAATGCTAAAGTAGGAAGCCAAAAGATAACTGGAATAACAGGCAAGTTTGGCCTTGGAGTTCAAAATGAAGCAGGGCACAGGCTGGTAGAATTTTGTCAAGAGAAGACGCTGGTCTTAGCAATCACTCTTTTCCAACAACACAAGAGACTAGTCTACACATGGACATCACCTCTCCCCAAGATCAGTCACCACTTATAACTCCATGAGGGGAGGGAAAATTACTCCCACCATCAAAGGGGCTTTTCTTTCTTCTTTATGCCAATTAGTAACAGCTGCAGTTCTTTCACAGGTAGTAATGAAGAAGAAAAATGAAAATGCTCACCCAGCAGGTCCGATGAACTTATAGTTAATTATTCCATGCTATTATCTGGCTGTCTATGGCTTGTAGGGGGCTGACATCTCCACTGTGCTGTTTGGTTGATAAAAGCCCAATTTTCTCCCAGTAAATGTGGAACTGCCACCCCACACCAACCAGAAGAATGCTTGGACAATCTAGTCTTTGCCCTAACAGGGCTTGGATGAGCCTCCCACGGCTCACTGCCAAAGAGATACTAGCATGATTCTGACTTAGAGGCATTCAGTCATAATCCCACAGATGGTAGCTTCGCCCCATTGGCTCCTCAGCCAAGCACATACACCAAATGTCTGAACCTGCGGTTCCTCTCGTACTGAGCAGGATTACTATCGCTACGACAATCAGGTCGTCTACGAATGATTTAGCACCGGGTTCCCCACGAACGTGCGGTGCGCTATGGGCGAGAGGCGGCCCCCTTCCAGCCGCGCTCCGCTCCCGAGACGGATGGCTCTCCACACCGGGCCGCGCGGCCCGGCTATCCGAGGCCAACCGAGGCTCCTCGGCGCTGCGGTATCGTTACCTTTAGGGGGGATTCAAGGTCATTCAAGGTCATTCAAGGTGCCAGAGGTCAGACTAGATGGCCCAGGAGGCCCCTTCTGACTCGCTCTGTTTCTATGTTTCTATGTTTCTATGATAAAGGGAGCCCCTGCTCTTCACAGCTGTCTTGCCATGACACCAACCGGAAGTCTCCCACACAGGATTTTTTTAAAGCTGTAACCGGGGTGCCACGTTAACTCCAGTGGTAAAAAAGGAAATTCAAAAATCTGATTTATTCAGGTGCAAATAATGACCACAAATTCACCAAATTTAGACTCTTTTTGGCCTCAGGCCAAAACCTTTTTATTTAAACAGTATTTTAAAATTCAATAGTTTTTAAGTTTAGTCACTGTGTTTGGTTTGTGATTTATTCTTTTGTTCTATTTTATTATTGATTGAAATGGTTTTAATTGTCTTTTAAATATTGTAAGTCATCCTGAGATGTTGTATAATAGGATGGCATACAAATACTTTCCATAAATACATAATTCAATAAATGAGGAAGTGTTTTGATTACATCTTTCTAATGAGCTGGTCTCTGCTATTGAGATTGGGCCTCAAGAGAATGATGTAGTATTTGGGGAGAAAAATGCATCCCAGGAGACCAGCCCCAGAGGCCAAGATGGAGAAGACCTCCATGGCCACCACATACTTCCCCTTGGTGCTCAAGTAGGTGGGCACAAAGGAGACCCACACGCTGCAGAAGACCAGCATGCTGAAGGTGATGAACTTGGCTTCATTGAAGCTGTCAGGCAGTTTCCTGGCCAGGAAAGCCACCAAGAAGCTGAGAAGAGCCAGGAAGCTCGTGTAAGCCAGGACTGCATAAAAAATGATGATGGAGACTTCGTTGCATTCCACAATGATCTCCCCAGCCTGGGAATAGATGTCCAGCTTGGGGAAAGGAGGAGAGGTCAGCAACCAGACAATGCAGACCACTGCTTGGATGAGAGGACAGAGCAACACAATGGATTTTGTCAGTGGTCTCCCCAAGAGCTGACTTGCCATGTTTCCTGGTTTGGAGGCCATAAAGACCAAGACCACCATGATGGTTTTCGCCAACATTCAACAAACTGCAATGGAGAAGGTGATGCCAAATGCAGTTTGTCTCAGAAGACAGGTGAGCTTTGTGGGTCTTCCAATGAAGAGGCATGAGCAAATGAAGCAGAGCAGGAGAGAGCTGAGGTGGACATATGTGAGGTCTCAGTTGTTGGCTTTGACGATCGGTGTGTTGCAATATCTAATGAATGTTCCCAACACAGCAGATATGCTGACACAGAGGAAAAGGAGGAGAGAAACTAGCAGGAGACCACGTGTCTCTTCATAGGAAAGGAGGTGGATCTTCTTGGGGATGCACCTGTCGTGGTTCTCATTTGGGTGGTTATCTTGAGGGCACGGAGCACAGTGAGCAGCATCTGAAATGAGCAAGAGCTGTGGAACCATCCAAATCAGGACATGTGAGTTAATTCTCTGGGGGCAACTCCCACCCTTAAAGGAAGATGTGGAAAACTCTTTTTCCTAGCTTAATATGCTCTCTTTAATTAAGCTTTGGGAAAGGGGCCATGTGGATGAAATATGAAAAACCTTCAGTACCCGTTTTCAGATTTTTGTCATGAAGACCACTCCTAATCAAGAAATGAACATATGGAAGTGCTAAAAGTCTTGACCTGCACTTTTGTTTGTAAATCACATAAACCTAGTAAGCCTAGTAAGCACAGCTTCTCTTCATCCTGTGCACTGATCTCTGAGATCTTTCTCTCCTGGGGCTGGAGACCAGGCTGCAGAAATGACCAATGAAAAATGGGCAATCTGGTTCTGACTTCAGTGAAATCCAGAAAAGTTGAAGAAGGGAACCGCCAGCTGCCCCAATCAGAGTTTTGGCCAGGCACCTCTAAATCTCATGTTGACCCAGTCAAGTTTGAAATGGAATATTCATAAGCAGGAGGAAATGCAAGGATGGAAAAGAATCTGTGCATGATATCAGTATTTGAAAGCTTCTAGGCAAAATTTGGTACTGCTAACAAAAAACATGTCTTCCGGAAATGTTGAACGTACTGTAAACCAGAAATGCAGAGAGGTGTGCAGTATAGAGAGGAGATGAAAACTTCTGAAACTATCCAAACTTCTCCTTTCCACAAGCTTTTCCTGGGCTCCACAGCACTCCCAATGCATTATTGTCTGGGTTAAGGAATGACTCTCAATGTCTGAGGTACCTGAAGAGGTGGAGAACATCCCTGCTGTGCACCATTCACACCTGTAGCAGCACACAGGCTTCCCCTCTGGAACTCTCCTCCAGTGCCCCTGAGTGCACCTCTCCACACACCTTGCCTGGGGCATTTTCTGAAAATGAAAGAAAGAAACAAATACTTCAAAATGGTTTAATTACTTGGCAGATGGGTCACCACTCTAGGTGGAATGGACAGTATCTGGTTGATTCTCACTTCCTCAGCAGCACATGGAAAGAGGAATCTATTCCATTCTTTCTGGGACACAGCCAGGGCCTATGGAGGCTGCCTTCCAGTGGATCACACCCTAGGACAATTCTTCCCAATCATTCCATTTATTTTCGGTTCCTCTCCCAGAATACAGGCGTGGGGCATCTTCTTGACCCTCCCTGGAATGACTAGGGCCAGAACATGGGTCATCTGGGGAGCAAAGGTTTTACTTCGCAAGTGGAAAATGACACCCCAAATCCTCATTTTCAGTGGGACTCAGAGAACCATCTTTTTTGAAATAGGGGAATTGTGCCATGTCTCTGCCTCCAAGACCCAGATGGTTCATGCCAGCCCCACCTTTGCAGCCCACATGATTGCTGCAGAGTTGATGGAGAAGTCTTGTCCTGCTGGAGCACCATGATCAACCCAGCCAATCTGCACAGGATCCAAAGTTCGATTTGGGGACAAGATCCAGTTTAAAATCTCATATTTCTGGTTGTTTTCAGTGAAAGAGATTTCTTCCCCAACATTGTTGTTAAACTGGACATTCCTCAGAGGAGCCAGTAGCTGAAATTGCAGAATCATGCAGTAGAGGATACAGTTAGTGGAATGGTTTTCCAAAAACCTCTCCCTCCCATTCAGTTCAGAGAACTTTTCTCGCCCATCATTATACTATTCTGAGCTTCATTTGGTTAACACGGCCTGTGCACTTCAGTTGAGGTGACCTTCCCTGCTGGTTCAGATGTGTTTTCTAGGTGTCCACTTCCTAAGAACACTGGGAGATGTGATCTAGAAAACATTTGCTTGAAGCAGCCAGGAGTCCAGCATGTGGGTCTTCCACTGTTGACATGAAGGAACATCCAGAATGGGGCAACCCCACCGCCCTTTCAGCATAAGTATATCAAACTGGACTGTTTCATTCAGTCTCAGTTACAAATTAGAAAGCATGAATAATCCAGAATCCCAACCAAACCCTGCTAATCCTTGCTCACTTTGGAATGTCCATTTAAGGAAATTGCACCCATGCAGATAAATCCACAGGGAAACTTACTCCAGATTTCCCTAATTTAGTGTTCCCTTCAGTCTAACCTTTCCCTGCAGAATGCCTTCACTGAGATCACATGAGGAATCCATAAATAAATTCATGAGATCTGGATGTGGCGCTTACCTGCCATGGCTGAATATTCAGCAGTTGCTTCCATTCCCCCATTGGTGAATATTTCACTAGAGAAGAGGACAGGGCATGTAGCGCATAACAGTGACAGGAAGTGTCCAAGTCGAACGAGAAGAAGCTGGAATTCTTCCTCATCTCCCTCCCTTTACACAGGCGGACAGCCTGTGGAGGGGGTTCTCCTGTTCTCGGGAACCGACACTCAAATGTGATTTCCCACCATTCTTGAAGAAAGACATCTCCTTGAGCATGGAAAGGATCTAAAGCCAGGAAAAAAGCCTTGAATGCTGGAATATTCCTTGTGTGGGCCCTGAAGTGAAAAGCTTCATGAAGGTGCCCTAAAAGCATTCTCATCCCAAAATTCATTCCTGCTTCAATTCCAGAATGGGAGGTCAGGATCCAGACCTTCTGAAACCGTATCTTTGTATTTTTTTTATGAGTATGTAAAAGGGGGCGCAGTGGTTTAAACCGCTGTGCTGCTGTGCCGGTTGATCAAAAGGTCGCCAGTTCAAATCTGCACATGGGATGAGCTTCTGTGCTCCATCCCAGCTCCTGCCAAACCTTGCAGTTCAAAAGCATGCAAAATGAAAGTAGATAAAAAGGTACCACTTTGGTAGGCAGGTTAAAGCATTCCGTGCACTTCAGTGTTTAGTCATGCTGGCCACATGAACATGGAGACTGTCTGTGGACAAACGCTGGCTCCCTCGGCCAGGAAACTAAGATGAGCACCGCCGCCTAAAATCAGGCATGACTGGACGTAATGTCAAGGGGACACCTTTACCTTTACCTTTACCTTTAACAGCACTATTAAGTGTGTTATTGCAGCATTCTCACCAAAGAAAACTATGAAACATAGAACATGGAAACATAAAAACAGAGCGAGTCAGAAGGGGTCTCCCGGGCCATCTAGTCCAACCTCTGGCATCAGCCGGCTGCTCTCATGTGCATGACCAGTGGGAGCCGGCTGCTCCCACCATGTGCATGACCAGTCTGTCTTTGAACACCCTCACCGATGGGGCTTCTACGACCTCCCGTGGAAGCCCATTTCACGCCTTCGGAGTCCTAACTGTCAGGAAGTGCTTCCTGGCATCCAAATGGAACCTTGGTTCCCTGAGCTTTGCTCCATTGGAGCATGTCCTGGCCTCCTCTGCAGGGGAGAACAGGTCTCTACCCATCTGCATTTGACATCCCCTCACATACCTGTATGTCGCCAACATATCCCCTCTGAGTCTCCTCCTCTCTAGTTTGAAGAGAACCAGTTCCCTCAGTCTTGCCTCATACGGCATCCCCTGCAAACTGGCCACCATCCTTGTGGCCCTACGCTGCACTGACCCCAACCTGGCTATATCCTTTCTGTAATGAGGGGCCCAAAACTGAGCACAATACTCCAGTTGTGGGCACACCAGAGTCGTGTAGCGTGGTAGTAATATCTCTCTTGATCTAGAAGCCACACTTCTGGCCATGCAACCAAGGGTGGCATTCGCCCTCTTGACCAACGCATCACACTGCTGACTTATGTTTAGCCTGTGGTCAACCAGTACCCAGAGGTCCCTTTCACAAGTGCTGCTCTCCAGCCACTTGTCACCTAACCTGTACTTATGACAGCTATTCCTATGCCCCAAGTGCAAGATCTTGCACTTATCCACATTGAGTGCCATTCTGTTGTCTCCTGCCCACTTCCATAGTCTGTCCAGATCCTTTTGGATCTGGATTACCTGCTCCTCAGTTGTGGCCACTGCTCCAGTTTTAGTGTCGTCTGCGAATTTGATCAGCAGACTGTTCACCCCTTCTTCCATGCCATTGATGAAAAGATTAAACAGGATCGGCCCCAGGACAGAGCCCTGGGGGACCCCGCTTGTCACTGGCCGCCATCCCGATGATTCCCCACTAATGGTTACCCTCTGCTTTTGGTCAGCCATCCATGCCCTAATCCACCGGACAGTGCTTTGGTGTATCCCAAAACTCCTCAGTTTCTCAACCACGATATCATGGGGCAGGATATCATTGGAAGCCGGTGCCGATGGTACAGGACGGAAGTTATAGGTGTATATCTGCCAGTATATGAAGCAATTGAAGTATCCACACTTTCTTTGAGGGCAGCCCCCACAGAGTGCATTACAGTACTCCAGTTGTGAGGTGACCATGGCATGGGTGGCCAATGCCAGGCACTGCTCATCCAAGGATGCACCAGCAGAACGTGGCAGCACTGATAAGGAAGCTGGCTTCTTTGTTAACCAAAGGGGGAAAGTTCCCTCAGAAACAGGTATTAAATAAGGAACCCCCCCCCCCACACACACACACGCATACATGCACGGACCAACCCAAGTATTCCACCCATTCCCCTCCACTACTCAGTTCTGCCATTGCAATGACAAGTTGTTGCCTCAGGATTCAGTACGTGGATTTTTAATCTGGCCCAGATTCCACATGAACAAGAGAAGAAAGTATCTGGTCTCTGGACAGAGAGGAAAGCTTCCTTTTTCTTGTCTGGTCATCAACACAAACAGGATGCAAGCTCTCTAAACCGCTTTTAGAAGACTTCCCTTCCTTAATAAAGGAAGATGCCCTGGAGCTTTTCCAGACCTTTTCCCGACATCCAGGAAATCTCCCGCTCCTTGTCCTTTCCTTTCAGGAAAGGCTCTGCAGAGTTGCATCTGGAAACTTGTTCCCCCTCCCATCATTCTCTCAGGCACATGGTCGTGTTTCACCTTGGCCGTCCTTCAACTCCAGGCCAAGGCACCAGAGTGGATCAGGACCCTGATATTGAGTAGCAGATATTAAATGAAACAAGGAGGGGTTGCAGAATTTAACAGACTCCAATGTTTGCTTTTTACAATCATAGGTGGGAATTTCCTGAAAGAGAAAGGGGAGCTGGCAGAAGGGGGACTGGAGCCTCTGGCACAAAATAGATGCAAATATTATTGATTGCATGTTTTGGGTCTTCTCTCCTTTTGCCAGAGAAGGAGACCCTTTTTCACAGTCGCATTTGATATTGATGTTATTGTGATGGGTTATATTGTTTTAATAATTAATGTTTTTATAGTAGTTTCATATTTATTGTATTTTTATATATTTTGTAAGCCGTCCTGAGTGCTTGAAGCAATAGGACAGGGTATAAATGCATGTAATAAATAAGCAAATACATACATGAAACCTGGATGGGAACACCCTACATGGCGGGGGTGGGGTGGGAAGGAACAGGAAAATCTTATATCTTCCGAGGGGCAAAACTCATGTCCTTTCTTAGGGCCATTCCAGCAGCAGCAATCGGAACTCCGTGCCTTAGGCTGAACCACTTTCCCTCAAGACCCTCACTTCTTGCTAAACCACGAAGAGAAGAAAAGGATAATGCTGGCACTGTGCGACTCGATGCACATCCTCCAACTTCTGTCCTGTCCTCCCAACTTGGGCAGGGAAACAACCAGCCTCGCTTCCATTATGGGCAGGAAGAATCCCTGAGAGAGGAGCAGATGGTATTCCCCTCCTTGAAACCTCAGCCCTTTAGCCCTGCCACTGCCACTCGCTCTGCTGACCGATGGGGTGTCCCCCTGGCAACCCTCCTGGTCCCCCAAGACAAACCCAGTTGCCTACATAAGCCACTTGGCCCAGCCATCCCCGATGCCCTTGGCACTCTGGCCTGGATAAGGTGGGGATGTGAGTCACACTTGTAAACCTTGGCTGTTGGATGCAGACAACTCGCTTGCCGCAGGAATTGCTGAGTGCTAGAAACTCCCCTTTGGGCAGAGGCCTCAAGTTTGGTCCACACCTCACAGAGATCTTTGCTCCTTCAGGACTGTGACCACCCTAATGGAGGCCAGGAATGGCTTTTGTGAGAGAACTGAACAATAAATCCCAGCTACAAATGAGCCTGTTTGACTGAGATTACTGAGTGTGAGAAATATCAGGACTGGCTGACTTCGGAATTTGCAAGCCTTTCTTCCAGACATGCCACTGTGCCTCTGCAACCTGGAAGCAGCCCTTTCTTTCTGAACCAACATCATCTTGGGGACAGTTGGCCCGAGCATCATCTCCACCATGGATGGCAGGGGTGGAAAGATGCTGGTCAAGGAGCAGAAAATGGCAACTGGATGCAAGTCCCCAAAGGCTGCTGCAAGAAAAGGAGTGGTGCAAAACCGCTTTCCTCTCTGCAGTCCTCAGGTATGATTATCTCTGTGCCCTGGGATTATGGAACTGGCAGACATTCTGGATCAATTCCACAGGGATTTCAATGCAGGAGGCCAACAACAGAGAAATCCCAGAGAAAGTGCAGCTGCTACAAATACCTTCCAGGCCCCTCCATGTGATGCTGGGCTTGTGTCCAGTCACTTGGGCCCTGTGCATCCCTCCCTAAGATCCAGCCCCCCTGCTGGGCTGGGGCTGCACAGCGACTGCCTGCCGGTGTCTCTCTGACAGGGGAGGGCAGTGATGCTGATGATCTTGCTGGCCTTGCTGCTTTGGCTCCTGCCTCCAGCTGCCCAGAGGATGCTGAGGAACAGCTGTGCTGTGAACCTGCTGTTCACACAGCCAAGAGACTATTACAGGCCGGGAGAGCTGCTTGTTGGTGGGAATTTACTGCTTGGCAGATATTTCTATATAGCGGGATATGACTTCCATCAATTTCCTAGAGAAGAGGTCAGGACTTATCTAAAGTAGGGTTCCCTCAAAGGGATCTGGCATGCATGCCTGAATGTTTGCTTTCAGACCAGGGGCTCATTCAGGGCAGTGGTGTCAGAAATGCTGCTCATGTGGGAAAGGTGGGGCCTGAAAGGTTCAGGTCCTTGCCAGGAGGGCCCTCAACTACTTGGGGTTCCTCAGCCAGCCTTGCTGACTCCCGGCTGTGTCAACCAAACACCAAAACGCATTGCTCCCACCTCAAAGTACGGAACTCAAAAGAAGGAAATATGAAGATGGTTGACTGGGTTCTCTGGCAACAGTGATTGTGGCTCAGTTTGATTTTCTTGGCCACAACCCACTGGCTTCATGGCCGAGTCTTTCAGGTAATGCAGAGGCTCCAGGAGGGAAAGCTCAAGCAGCTTGGAGACCTGCAGCAGGTGAGCTGGAGACTTGCTCCCTCCATGAACCCCCCACGTTTCCAGCTCGGTAGCACCCGCAACTGGATGCTTTGGGTGATACCAGGCTGCAGAGGAGGGGCTTTTGCATGCAATTGTGGTTGTGCATTTTTCTCAGATGCCCAAACATGGGCTTGGAGAACTGGGGCTGTGAGAATATAGAGTCAGTCAGCAGTAGATTCAGTGCATGGAGTGACCTTCCTGCCAAACACCTCAAAAGTGCCAACTAATTTCAAGAAGCACAGAGTAGATTCCTCTCCCAAAAGGTCTTCAGATTGGGATGCAAAGAAAGGCAACCTGCCACACTAAAAAGCAATTTTATTGCAAAATATGCTCAAGAGAACAACATGAGGCAACACTTCTCTCACTACTTGGATCTGAAGAAAATTAAAGGAGGCAGCAGAGAGCTCTCCTCTTTGCAGAAAGAACCTAAGTCCATCTGGTTCATCCGCTCCTGCTCCCAGAGGATGTTTGTGGTCTTCCCTGGATGTTAGAGGGTGGAAAGCCCATTCTCTCTTGGACCTCTGACAACAGGAAGGCATGGTGCTAGTCCTCCAGGCCTTGCATCAAGAGCATCACCTGGGATCGGTTGGATGGCAATTCTTGGCAGGGAGAGTGGTTAGCATGGCTTCTCAGGGAGTGTCGTGGAACCTCCCTCCCTCAGGGCTCTTTTGACTTTACAAGGTCAAAGCCTGGGAGAATCTGCATTTGAAGAGATTCCTCAACCACCCTTGTAAAAATAAAAACTTCTGGTCCACATGGACTGGGATGTCCGGTGTAGCAGCTTCAATCAGAAGATGCTCTTCATCACCTCGTTCCTTCGGCTGCCTCGAATTCACCCTGCCTGCACCGAGAGGGAGCTGCTATCCAGGGTTTTGAGGGAGGGCCATTCCAAGCCCTCTCTGGAGATTCCTGCATTGATCCTGCCACCCCCTTCATCAGAAGAAGGGCCTCAGTCTGTTCCATGCTCACCCCTAAATGAGTCCTGGCTCACTGAGCAAGAGCTGACAGATTTAAAAGGGGGCTTTGGATTCCATGATGGGTCCTGGACTTCAGTTTGCGTTGGAAAGACGCAGATCAATACCTGGAAGGTAGGCTCTGTGGGGGATGGTTCAGGTTCACAAATTAGCGAAAAGTTGGAACAAAAAGGGTGTTGAGGCACAGGTAACATGGGTAGGGTGAGCCTCTGAGCAGGGATCCCGGTGGACGTTTCCTTGGAAAAAAAGGCCACCCATTGTGTGCTTACCCTCACGCAAGTGGTGATATTCCTCTCGCCATGACAGATCAATAGTCAGGAACTACCAGCACACCCTGGCTTTGGTGTTTGCCATCACTGAGCTCAACAAGGATCCAGCTCTCCTTCCCAACATGACAATTGGCTTTCGCATCTGTGGGCACAAGGACCAGGTCAGAAGAATACATGAGAACAACCTCTACCTGCTGAGTACACGGAGGAGACCGATTCCCAACTATATATGTGGCAAAGAGGGACAACTCATCTCCCTCATGCAGGATTTTGACTCCAAATCTGCATCAGACATGGCACCCTTCATGGGCATCTTCAAGGTCCCAGAGGTGAGTTGATTCATCTGGAGACAGGCGTGGGGGACCTGTTTGAGAGAAGGGCTAACTCTGAGAACAGAGCTGTCCCTGCAGTGGGTGTTTTCCTTTCATTCTGGATCACAGGGCAGGGCGGCTTCTCACCTGGCAAGACTGCACTGTGAACACCTTGGAGGAGACCAGAAATGGGTCTTGTGAGAGTCTTGGGTAATGAATCCCAGATAGCAGTTGGGGTGTTTTACTGAGGTGACCAGCTGAGAGAGACATCAGGCATTCTTAGACAGCCTTATAGAGACAGAGACTTAGACAGAGAGGGTGGTGCAAAACAGACATTAGACCTCCTGGCAGCAGTGAATGAGCTGCCTCACAGGGGTGGTTGCAACAAGAATCCATGCAGCATCTCCCAATGGATGTACCGGGCCATCAAAGTCTACGTGTCCACAGGAGAGCTGGGGTGGCCTCATGGTGAAGAATGGGACTGGGGGTCTGGCAGGCTGGGTTCCAGGCCCCACTCAGACCTGGAGTTCTCTGGGTGCTTTTGGGTCTGGCAAAGATCCTCAGCCAAGCCTGCCTTTTGGAGTGCATTGGGAGGACTCTACTGAAAGGATCAGGAGAATTCTGAGTTGTCTCACATTTCCATGAGATCTTTGGAAGAATAAAAAAGCAATGTAAATACAAGACTATATATTAACAAATATATCATCTGGGGTTAATTCTGGCAAAATTCCAATTTGCATGCCAAGGGAAAGCAATGCTCCAGCAGTCCTATACTTCCTGACATATAGGATGCCACATGTATGGAAAGGTGGATATCGGGAAGTCCCTTCTGATGGTTAGGACCCCCAGGGCAGGGAACTGGCTTGTATGGGAGGTGGCCCCTTCTGACCTGCTCTGCTTCTATGTTTCTACCATTTGCCTTCAATTACTTGGATGGAAACCAAATGGCCTGTAAGTACAATATTAAGTCAGATAAATAAATGGTCGAAAATACAAGTGGCATGACAAGGGAAAGCAATGCTATGGCACACATGCTGTGAGAGACGTCCTCCACACAGGCCGCTGTGAGCAATCAGTTGGCCTGTGTGGAAAATGGTCCTCAGCAGACCTGAGACTTCTCCCACACCACTCATACCAAGCTCCTTTTTCCATCCATGAGGTTCAGCCATACGCTTGTAGATCATAGCAGAAGTGATTGGAACTAAGGCCCTTTCTGGTTTTGAGGGAGCTTCAGTAGCATTTTTGTTTGCTGTTTTGGTGCCCTGTTTCATCTGGACGTTCTTCCATTGGAGACCAGCCCTGAAGCTCCAAAGCTCTGCCTATGCAGACAGTTGGATGGAAACTTGAACTCTGAAGCAATCTCGTTCCTGCCTTGGGATGTCCTTCTGCCAGGGCTTGGTCCAGCTGACTGCTCACATTGGTAGACATGTCTGCACTAGGAGTAAGCATTTGCTCCTGTTGGCGGGTGAAGAGACCCATGTAAATGGGGCTGAGAAGGGGAACTGAGAGCTTCCCCTCCTGCTTACATATCCCAGCTGAAATATGCCAGTCCTGGGAGAGCACTCCAAGCAATTGAATTCATGGCTACTAAAAGATGGAAGCTTAGTCCACAAAAGAAGCATCTTAGTTTTTTAAATGCAACCAAATATTTGTCTGAAGAAACATCAGAATTTTCCCTTCTTCAGCTTGGATCTGCTTGCTGCACTGTATTCCAGGAGGAAAAAAAAAGTTCTTTCCATTTTTTCCTCCAGATAAATGCCCTAGAAGTTCCTCGGTATGAAGGCCTAGTCCAGCTGCTGCTGCATTTCCACTGGAACTGGATTGGTCTTCGTGTTCAGAGCAATGACCATGGCAAGCGTTTCCTCCAGGCACTGACGCCCCAGCTGCAGCAGGAGGAACTCTGTGTGGCCTTCACTGACAGGTTCTCACCAAGTGATCCTGGACACAAGTATGAAAACAACAATGGATACATTCCTCCCATGTGGTTGGAAGCAGAAGCCATAGTTTTCTGTGGTGACAACACTGCTACAATGCTATTGGCATTGCGGATATGTAAGCATGAAAAGAGTACTAAAATCCCATTTCGTAAGGTCTGGATTCTCACCTCTTACTCGGAAGTTGAAGAAAGCTCCCATTCTCAGTTAAGAACAACTTTCAAGACTCTTCATGGAGCTTTGCAGTTCATCACTCAGAGAAAAGAAGTTCCAGGATTCCAAAGTTTTTTCTTGAGATTGGATCCATTCAAGCCAAACGGAAACATCTTTCTTTGCATCTGGTGGGAAACTGCATTCAAGTGTAAGATTCTGGGATCTGGGAAACCCCGTTCACCATCAATGAGAAAGTGTACAGGGAAGGAGCTGCAGAAGGATCCAGCAGATTTCCAGTTCAAATTGCACATGTCCAGGAAGAGCTACCGGATCTACAATGCAGTCTATGCTGTGGCACATGTGATACATGACCTGCTCTCGTCTGGGCTGAAATATTCACTGATGGGGAAAGGGAAGAGACTTCTGAACATACAGCCATGGCAGGTAATGTCCAACTTTGGAAGTCAGGAACAAAGCCAGGGAGCCTTTGGGGTTTCTCTGTCAACCGTTCCTCAAGGGCAAGGTGATTCTGCAAGGAAGCCTGACTTAGGGAAATCATGGGAAACTTTCCCTGTGGATTTATCTCTAGGGATGCACTTCCCTTGAATTCGAATCCAAAAGAGAGCAGAGCCCAGCAGAGTCTGATGGAGCTGCTGAAAACTGATGCTCTTGCCATCGAGCTCATTGGCAAGAGAGACCCAGGCAAGCCCCAACCCAGATCCCTAGCTCTTCTCTCATCGAAGGTGACCAGCAGGGAAATTGGGCCTACCGCACTGGGAAACTTCTTTTTCCTGGCATTCATAGATCCCACATTTTGGACTCCTGGATGCCACAAGCAGACGTTTTCCAGCTCACCTGCCAATTTACCATGTGGAAGAAGACACCAAGCTAGGATGCCCATGCCTGAATGCCATCTTACATGGACAGAGATCAGCGAAATAGGCTGCATCTCACAAATAGATGATAGAAAAGGAAGGAAAAATAGGTTGCTTACCTGGATTGGACTCGGAGTCTCTTGGAAGTCATTTCAACCTACTGCCCCTGTTCTGAGTATATCTGCATTTTCAGATTCTTGATCCTCTGAGGAATGTTTGCTTCAACAACGGTGCTGTGGAGGAAGTCTCTTTCCATGAAAAAGAGAGGAGATACGATATCTTGAACTGGAGCTTGTCCCCAAATGGAACTTTGTACCCTGTGAGGATTGGATGGGTTGATCATGGTGCTCCCCCAGGCCAAGACTTCTCCTTCCACCCTGCAGCAATCGTGTGGGCCACGAAAGTGGGGCTGGAGTAAACCGTGTGGGTCATGGAGACAGTGGCATGGCACAATCCCAGTCTTTGGGAAAAGATGCCATGCTTCTTTGAGAGACATGAGTCCCATGGAGTATGGGGAAGTGGGGAGTTAGAAACATAGAAACAGAGCAAGTCAGAAGGGACCTCCTAGGCCATCTAGTCTGACCCCCGGCTCCAGCTGGCTTTGCTCACAACATGCCCACCATGTGCATGTCCAGCCTATCTTTGACCACACACTGACGGGGTCCCAACCACCTCTCGTGGAAGCCCATTCCACACCCTCGGGGCCCTAACTGTCCGGAAGTGCTTCCTGGCATCTAAATGGTAAAGGTCAAGTTTTCCTCACCTAAAATTCCAAGATTTTCCCTAGAACCCGAGGCGGGGGTGGGGGGGAGTGCCTTGCCTATGTTCCTGGAATAGTACTGCCAGTGATTTTCAAGAGTGGGCATGATGGACATTTGGTTGGATCAGCAGAGGGCGTCCTCCAAGAATCCAGATCCTTCCTCAGAAGGAGAAGGGATTCTGTCCTTCCCAAAATGATGACCCATTTTCCAAGCAATGCAACACTCGTATTGGGGGAATGTCTGCTGAGTATCTCTTCAGTGCATATCTCTCTCCCATGTATGATGAAGCCTTTCCTTCCTTCACTTTTAGACTACACCCCGTGCGAGGTGCGTGGAGAGCTGCATCCCAGGGCACTGGAGGAGAGTGCCGGAGGGGAAGCCGGTCTGCTGCTACAGGTGTGAAACATGTGCAGAAGGGATGGCTTCCACTTCAACAGGTACCTCCCAATTTAGTAGTGATGCATAAAAGAGCACGAATGGCATCGTAAAGTGATCCTCTCCCATCCTTCCATTTTGACATTCTTTTGAAGATACTGTTGCTTCCCTGGTGACAGACCTAAAGGGCAAAATGCTGATATGGGCAGCTGGTGGGTCCCTCCACCATCGCTCCTTTTCCATCATACTTTCTGCGGCATGGTCTCCATCTTCAGCACTAACAGATCTCCACGTTCATAGCACAATGTGAAGGGAAACCGTGCTTAATATTTTTAATTTAGCTTGATGTCAAGTGCATGTAATACTGCAGGGGACAGATTTAGCACTCCCCTGTTTTCTTTTCTAGATAAAGAATGGTCTTCGTGAAAAAAGACTGAACACAAACCTTCTGCAAATTAGTGTGCTAGGACATTATTAAAGTTTTACACTTACGACCTATTTCCCAATATTTAATGTAGGGTACAGTTTCAGCTAGGAGAAAGAGATCTCCGCATCTTTGGTTTAGGGTGTTGGTGGTGCACAGAGAAATAACTTCTGTGCCCTGGTTGAGATACTTCTGCTGCTATTGTTCATTCCAGATGCCACTCACTGTGCTCTGTGCCCACAAGATCAGCACACAAACAAGAACCACGACTGGTGCGTCCCCAAGAAGATCCACTTCCTTTCCCATGAAGAGACACTTGGCATCCTTCTAGTATCTGTGGCTGCTTTCCTCTGTCTTGGCACATCTGCTGTGTTGGCAACTTTTATTAAACATCACAACACACCCATAGTCAAAGCAAATAACGGAGCCCTGAGCTACACTCTTCTCATCTATCTCCTGCTCTGCTTCCTCTGCTCCTTCCTCTTCATCGGTCGACCTACAAAGGTCACCTGTCTTCTGCGACAACCTGCGTTTGGCATCACCTTCTCCATTGCAGTTTCTTGTGTGTTGGCAAAAACAGTCATGGTGGTCCTGGTCTTTCTGGCCACCACGCCTGGAAACATGGCAAGTCAACTTATGAGGAGACCACTGACAACCTCCATTGTGCCGTTGTGTTCTCTCATCCAAGCCATGATCTGTGTTGCATGGTTGCTGACCAAACCCCCATTCCACAGCTTGGACTTTCATTCTCTCTCTGGGGAGATCATTGTGGAATGCAACGAAGGCTCCGGCACCATGTTTTATGCTGTCCTGGCTCTTCTCAGCTTCAGCATGGCTTTCCTGGCCAGGAAACTGCCCGACAGCTTCAACGAAGCCAAGTTCATCACCTTCAGCATGCTGGTCTTCTGCAGCGTGTGGGTCTCCTTCATGCCCACCTACTTGAGCACAAAGGGGAAGTACACAGCCGCTGTGGAGGTCTTCAGCATTCTGGCCTCTGGGGCTGGCCTCCTGGCACGCATCTTTCTCCCCAAATGCTACATCATTCTCTTGAGGCCCAGTCTCAATAGCAGAGGCCATCTCATAAGAGCAACCTAAACATGTAATATTTGGTGAAATTTTGTTCATTATTTTGCACATGAATAAATCAATATCTGAACTTCCTTTTTTCACCACTGGCATTAATGTGGTACATCACAAAGATGGCTACAACTTAGAAAAAAATTGACTACCCTCATGTTTCATGTTGTTTTATGAGCGTCCTCTGATCATAACAGGATTAAGGGGGCAGCTTCTCATCCACAAAAGTAGTTGGAGAAGTTTCAAAAGTCATTTCTTGAGAATCTCTTAAGCATCCTCATGGCAGACGTAGCCACAGCAATGGATAAAATTCTGGGAGGAAAATGAGCCATGACACAGGAATGGCTTCCCATCAAAACCATCCCTTTCTGCACCAGAAATTTTGCCAACTCGTCTCCCTGACCTCTGACCCTATTTCTGGGTTTTCAGAGGCTTCAGAGGAAATTTTGTCCATTATTTGCACCTCAGTCAATCAATATTCTGAATCACCTCTTTTCACACTGGAGTGAGTGTTACACCCCTCCATGCTGGCTGCAATGTAACGTGGATCATGTTTACTTCCACGTGTCATGTGGCCCTGTGAGCATCCTGTGATGATTACAGCATTAAGGAGACAACACAAAAGCCTGTTGACCAATTTGAAATGGTAGTCCTGGTAATTGTTTATCTCTGATAGCTCCAAAAGTAGCTACAGAAATTTACATAGTTTGGGGAATGAATCAAACCATGACACCTGAATTCACTCAAATTGAAATTCAATTTATCTGCAGGGTGAAGTTGCCACTGCATCACCTTCCCCTGCCCCTATTTTCTGTGGGTTCAAGGGTTTCTTACCCTGTAACTCAGCAGCTCCTGGCTCCTTCCATCAGCACCACTTCAGTGAGTGGCACTTGAGGGCAGCTTGAGGATGTGGCACGGTCCTTTCTCACAGGCCGTTCCTCTGATGTGACTGTGCATGTCCTTGTCTGTCACCTGCAATGGATCACACAGTTCAACTGGGCTGTGGAAGAGCACAGTTTCAAACAGGTGAAGGAAGGGCTTTGGCACACTTCATAGAAGCCCAGTGGAGACCGAACATTAATGCAGCTTCCTGCCGTCAGGACTTTTGATGACTCACATTAATTGGGGATGTAATCATGGAACGTTGGAGAAGAAGAGGGAACTTCTCTGACCGTTCCACCTCTGTTCCAGCACAAGTCCTCCAGTCTCTGGACAGAGCAGAAAAGTTGCTACTTCTTGTCTGGTGGTTGATACAAACATGATGCATGCTCACAACATCCCCCCAAAAGCTCCTAGCCCCTCCTTGAGCATGCTTAAAGGCTCCTTCATGGTGACCACTCCTCTTTCCACACAGATGTTTTCCATGGGGCAGTATCAGCTTTGGACAGTCCTTCATTCCCTCTTGGTGGTCAGCAACTGCCTTGTCTTATTTCTTGTGCCCAGTCCCTTTGTGGTTTTGGCACATCTTACTTTTGAGTGTTGCCACAAGCCTGCCTCCATCCTATGGCTGAAAGCAGACCTGGTGTAACTCCCAAGGGCACTTTGCAGATGCTCAGGGGCTCAGTGTCCATGCTACTTCTGCAGCACTCACCCTTTGGATCTTGGGAGTAGCAGCAGAGCAGCGGAGGCTGGGGGAGTGTGGAGAGCATGGCCGGGGAACTTGCAAAAGCAAGGCAGGAGCTTGGGCAGAGGATTGGTGGCAGGAGTGGGGACCAAGGGGGGAAGTGGGTATCCTGGTTTGCCCTGATAAAAGCCTCCATCTGGAAGTGCCCCTCTAGTGGATCCTGTAAGACTGTCCTGAGCAAGATGAGCCTGTCATTTAAGCTGCCAGAAGGGACCCAACTGCGTCCAGGCTTCAGTCGGTCTTAATTCAGGCACATGGAGGCTGGAATCTTTGCTTTCCTTTAGCAGTGTTCAGTGGCAGAGCCACTGCTTTGCAGAAAGAGGGTCCCAGGTTTGGTTTGCAGCATGGCAAGGAGCCCTCTCTGAGCCTAGGCTGCCAATGTGAGTTGGCCCAGAGGGAAGGGGGTTGCAGGGGTCAGAGTACTGGGCTGGTACTGAGGAGACCCAGGATCCACTCCACTCAGCCAAGAAAGTCTCTGGGTGAGATTGGGCCAGACATTAACTCCCCACCTCACCTACCTCACAGGGCTGCTGTAATGATGAAATGGGAAGGATGGCTCTGTAAGCTGCCTCGGGCTCCTTGCAAAAGAAAAGCAAGACAAGGTGGAACTATCCTGAATCAGATGCACTTTTGAGGCAGACAGGTTTGCATCCTTGCTCCAGAAAAGGCAGCTTTCGACATCCTTCCTTAAACCAGCCCCTCATGCAAAACCATGAGGACTGGAATCTTGCTTCACAGTTGCAACAGATACACTTACTCCTGGTACATGAATCAAGGGGTCTAATGAGTAGATGGTGTCCCAGGTTTGCTCCAGAATGGAATCGAAGTGCGGCATAAGACACTGGGAAGGCAGGGAGGAAATGGACACCATCCCTGGTTGACCCGCCCAGAAAGATATCCAGATGAAGACTGCTCATTCATCAAAGAAGAGACTTCACCCCGCTTCCTAGAAGCTCTAGAGGGTGGGTTTTTTCACACAGAGGGTCCAAGAGGTGACGAGGGGGGGAAACATCCTGGACTTGGTCTTGACCAATAGGGAGGAGCTGATAGATGAAGTGCAGATTAGGGGAGCTCTGGATGCGAGTGATCACTCCATCCTTTGCTTTGAGATCAGGGGACTGGGGCCATGCAGCAGGGCAAGCACTAGAAGCTGGGACTTCAAGAGGGCCAACTTTGGCCAACTGAAGGCCAGGCTGGGGAAAGTCTCCTGGGATAGGTTACTGGAAGGTAAGTGAGTTGAGGAGGGGTGGATGGTACTCAAAAGGGAGGTTTTGCAGGCGCAAGCCCTGACGATACCTCTAGTCAGTAAGGTGGGGAGGCGGAGGAGAGTGCCGCCATGGATGCGAAAGGAGGTGGTTAGGGGGATTAGATGAAAGAGGAGCCTCCGTAGGAAATGAGTACTGGGGGAAATAGACCAAAGGGTATACCGGGAGGAGGAGGCCCGTTGCAGAAGGATTCTTCGCAAAGCTAAGGCTGATTATGAGCTGAGACTTGCCAAGAATATCAAGAGCAACAAAAAGGGTTTCTTTCAGCATGTAAATAGGAAAAGGAAGGGAAGACAAGTGGTGGGACCACTAAATAAGGAGGAAGGAGATCCAGTGACTGATATGAGGGAACAGGCACAGATGCTAAGTGACTATTTTGCCTCTGTGTTCTCCCCAAAGCAGGATGGGGGATATCTGTATAGGAGATTAGATGAGGCTGGGGATTTAGGGGCAGAGATTAGAGTCACCCCCCTTGAAGTCGAGGGGCTCCTCAGGGCATTGGACATTACAAAGGCGCCAGGCCCTGACGGGTTACACCCAAGAGTACTTAGAGATTTGACAGGGGTTCTCTCACGCCCGCTGGCCTCCATTTTTGAGGCCTCGTGGAGAACGGGTGAAGTTCCAGAGGACTGGAGGGTGGCATCGGTGGTCCCAATTTTCAAAAAGGGTAGTAGGAAGGACATGGGGAATTATAGACCGGTTAGCCTTACATCCATTGTAGGAAAAACAATGGAAAGGCTCATAATAGAGAGATCTAGTGATGCTAGATAGGGAAGGGAGGTTGACAGCCACACAACACGGCTTCCGCAGAAACAGGTCCTGCCAGACAAACCTTGTGGAATTCTATGACAAGGTTTCAAGATGGCTAGATGGAGGGAATGCAGTGGATGTGGTATACCTGGATTTCAGCAAGGCCTTTGACAAAGTGCCCCATGATATCGTGGTGGAGAAACTGATGAGTTTTGGGATACACCAAAGCACTGTCCGGTGGATCAGGGAAAGGTTGACTGATGGAAAGCAGAAGGTAACCATTAGCGGGGAATCGTCGGGATGGCAGCCAGTGACAAGCGGGGTCCCCCAGGGCTCTGTCCTGGGGCCGATCCTGTTTAATCTTTTCATTAATGACATGGAAGAAGGGGTGAGCAGTCTGCTGATCAAATTCGCAGACGACACTAAAACTGGAGCAGTGGCCACAACTGAGGAGCAAATACACCAGATCCAAAAGGATCTGGGCAGACTATGGAAGTGGGCAAGAGACAACAGGATGGCGTTCAATGTGGATAAGTGCAAGGTCTTGCACTTGGGGCATAGGAATAGCTCTCTTACATACAGGTTAGGTTACAAGTGGCTGGAGAGCAGCACTTGTGAAAGTGACCTCAGGGTACTGGTTGACTGCAGGCTAAACATGAGTCAGCAGTGTGATGCGGTGGTCAAGAGGGCAAATGCCACCCTTGGTTGAATAGCCAGAAGTGTGACTTCAAGATTGAAAGAGGTATTACCACCACTCTACACGACTCTGGTGCGCCCGCAACTGGAGTATTGTGTTCAGTTTTGGGCCCCTCATTACAGAAAGGATATAGCCAGGTTGGAGTCAGTGCAGCGTAGGGCCACAAGGATGGTGGCTGGTTTGCTGGGGATGCCGTATGAGGCAAGACTGAGGGAACTGGGTCTCTTCAGCTTGGAGAAGAGGAGATTCAGAGGGGATATGTTGGCAACATACAGGTATGTGAGGGGGTGTCACACGGAGATGGGGAGAGGCGTGTTCTCCCTTGCAGAGGAAGGCAGGACGCGCTCCAATGGAGCAATGCTCAGGGAGCCAAGGTTCAATTTGGATGCCAGGAAGCACTTCCTGACAGTCAGGACCCCGAGGGCTTGGAATGGGCTTCCACTGGAGGTCGTTGAGGCCCCATTGGTGAGGGTGTTCAAAGACAGGCTGGACATGCACATGGTGGGTATGTCATGAGCGGAGCCGGCTGGTGCCGGAGGTTAGACTAGATGGCCCGGGAGGCCCCTTCTGACTCGCTCTATTTCTATGTTTCTATGTACCCTCCTCATGGCTCAGGGTCCACACTCTTTGCTTGACTCCCCCACTTTTCGTCTTTGGAGGCTGGAGCCCTGGATATTTTAGCCATTCTGGAGTGTTTAATAATGCCTGGCAGTTACTCCAATAGGGGGGGATGGTTTTGCTGGTGGGAGAAGATGGAAAGATATAGCACGTGTTCTGTCTGAGCACACTGTTGCTCCTCCAGTTTCATTTAGCAGACCTTCTGCTGCCCAACAACCAATGATCTAATTTGAACAGCATCTTGATCATCATTCTTACACTCTGGTACCCAAACGGTTGGCAGGAGGTGACTGGTGTATAAAACTTGCACAAGGAAATAAGGGGCAACCCACATTGCCCCTTGTTTTCAGTTAAGTTTACCTGTTCAGTTAACCTTATCAGAGCAAGCTTTCCTCCCTGTCCAGAGACTTGGTGATTTCTCCTCTTTCTCACCTGGCATCTTGGCCGGGTTTAACACCCAGCTTATGGTGGCGCAGTGGTTTAAACCACTGTGCTGCTGGGCTGGTTGATCGAAAGATCGCCGGTTCGAATCTGCACACGGGGTGAGCTCCCGTGCTCCGTTCCAGCTCCTGCCAACCTTGCAGTTCAAAAGCATGCAAATGCAAGTAGATAAAAAGGTACCACTTCGGTGGGCAGGTAACAGCGTTCCGTGCACTTTGGTGTTTAGTCATGCCGGCCACATGACTACGGAGACTGTCTGTGGACAAACGCTGACTCCCTCGGCTAGTAAACGGAGATGAGCACCGCCCCCTAGAGTCAGGCATGACTGGACATAACGTCAAGGGGAAACCTTTACCTTTACCTTTTATGAATTCTGAGTCTCCCAACTTGCCACTGCAGTGCCACATCGGAATGATTGGCTGGGAAGGGATGAAACTCTTGCTGGTGTGGTGTTGGAGTGGGGGATTCCTCACCCAATCCCTAGTTCTGAAGCTACTATTTTACCCTTTCCTGACAAGAAGTCAGTTCGCTTTAGCGATGTTGCCAAATATTGCAGGGGCACCCTGAGCAGGCCCCAAATTCAGAAAGAGAGTCCTGGAAATTTCAGGCTGTGTTTGCACCAGCATCACGAGCTGGCAGAGCTAAGGCAGCCTGCCTCTGCCAAGGCCTTCTTCCCGTAAGTAGCCCATACTTTTCATGGATGAGAACAGATGGGGAATGTGCAAAGACGGACTAATGGGGCCAAAGTTACCTTGTAGTAGGCTCCTGTTTGCACTTGCCTGCACTAATTTTGTCAGGCAGAAAATGCTGGCAGACAGAAAAGACTGAAGGGGAATGATAGCAGCTGCAGGAATGATAGCAGATGTGGGAATGAACCAATGGATTTGGTGGGGACGACCCATATCACGTTGAACCTCAGCAGTTTAGTCAAACTTCACTCAGACATCCTTTACAGAAAACCCCATACTTTCACCAGTGCTGTTGAGCACACGCCAGACTAATTACGGGTTTCTAGAACATACACAGAGTGTTTTCTTGGTTCTGAGTCACATGTCATAGCAACTGTTCACTGATCATGAAATAAGGGGAACAGTGTGAAAAGAATGTGAGAGCTCAGCGGAGGGGGCTCAGTACAGTAGCATTTGATGGCAGGAGTTAGACACGACAATTGTGAGTCCTTCCTTGCATTGGCTATCAGTGTGCACAGGAATTAATCAAAGGCAGGTTGCTGCTCCGAGCAGATCAGCAGCACAAAAGTCTCCATGCAGTTCACTGTACACCTGAATGTAGTAGCTGCCGCAGGTGAACCCAGAGATATTAAGGGAGCAGAAAAGCTAAAGAGTAGCCTGGCTTGGAATTTGGCTTCTTTCTGAGAAAAGGGGTAGGTTTCATTCTATGAGGATTTATCTGAATTACCCAACAGGAGGACCTTCATCACCAAGCATTTTTTCATTAGACAATGCAATCAGCAAGTTTGTGGAGCACCCATGTTCAGCAATGGTAGCTTTGTCATGTTGTGTTCACCGTGTGTTGGGTGGACTGATACAGCAGAATGGAAATTTTGACACTATGCTAAAGGAATTTGTGCTGGGACAGAGTAAAATGTTCAGAGACTTTCCCTCTTATTTGAAACTTTCTACAATTTCTTCCCCAATGAAAGTTACTCTGCAAAATATCCTGATGTCAGTAGACGTGATCTCTGTCCACTACAAGCTTCTTTGTAGTGTGTGAAGGCCTTTTCATGAACCTGTTTTAAGCTGGACTCTTCCAAAATCCACATGAAATGTGCCATCCATTGCAGGTGAGAGACTAAGCATGTATAGAAGCACACCAGAGGAAAGAATCTTCCCATGAACCATTGGAGAATGGAGCATACCACATCCTCATGCTACAAATCAAGAGCCAAGAACTACAGTGGCAGTGATGGAAGGAGACAAGACCTGTTTTGTAACAGTATAAAATCCCTCTGAAGACACAGAAATTAGGACCAGAGGACACCGTGATGTGCTGTCAACATCTCCACTGCAGAAAAGGAGTGGATGGATGTTCTTGTCCCTGTTGGGAAAATATGGATAAATCTTTTTTTTTTTTTAATCAATTTTTATTAGTGTTTTTAAACTACAAACTACATGCATCATCACAAAACGCACATCAGATCTACTGGATCAACCTCTACAGCATATCTTTTAACATACAATATTCTTATTATACTCCTTTTTATAACAATATAAAAAAGTTTTTAAGACCAGTCCCATTTCTTCAGCTAATTCATGATAAATTTTCAAATTCAATAGAAATCACAATCTTCCTTCTTCCATAAAGTCAATCCCATCAATCTCTCTTGAAAAATCCTACTTTTCCTGTCCATTATTCAAACTCCAGTTTAGTAAAATTACATCTATTTTTTCTCTCTCTCAGTAATAGGTTTCCTCTAAGCTATTCTAAACACTTCAAAAGCTTAAGCTAGGTTATTATGTCAGCCTTTCTTTATCTCATATCTATATACCAGTCTGTTTAAATCATCCTTTTATAAAATAACAAGAGGCAAGACAAAAAAAGAAAAAAGGAGAAAAAATAACATCACAATTCTATTTGACCACTGTGTCCTATTTAACAGAATTATATTTCATGTCCGCCCAACATCTCTCGCACTTCGCCCATCTGCTCCAGAATTCTCAGATAACCAGCTAGTTGCTCGTTAATTTTTTTTTTTTTTTCTGCTCTTGCTTCTTCCAAGGGTATGCCTGTGATAAGTCATGTTTCTGGCAGAGTTCCCTTGTTGATTTCTCAGCTTCATCTGCTTGCTGAATGTATTGTTCATTCTGTTCAGGTACAAACTGAGTGTCCAAAATCTTTAAAAAAAGGTCTTATCAGAGCCCATTTTTGATTCCATTAATACACCGTCAAGTTGCTTAGTTCGAACCAGAATGTCTTTTACAGAGTCATAAATTTCCAAAATTGTCTTTAAAAATTCTTCACACTCTATATTAAACGCCTCCATCTTGGCAGTGCTTTTACAGCCTTGGCAGACATCCATACGCTTCAGAGACAAAGGGAAGAAGATGGCTGGTATCTGGCCTCATTCCAATAAACTAGAAGATTGTGTCCATCATATAATTAAACATTAATTTATTAATTCAAATCTTGCCCTTGAAGAGATTAAAGAAAAAAGAGACATTAGATTATTTAGACATCAACTTATCTCTCCAATCCTGGTAGACGCCGCGTTTATGTTCTGTGGGGGTGGGGGGGAGAATCCTTTCCCGTCCTTCACCCAAAGGGCTTTCAGTTTCTTCTTTGAATCAGTTGTTAAACAATGTGGCTTTCTCCGCGGGTGTTATTGCAAAAAAAGAGGAAGTAAAAATGCTTTCCAGTAGAACCAATGGTAGGAACTAAGATAGTCTATATCTACATGTCGAGGACTTGCAGAGGGCAAACTCCCTCCTGTATTCTTCCGGCTGAGAAAGGCTTGAGTTTTCCCCAGTAAGCTCCGAATTGCTGTCCAGACACCTACTGGGAATTTGCCAAGCAATCTATCTTCACCCCTACAGGGCATTAAGACCGGGCAGCTGCCTGCGACCAGAAGATAACCAGCGTGCTAACGGAGCCCCGTGAGACACATCTGCCTTGTCCTGACACCATGTTTTTCTGGGAAAATATGGATAAATTCTGTCTAAAAAGCATTACTTCTGTGTGCTTTTGCATTGTGGGATCAAATCCTGTACTCCCTTCTCAAACCAGGCTAAGTCACTGTTTGAAATGACATCCCTCCCCCACTCCTTTCTCTCACCTTTAGCTGTAGGCTAAAGTAGACAGGTTATTCAGTCCAAGTATGCATTACATACCTTCACAATTGTTAAATAATCATTGTTGGAATTCACAGTTTACCAGGAAGTATCTTCCTAGCCCAGAGGCCTTCATGTACCCTGGCCATTCAGAACGTCTAGAGTCTAGATAAGTTTATGAGTTCATGAATAGTTTCTCAGTAGCTTGAATTTACATGTCTAAGCAGACCTGGAGATGGGTTCAAGTTACTGAAATAAAGTGTCAATACTTGGCAATTAGAAATATGGTAATCTTATTGTCACAGTATGATTGACTGACATTCTGTTCTCTGTTCTGTATGTGATGACTTCAGAATCTTATTGTAATCTCTGCATTCTGTCATCAATTGCCCTGTACCTGTGATGTGACTGGGAGTGTATAAAAACTATGTAGTTGTGTTGAAGCTTTGCAGCAGAGTTCACCTCTGCCTGCCCAGTAATGCACTATCATGATGTATTGTGGGAACCAGGGTAATACAATAAAGCCTAGATGGTCTGGATGCTTGATCTTTCCCACAAACCCGAGTTTTATTTCCTCTTCTCAAATTGAGATTCTGGGATTCTGACACCCCTGAGATGAGAATGTGTGATCCTGGCTTTGATTGAGAAATAGATTCATGAGGTCATTTGCCTGAGTCCAAGCATGGCTGAGTCCGGCTGGGGAAAAGGTGATGATCAGGGCAATGTGTATGAGATTTTTCCTTCCTCCATTCCTTGTATAAGAGCTAGAACTGGGAAGTAAGCAAATGTGTGGTCCTTGAACTGAGCTAACACAGGTTTTCTGGATATCCTCAATAAGCTTATCCTGTGTGAAAGTCCTTTATGAAAGAGGGGTTACATAGAAACATTTTTTATGCAGGTCCTTTCCTTGTCAGAAACTTTTGTTGGGAAAATTTGGGTAAATCCTGTCTTAAAAGCATTACTTCTGTGTGCCTTTTGCATTGTAGGATCAAATCCTGTGCTGCTTCTCGAAACCAAGCTGTCACTGTGTAAAATGGCATTCCCCCACTCCCTTTCTCTCACCTTTAGCTGTGGGCTACAGCAGACAAGCCATTTAGTACAAATTTACATTGTATACCTTCACAATGGTTCAATAGTCATTGTTTGAATTCCGTTTACATGGAAGTATCTTGATAGCCTAGAGAGCTTGATGTGCCCTGGTCATTCAGAATGTTTAGAATCTAGATAAGAGTTTGAGTTCATGCATAGTTTCAGTGGCGTGAATTTACATGTGTAAGCAGTCTTGGAGATGGGTTCAGGCCTCTGAACTAAAGTGTCAATTAGAAATATTGTAATCTTAATGTTGCAGTATGATTGACTGACATTTCTTCATCTGTTTGGTATGTGATGACCTCAGAATCTTATTGCAATCTTTACATTCTGTCATCAATTGCCCTGTACCTGTATGTGACTGGGAGTGTATAAAACCTCTGTATTTCTGTTGAAGCTTTGCAGCGAGCTTAACTCTGCTTGCCCGGTAAGGCCTTATCGTGAGACCACCCGCGGGGCCTGGGATAGACAATAAAGACACGGAGGTTCACAACGCTTGATCTTTCCTATGACCCTGCGTTTTATTTCCCGGGTCAAATTGAGATTCTGGGATTCTGAAACCCGCAGCTCCGGCAGGATGACTCTGCTGGTGCGCTCTTGCAGCAAAGCCTCTTTCTGAGCAAATCCAAGGGAGCCAGCACAGGGCAGGCTGCCAAGGGAGGAATCCACAAGTCTGGACAGATCCTCTCCAAGAAAACCGCCCACCCCAAAGATCCCCACTCTGGAAAAGGAGCTGGAGGGATTTCTAAGCCGCATAGCCAGTACCCGGTCAAGTTCTGGACAAATAGTATTTGTTTATTCACACTTCAAAATATAGAATGAAAATGTCAAGGATTAAAACCAGAAACTATTTAAGAAAATTAAAAAGACAAAACACAAAGCTTCGCTAAGGAGGATAGCAAGTGAAGATTTCTTTGGTGCTGCTTCTCCAGGTATGAAATGGAGCTTTTAGTTTTTCCAACTACCAAAAAGTGCAGAGGATTATTTTTTTGAATTGTTTCAATTTGATACTGTCCATATGCCGAGAATGGATCTCTGGCTTGTGCAGAAAAGTTGGAATTTTGAGCTCTTGATGAACAAAACACACAGATTTTATGCTTTGCTTTTCATCATGAGATGCTCCTTGGTATTCAGGTCAGGCCTCACTAGAATGATGTAGCACTTGGGCAGGAAGATACAGCCCAGCAGCCCAGCGCTGGAGGCCAAGATGGAGAAGACCTGGACGGCCACCGTGTACTTGCCCTTGGTGCTCAGGTAGGTGGGCACGAAGGACACCCAGACGCTGCAGAAGACCAGCATGCTGAAGGTGATCAGCTTGGCCTCATTGAAGGCCCCGGGCAGCTTCCTGGCCAGGAAGGCCACCGTGAAGCAGACGGCAGCCAAGAAGCCCGTGTAGCCGAAGGCAGTGTAGAACATGGCCACAGAGCCTTCATTGCACTGCAGGACAATCTGCCCAGCCTGGGAGTGCATGTCTGAGTCAGGGAATGGGGGAGCAGTCCCCAGCCAGATGGTGGAGAGGATTGCTTGGACACTGGAACAGCAGGTGACAATGGAGTTGGCCAAACTCCTCCCCAGCCAGTTCCTTGCCCTGTTGCCTGGCTTGGTGGCCAGGAAGGCCAGCACCACAGTGACGGTTTTGGCCAGGAGGGAAGAGATGGCCACTGAGAAGACGATGCTGAAGGCTGCTTGTCGCAGGAGGCAGGTGATGCTTCTTGGCTGGCCAATGAAGAGGAAGGAGCACAAACAGCAAAGCAGGAGGGAGACCAGCAGAATGTAGGAGAGGTCGCGGTTGTTGGCTTTGACTACTGGGGTTTCCCGGAATTTCCCAAAGATCCCCAATATGCTTCCTGAGGCAATAGACAAGAGAAGGGCCAAGCCAGTGAGTAAGGACCCCAAATGTTCTTCATAGGAGAGGAAGGTGATGACCTTGGGGATGCACTGATCCCAGGCCTCGTTTGGATGCTGATCTTCTGGACACTTCAGGCAATGCTCTGCATCTGTCAACAGCAAGACAAAGAGAACCTGACAGCCATTCCAGTTTCTGTTCTGTGCATTGTATTCATCAGTCTGGTTTTTCCTATTACTACTAGTAATATAAATGGTTCTACTGCTAGTAAAGGAATGATTCTGGTGTGAGAGGAAATGGGGGTTGGTTGTTGTGACTTGCCAGAGCAATTTCTGCTCCCCCAAAGGGAGGTCTGTTGATGGAAGTTTGTTGGTGGCTGTACTGAGTTGGTTGAGGTGGCTGGAATTCCTCATTTGGGCGCACCTGTCAGACTGGAGCCAAGAGGTTGCCATGGAATGGGAACCCATAGTCTAGTTCGGACTATGCCAAGCAGTCCACTAGGTGACTGTGGGCCACCCCCAGACTCTTTGTCCTGTTTTCCTCCCACAGAAGGAGACAGTTCTTGTGCCATATTCTTGTGGGTGAAAAAAGTGGAATGACAAAACCCTGCCCATGTAGGGGATGAAGAGTTATCTGGAGAAATGGAGAAAGGAAGGAGAGATGCAGGGGTGATGGTGGGCAGGGGAGGCTTCGCAGCAAACAAAAGTGAATGGAAAAAATGCCTGGAGTGCCCTGAAGGTCAAGCAGCCTGGGGCTGTAGAAGGAATGAGGCCTTCTGGGAGGTGGAGAACGCAAGGCAGAACTTGGCCCATGCAATGCTTCCAGGTGTGGAGGGAGGGGTTGACAATACCATGTCAATACCAGATTTTGTTCCCTGATACTCCATATGCAACCCAGGAGTCCAAATTTCCTTGCAGGATGGTTTAGCGCCCCCACACGTGGCACATACCATGGCCAGATCCTTGCCCTCCCTCCAGGTTCTGCCGTTCACTCTGCACTCACCCACCTTCCCGAGTGGAGATGGTCCCTTCCGCACACGGAGCACAGTCATAGCAGCACTGGGGCTGTCCTTCCCGTGCCACCTTGAAGGATCCCGAGCGGCAGCTCTCCACGCACCTTGCCTGGGGCAGGGGCTGAGCGAGAGAGAAGGAGCGTCAGGGGAGGAGGTTTGGGGCTGAGGAAGCTGGGGGCCGGGGAGTCTGAGCTGCAAAGGGCAGAGAGTGGAGGACCTCCCTCTCATTTGGGGATTGCACAAGTGAACCCCATCTGAAGAAGCTGGATTTTCGCTCCTGGTGAACGCATCTCGTTCATTCTCTGCACCTTTTACATATCAGGCTATTGATTATTCACTCCATATCTGTATTTCCGATCATCAAGAGTGTCAGTGAAAGGATGGATAATAAAAACAAGAGAATACTGGGGATGCCTTTCATCACCTGGTCTTTCCATCTTGGCCACACTATAGGATTTCGGTGAATGGTGAGTCTGGGGCCAGGCAAGCCCCATCTGTCTAGACTCCCAAATTTCACTTTTGCAGCAGTCTCATTTGGAAACCCCACCCAGCTGAAAAGGTCCAAGTTGGCTGCCAAGTCTCCGTTCTCATCCAAATACACCCCCTCAATAGCACGATTGTGAAACTGGGGGTCTCTCAGGAAAGGGTGGAGCTGGAACAATACAGAAAGCAAAGTCTTTGAGAAGACCCATTTCATATCCCAGTTTTTGCTCAGAGCGGTTCCCCGTTTAGTGAGGCTGGGTAGGAACCTGATAATGGACAGGATTATGATTTCCCTGCTGGATGCCCACTCTCTGGTCTGGGAATTTATGAAATAGACAAGGGAAGCCTCATCACTGAAGGGAAAGAGATAGGGATAGGGAAAGGGAGGGCAGTATCTGTGAGGGAAATTTTTCAGGAATACTGGAAAATAGCAAATGCACCTTTCTTTCCCAGTTTGGGAGGGGAATGTCATTTTCAGATCATCATCAGGCCAGTTTTGGAGGAAAAAATTTGGACAGCCTTTCTCTGTTGACCTCTAATATTTTTCTGGGATGAGAAGTATATATGTAGCTCTTCCTTTAGAATCGCCTTTTTAAACATCCCCAACCCTTGGGACTGATTTTCTCCTTCCTGTTGTTAGCCATGGGCCTTTGTTTAGCATCTTTCCGAGTGTCTTAAAATGGGCTTTCCTGCCATTTGAGGCGTCAGTGGGACCACAGTTGGATGTCCTTCTCTCAGAGTTAGCGCACGGCATGGGTGCTTTCCCACAGTTCCTGTAGCTGTCGCTTTGTGCATTGAGTCTTCCCCTTGTGTTCCCTGCAGCCTGTGAGTCTGATTTTCAGAGTAGTGAAATCGGTCACAGGATTGCACTGCCTTCAGTAGTGCAGAGCATCTTCCAGCACTTTTGCTCTTGATTGCCTCCTCATTCCTCTTCCTGCAGGATTCCCTTCCCTGGGCTCAGCTCCCTGTTCCTCTTCAGGCTCCTTTACTACTTGTAGTGTTGCAGATGAACTGCTCGACCCCAAAACTCAACTGCTTCTCCTTGCCTTGCTGCTCTAGCCACCTCACTTTTCCTTCCGTGATGGGTGCTTGCCTGCCTAGTTGTCCACTCTAGTCATTCTGACATTATGGAGAAACCAGACACGGCATGGGGGTTGCAGGCCACTTCCATGGGGAGGGTCCTTGGTCCATATTCCCTGATTTTGGATTCTCCATGCAGCATCATTCAAGAATTTCTCCTCTGCTCCCTGGAAGGTGGCCAGCAGAGTCCCCTTTGTTCTGTCTTGGTTTCCTCTTCCACTGTCATTGCACAGTCAAACTCCTGCGACCTCTCCAAGTTGACTCGCTCACTGGAAGCTGGCTTGCTTCTACAGCAGTCCCAGTGCATCTGGAGACCCATTCATTTCCCTGCTCAGTCACAAACCCGAATGGTTCCTGGGTTCAGGAATGCAGGCACACCAACGGTGGGATGTGCTCAGCCGGCAAGGCAGGTGCAACGTGGATCAAACATGGGAACAGCAGGCCAACCATTATACTCTTTCCAGTGCCAGGCAAAGACATTTTTATTTGACCAAAATTTCAGTAATCAATGCTTTTAGATATATTAGGATGTTTCCCATCACAGTCGCACTTTTTATGCATTCCTCCTTTTTCTCAAGTTGTGATGTGTTTTATATTGATTAAATAATTGACATTTTATATGCTACTTTTATACTCTACAATGTACTTTTAAATATGGGACAGGATATGAATGCCAGTAATTTATAAAGAGTGAAAAAATAAAGGATTGCCTTCTGTTCTGAGCCCAGGCAAGATAGCAAGCCTGCGTAAACTTAGGTCAGGGATCTGCACAAGGACCTGTGCAGTCCTCACACTGCTTCTACATGCTGCTTCAGGATGACTTGAAGCAACTCCATGGGCCACGATCAGATGCACTCAGTGCTGGGAAAGGAGCAATAGAGGAACAGGACACAAAATGCTCAAGCTGCACCACCATTTGGAAAATCTCCTCCCAATTTGTCATACTCTAAATTCCATACAATACCCAGAAAGGGGAGGAAATACCTGCCATGGATGAGGCCGGAGCACATCTAGCCTACCTTCAGGATTCATGGACTTCGTCCTGCATCTGGAGGAAAGAGCCGCATGTGTGGCACGGGCCACAGCCTGGACGGTGCTGTAAGAGAAGCTGTCCAGAGAGAGTGCTTGCTCCTTGTCCACTTGGGGGAGGCCCTCAGGTTCCTCCTCCTCTCTGCATCTCATCCACTCTTTCACTGACAGCACATTCTTTGAAAACGAACACCTGAACACACTCTCCGTAAATTCCTCCATAGAGGAATACAGATCTGAAAAACCATCGTAGCTGGTCCTTTTTCTTGTTTGGGGAAGGAAGGAAAAATATGCATAGACATTCGGGAAATCATGATTTGCATAAGCTAAAAATATGGTAAAGTCACACAAAGTTGTGCTGATCCAGACTTTTCCATTAACAGGTTGATTTGAAATTTGAGTAGCTTTTTCTAGAATAAGTAATCCATACAAGGAGAAAAATAACTCTTCAAAATAAATGAAGACATTGATTTCTACCAAAATCTTCCAAGGCAGCCCCCAGACTGTTAATTGACCCGCTTTCATCTGTAACATGCTGTGTGAAAAAACCACACAAATGCCATTCCTGAGGAGCTCCGGTTTCAAGGTCCTCATGAACTTCTCTCCATTCTCAGTGTCCAGTGAGAATAGACCCACCATCGTCCACCTGAAGTGCAGCAGTAGCCTGACGATCCCGGGGTACTGGAGGCCTTCTTCAGGGAGCATCCTGTACAAGGAAGGTGACTGGCTTTTTTCTCCCCTGACCTGAGCGGTGAAAGCATAAGTGACCTGGGAGAGAAAGGATGAGCGAGGCTGATGGATTGTTTCATCTCAGTACTAAGTCACATTTTCTCATCTCATGAGAATGCACCCCTCAGTATTGAATTGTATGGATGAAACATATTTTGAAAAGACGCAATGCTTCTTTTCTGAAAATAAAGTCAATCTGCGAGACATAAGCGAGTTGGAATTATAAACCTCTGCTAAGAGGGTGAGAAAGTAGAGAAGCTGAATCTGGAGCCCATTATTTTGAGACGAGAACTGTAGTTTAAGATAACCGTGTAAAAAATTATCTTGTGTGCTGTTCTCCCTACCTCTACTGACCGCAGAAGCTGAACCTAAAAAGCCCTGTGCAAGATGGCTGTGGCCGCTGGTCTTGACTGGGATGGGCTCACTCTCCAATGTGGGGACGCACCCACAAGAGAGAGACTTTTAATAGAAGCACTTGCTGGAGTTTCCACTCTCCCACAGTCAGAAAATGAAGAAGAGGGACCTGCGGTTAATCTTTACCCCGACAGTGGCAGGTGGTGGACAGGTGTGCGCAGAGGGCCCTAAGTCCTTTTTATCTCACGGTTCTGTGGGATTGTCTGCCTTCCTGGGAGGGATAACATGCATGGAAGTGATTTTCAGAATCTTTTGCTTTCTCTACATTAAACCTCATATCACTTCTCCCAAACCTCCCACCTGTGGGATTTTGAAGATGCCCAGCATGTTGGAAAGCTGCATGGAGTTGTCCGAGTCAGATGCTTCAAGGACGGCCAGCAGATGATCTCGCCTGCCACACTTGTAGTTGGGAACGTGGGCCTGAGAGGTCGAGAGCAGGTCTATGGCTGCGTCGGACGTCAGTCTAACATCGTGAAAGGTGTCATAGATGCTGTAGCCGAGGGTGAGGTTGGGCAAGAGGCTGGGATTCTGGTTGACCTCCTGGATGGCAAACAGGAAGGGGAGGATCTTCCAGTATTCTCTTGATGACATCCTCGAAAGAAAGAAAAAGAATAGAAAGTCTCACGCTGCCATCCCTGCTAATAGATCCTTCAGATGCCCTTTAAGGCTGCATCCTGCTTCTTTGGCTTCCTCATGTTCACCCTGCTCCAAACCCAACAGAAGAGCCAAACTTCCGATTTTTTCAGAATTCCTGCAGGGATTACAGAAGCCTGTTTCCCGTCTGTGACCAGATCCATCCCCAAGGACACCGGCTGCAAAGGTGACCATCCCAGGCAGGAGCCCAGCGAGGCAGGCATTCTCACTGATGGGGAAGGGAAGGCAGAGGGTTGCAGAGGCAGGGAAGGTGGGGCATGTTCTGAGCCCCCCATTGCTCTGAACCCCCCGCTGGCCTTGTTGCCTGCAAGTTCATCTGCTGCATCTTCATGAGGAGGAAGCCACCTGGAAGGCATTTCTCTGGCTTTACAAGTAACTGAAGCGCTGACCAGCTTCCCATGGTGCTTTGTGGCATCATGTCCAGCAGGCCAGTGACTTACAGAATCTTTTCATTAGAGGCAGGATGATTGAAAGAGTGTGGTCAATACAGGGTTTGTGCTGCAGAGATGGTGGCACTGAGGACTAAAACTCCAGGCAGGAAATAATTGTGTGACTGCAGCTCAGCCCTGTGCCAGCTCCAGGGGCATTTGGCCTCCAGTCTCCCACAGGAGACCTCTGGGAGGAGGAGGAGCAGCAGGGCGAAGATGGCCACTCTGCCGGTGCTTGTCAAAGACTTCATCTTTCCCCTTTTATCCAAGTAGAGGAGCAGGTAGAGGAATTTCCTTCTTAATTGACAGGGAGCTCGGCCAGGCAAGGCTCCAGCCAAAGGAAGTGAGAATAAGTGCCTGCACGGCAGACTTCCTAGTTGCCCCCAGCCTCTCCCGATCCCTGAGCAGGAAAGAAGGGAAGGAGGCGCCCTCCATTTTGTGCCTGGGTGCAAGACACTCCTCTGCCATCTCAGTGGTTGCCCGGGTGCTCAGGATGGTCCTGGTGGAAGGGGCCAATGAGGTTTAGCAAGAAGAGCAGCAATGCATGATGATTCCCATAATTATATGGCTTCATGGCTGAGGCACCTTTGCAGCTTCCTGACAACATTCCACACTCCCATTTACAAGAGAGGTACACTCAGAAAGTGTGCTGATGTGGCTTATGTGAAACATGCAGGACCAAGGGATCGTTCCCTCATGTCCTTTGCAACTGGCCTTCAACATGTGACCTGCTGCACCCCCTGTTTGCTATCCCTCCCACCGCAAGTACTGCCTTGAAATGAGGCAGCCTGGCCCTGCAAAGCCCCTGCCCTGCTTTCCCCCTTTTCAATCCTGGTGCACTCAACTTGCTCCCGGGAGGTCATGCTCACACCACCTGTACCTCCAAGTGCTGCACCATCATCACAGTTCTGATGGATTTTCCCTCGGTGGCCAACTTTCACTCCAGCGATGGGACAGGCTGAATTTTTCTCAGAACATTGCTCCTGCAGGGATGGCCAAAGGCAGCGAGAAGGAAATTCCCTGATGGTTGAACAGTTCCATCGGTCCCATCCCAGCTTCCTCTGAGGGATTCAGCGGGAGGGTCTTCCCATCTCTCCTCTTCCCTCCCCTCATATTTCCCTTGCAAAAAAGAACTCCTTTCCATCTGGTTGTGCCCACTGCCCATTCCTGGCATCCGGTTCCCCTTCCAGATGACTCTCTATCCAGGAGACTCAGCCAGGTTGTGGATGTTGTTGCTCTTGTTAGCTGCAAAGTCACATCCAATCCATCATGAACCCATGGAAAACATTCCTCCAGGCCTTCGTGTCGTCCTCCATCCCCCAGATTCCACCTAAACTCATGCCCACTGCTTCAGTGGCTCCATCCAGCCACCTCAACCTCTGCTGCCCCCTTCTCCTTTTGCCCTCAAAGTTGAGGATGGACATATCTAAACCCGAATTGGAATGGTTCTTCTGGACAAGACAAGGCAGGGGAGATTGTTGTGCAGCTCTGCACGGGGTCAAGTGTGCAATAAGTTGAATGGGAACTGAGAGATCCAGGTCCAAATCCCCACACATCCCTGAAGCTCACTCATACCTGCATGACTTTTGGCTGGTCATTCACTCTCGGCCAATCCTACCTTGCAGGGTTGTTGATGTCAGGAAGAGAACGATGAGGAGAGGCAGCAAAGTGCTTGCTTTCCTCATGCATGGAAAAAGTCAGGATAAAGGTGTGATGTGATGCTCATTATTGTAGGGACAATGATGGTAAGGATATTCAGAGAAGACCCCACCCCTGAATGCAGGCATTGCCCAGGTGGGCGTCCAGGCTGCCCGGAAATGGCCTGCCCAATGTCATGATTTCAAACTTTGTGCCACATCAAGGCAAATGGGCAGAGATTGCTGGGCAGGAGTCAGGGTTCTGCTGTGGACTGGACCCCGTGATGTGCAGAAATGGAGCTCTGACATCTGGAGGCCATTGTGTGGTTGCAGGAGAGAAGCCCGCATCCCGGATGCCACGACAGGTCCTCCAGAGCACCTCCTGCTGCATGAACAGGACCAGATGGGCACCCAAGGAGGTCCCTGTGGGGTGAGGTGGTGGGAGGGGGGGTGGAGCCTGGGGATCTCCCAAGCCATCCTGCTCTCCATGTGCTACTGCGGTTCTTCCTCCAGGAATGCATTATGGCCCCAGGAAAGTCTCCAGCTCAGACTGCCCCTCTGCTCGGCCCTCTCTTGGGATGAATTTCGAAGCTGCCCTGCCGTGGTGGGGGTTTTATGTATGGAGGAACTGGGGAGAGAAAAGGCAGTTGGTGGGAATGATGTGGAGCTTGTTCCTGAGGGGAAGAGGCAGAGAATTGAGAGGGGGAGCTTTGCCTAGACACGTGTGCTCCAAACAGCAATTCCTGCAATTAGTGGTGTTTGGGAATCTGGATTTCACAACCAGTGAGACGGCCAGCTAGATATGAATGGGACCTCTCTGTTGCAAGTCTGAGAAGTTTTCTTGAGAGATCTCCAAGGAGAAACCCCGCTGCAGAGATGAACCATCATGACCAGCACTGCAGGGAACAGGTACACCCAGCCACAGGGTTCCAGAACATAAGCAGAGTGTTTCATGGGTTTGAGTCACATGCATCACCTTGGGGTTCATGATGAGGGAGGAATAGACACACTTTGAAAGAGTGTTTTAAATATGCAAAACCAGCCAGAGAACTTTGGAGTCAGCAGAAGAGTGGACACAAAGCCACTTTCACTGAGAACCTCTTTCCACACAGGATTAACTTTGCATTAAATGTAGTTGCCGCTTCAGGGAAGCAGGGAGTTCAGTCTCTTAGAGGGACAGACACCTAATAGAAAGCTCGATGAGGTGATTTGCCCGTCGGGCTTTCGGGCTGCCCACATCCACGGGCTGAGTAATGGGCTCCCCGAACAGGAAACATTTGGCCACTGGGAGGGTCTCTCTCCCTTCCTTCCATCCCTCCCCCTCTTTTGGCACCATCAATCAAGCTTGAATTTTGCTTTTTTCCACCTGCCATATATCACAACATGCATGGCTGGGCAGGGGGAAAATGCCTGGCCAAAACTAGACCATCACGATTTTGCCAATTTTTTTGGTTTGTTTGGTTGGTTGGTTGGTGGTGGTGTAAAACACACCCTCCTGCCTCCATGACTCCCATGGTGTATTTTGGGACCTGATCAGTGACTTTCAGCAATCTGGCTAAAAGGGAATTGACTGCCTGATACTCAAAGAGGGAAAGAAACCTCAGAGGGATCTTTGTAGGGGAATCTGCATGCGCACACACACACACACACACGTACATAGGCACCCAGCCAGGCGTTCCAACCATTCCATTGAGACATTGGAAGGACCAGATGGGAGGCTCAGAATTTAGGACATGGGGTCTGAGACCCAACCAGATCCCAGGTCAGCAAGAGAAGGAAGCCATCCTGTCTCGGGACTCAGAAGACCAACTGCACATCCCACTCAGGTCATAATGCCAATATCTACCCCCAGCTCCCTGTCCTCCCCCAAATGCACTCTGCCCATTGAAGTGTTATGATGCTCAGGGCTCTTCAGGAAAGGGTGAAGCTGGAAGGGCAGGGGAAAGACCACGATGGAAGGGAGAAGACTGACACCTGGGCTCTCTCTGCTGCCTCTTCCAGAAGACCTCTCCCTCATTCCTCATGGCTGCCTGTCTTTGTCTGTGTGCTTTTGTTGGGAAGGAGCCTGTTTTCACAGGAACACCTCCCGTGGAATCCCATCCCATATCTGGGGGTCCCAACCATCAGGAAGTGTTTCCTGGCATCCAACCTGAAACCCAGTTCCTTGTTCTCTGTCCCACTGGGCAACATCCTTCACTTCCCACAGGGGAAAAAGTCAGGACCCTCTGCTATGTGACCGCTTCAAATGACTGCATGTTGCCAGAAGAGACTCCTCTTCTTCGGCTTTGGAGCAAGAAGGGGCAGCGCCTCCTCCTTCCCTGAAGAGCTGCGAGGCATTTAGACAGTGCGTACTGAGCGTCTAGCAATGTGGACGGCCTTCTAGAACCGTCAAATGGAAGTGGAAAGGAACCTTGGATGCCTTGTGAGCTGCTACTTAGGCTTGATGCTGAGCCACAGCATGAAACACAGGATGCTCTTTTAAAAGAAATGCACTCTGTGCATGCTCAGTGGAATCCACTGCAGAGTCAGAAATTCATGGCAGAGTGACTGGATTGCAAGCCTGTGTTTGCTGAGGAGGATCCAGTTCCAGTGGAAATGCAGCAATACCTGGACTGGATCCTTGTACCAAGGGAGTCCCTGTGTATTGATCCGGAAGAAAAGGGGAATAAATTGCTTCTCCCAAAAAAATAATGGAGCAAATCCTTCCAGAACAGAAGAAAATAAATTCCTGGTAATCCCCAATTTGAATATATGGTTGCCTTTTCAAAACAATGAGGCTTCGTTGTGGACTAAGCTTCCATCCTCTAGGAAGCATAACTTGAAATTAACAGATGACTGAGTCAGACCCATTTGTGGATCACTGCCTTGACGTTGCGAAGGGGCTTGCATAGCCCCATGAACCTATGAGCTCTGCCCTGCAGGGCCACCCAAGACTGACAGATCATAGCTGAGAGCTCTTGCAAAATCTCCTCCACTTGAGAGGGCCGTTGCAACCCACTCAATATCCTTGCCATGAAAACCCACAGACCCCACAGACAGTACCAAAATGCAATAAGACATGTCGCCGGAAGATGTGCCCCTCAGATTGGAAGCTGTCCAATGTGCTACTGGGGAAGGGCAGAGGGCTACTACTAGTAGCGCAAGAAAGAGTGAAGTGACTGGCTCTAAGTCGATAGGACACTCAGTTGTGGTTGTGTCTTGTGGTGAATGGACAGTCCAAAGCTGGAAAGATCTATACTGCATGGGAACTTGGAATGTAAGATCTATGAATCAAGGCAAGCTGGACAATTTGAAACAATGGAGGACAAGGCTAAACATTGACATCTCAGTCATCAGTGAACTAAAACGGACAGTGATGGTTGAATTTAATTCAGGTGACCATCAAGAATACTACTGTGGGCAAGAATCCTTCAGAAGAAATGCAGTAGCCTTCATACTCAATAAAAGAGTAGGAAAAGCAGTACTGCGATACAATCTCCAAAATGACAGAATGATCTCAGTTCGAATGATCTCAAGGCGAAACATTCAACATCACAGTAGTCCAAGTCTATGCCCCAGCAAATGGTGCAGAAGAGACTGAAGTTCACCGGTTCTAGGAAGGCCTACAACACCGTCTAGAGTTAACACCCAAAAAGGATGTCCAAATCATCATGGGGGATAGGAATGCTAACATAGGAAAAGAAAAGATAGCCGGAATAACAGGCAAGTTTGGCCATGGAATACAATACGAAGCAGGGCACAGACTGGTAGAATTTTGTCAAGAGAAGTCGATGGTAATAGACAACATTCTTTTTGAACAACCCAAGAGACAACCCTACACATGGACAATACCAGATGGTAAAAACAGAAATCAGATTGACTATGTGCTCTGCAGCCAAAGATGGAGAAACTCCATACAGTCAGTAAAAATTAGACCAGGAGCTCACTGTGCCTGAAGAACTGAGAACAGAGATTTGCAACAGTGTACAAGAGGTAGCAACTAACCCCACCACACCTCCAAAAAAGAAAGTAGGCTAGAAAAATGGCTGGCTGAGGAATCTTTACAAAATGCTGGGGAAAGAAGAGAAGTGAAAGGCAAGGGAGAAAGAGAAAGATACATCCAATAGAATGCAGAAATCCAGGGAGGAGCTAGGAGATATAAGACTGCCTTCTTAAATCAAAAATTTAAAAAATAGAAGAAAACAAAGAATAGGGAGGACCAGAGATCTCTTCAATAAAATTGGAGATATGCAGGGAAAATTTCATGAAAAATGGGCATGGTAAAGGAGCAAAGTGACAGGGACCTAACAGAGGCACAGGAGATTAAGAAGTGATGGCAAGATTACACAGAAGAACTATACAAGAAAGAGCTTAACATCCCCGATAACCATGATGGGGTGGTCACTGACCTCGAGCCAGACATCCTGGAATGTGAAGTCAAATGGACCTTAGCAAGTCTGAGCAACAAAGCTAGTGGAGGTGACAGTATTGCAGCTGAGCTATTCAAAATCATGAAAAACGATGCAGTTAAAGTGCTACACTCAATATGCCAGCAAATATGCCAGCAAAGTGGCCACAGGATTGGAAAAGGTCAGTTTACATTCCGATCCCAAAGAAGGGCAATGCCAAAAAATGTTTGAACTGCCCTACCATCATGCTCATTTCACATGCTAGCAAACTGATGCTCGAAAACCTACAAGCTAGGCTCCAGCAGTATGTGGACCGAGAACTACCCGAAGTACAGGCAGGATTTCGAAGAGGGAGAGGAACTGGAGACCAAATTGCCAACATACGCTGGATCATGGAGAAAGTTAGGGAGTTCCAGAAAAATATCTACTTCTGCTTCATTGGCTATGCTAAAGCCTTTGATTGTGTGGATCACAACAACTTGAGGCTAGTTCTTAAAGGGATGGTACTGACCATCTAATTTGTCTCTTGAGAAATCTATATGTGAGTCAAGAAGCAACTGTGAGATCTGGACAGGGAATCACTGGTTCAAAATTGAGGAAGGACGTCGGCAAGGCTGCATACTGTCACCCTGCCTATTTAACTTATACGTAGAGCATATCACGAAAAAGCCTTGGCCAGAAGAATCGCAAGTGGGAATTAAATTTTATTTATTTATTTATTTCAACAACTGATATGCCGCCTCCTTTGCATGAGCCTTGGGGCGGCTTTGAATCATAAAAAACACCAATATATAAATACATAAAATACATAGAAATGGTGGAGACATCCTGGCAATTTAAAATCAATTAATAACATTAGCAATAATAAATACTGTTTGAATAGAAAAGTCTTAGCCTGGAGCTGAAAAGCAAATAACGACGGCGCCAAGCGGACCTTTCTGGGGAGCGTGTTCCATAAATTTCTGGGAGAAAGCAAAAACAAAAACAGTGCAAATAACTTTTGACTGAATTTGGACTATACAGAAATCAGCTGGACGTGACAGATACAGAGCAGCTCCAAAGAAGCTGAGATTTTTGAAACAATACGATTGTGAACATGCAAGTAAACTTGCAAGATATTTACTGTTCAGAATGAACTGGAAGGAAGGTCTATAACAGGAGTGAAGAAAGAGAATGGCACAGCCTATTTTGGAAAGGCATTACTGCGCAATTCAAATTCCCCCCACCCCCCAAAAACATACTGACTCCAGAAGAGGGAAGAGGGGTATGTAGAAGAACACGCCTAGAGAAATTCCCCAGGGAGCGGAGGAAAATAATGAATTGTACTATCAGTATCCAAGTGATATTGCATGCTACTGGAAAATTAAAAAAAGATAAAGCACCTGCCCCTGATGATTTTACTGCTAGGTATTACAAATGTTTAGAGGAAAAACAAATTCTTCCACTTCAACAAGCATTGTATGAAATCAAAGAAGAGGGCCTATTGCCACCAAGATTACAGGAAGCTCACGCAACAGGGATACCTGAAGGTGGGAATGATCCCATGTTGACACACCACTCAGTATTAAATGAGCATTATAGACGTCTTTCTTCAAAAACAGGAGAGAGATTAAGAAAATGTATAGAAAAACAGGTGCATATAGATCGAACTGTACTTGGGAGACTAAACTAAAGGCATTGTCGTTGGGATGAATTTGAGCTATACAAATGAATGTGCTGCCTAACTGAACTTTCTCTTTCAGATGAGATCCCTGCCAATATTGGGAAAAGGTCACTTAGACTGGCAGAGACAAGTGCATAAGGCTTGTTTGCAAGGGGGCGGCATATAAATTTGTAAAATAAATAAAAATAAAGAAATATTATCTGGAAAGACAAGAAGTCGAGGATCAGAGGATCAGATCCTTCAGGATACAAATGGTAGGGGCTGCCTTGCAGTTCCTAATTGGAAGTTGCTCAATTAGGCAGAGTAACAGGTCTGCATTGCAGATTAGATAGTAAACACCCATGATAGGTGAGAGAAGTTGGGACAGAGCTGATGCTGAAGTCGGAATACATCATCCATTGTGGGTGAAAGAGTCAGTCAGATAGCCATGGTAAACGCTGGAAATGTCAGAGGCGGACAGGACTTTCTATCATACAGGGAAGATATGTAAAAGAATGAAAAAAAAAAAAAAAAGATCAACACTGATACATGCGGAAATGCAGAAAATCATTAAATGAAGAGTTACATGAGTCCGAAGATCTGAATACTTTGCCAGAGAGTCTTTCAAAAATATGTCATATTTATTTTGCTTCATGACAACTGCAGCAAGATTAACAATTGCTTCAAAATGGAAATGGAAACATAGAAACAGAGCGAGTCAAAAGGGGTTTTCCAGGTCATCTAGTCTGACCCCTGGTTCCAACCAACTCCGCTCATATGCCCACCATGTGCATGTCCAGCCTATCTTTCAACACCCTCACTGATGGGGCCACAATGACCTCTCATGGAAGCCCATTCTCACCCACGGGGTCGTAACTGTCAGGAAGTGCTGACAGGTTTCTAAATGGAATGTTCTTCTACTAAGCTTCGCTCAGTCATGCCATCCTTTCACCTGGAGACGTGGGAGAACAGGTCTCTACCCACCTCCGTGTGACACCCCCTCACATACCTGTATGTCGCCAACACATCCTCTCCGAGTCTCCTCTTCTCCAGGCTGAGTAGACCCAGTTCCCTCAGTCTCGCCTCATGCCCCATCCCCTGCAAACTGGCCACCAACCATATAATTCCAACCTGGCCATATCCTTTCTGAAATGAGGGGACCAAAACTGAGCACAATACTCCAGTTGCGGGAGCACCAGAGTCATATAGAGTGGTAGTAAAAACTCTCTTGAGCTAGAAGTCACACTTCTTCCTATGCACCCAAGGGTGGCGTTTGCCCTCTTGACCTCCGCATCATATGGCTGACTCATTTTTAGGCTGCAGTCAACCAGCACCCCGAGGTCCCTTTCACAAGGGCTGCTCTCCAGTCTTTTCTCACCTAACCTGTACTTATGACGCCATTCCTATGCCCCAAGTGCAATTTCTTGCCCTTATCCGTATTGAGCGAAAACCTGTTCTCTCCTGCCACTAAAAGCTTGAACAGTATGGGCCCCAGAACAGAATCCTGGAGGACCCTGCTTGTCACTGGCCTCCATCCTGATGATTCACCACTAATGGTTACCCTCTGATTCGGTCGGTCAACAATGCCCTAATCCACCGGACAGTGCTTTGGTCTATCCCAAAACTCCTCAGTTTCTCACCCAGGATATCATGGGGCACTTTTCAAAGGCCTTGCTGAAATCCAGGTAAACCACCTCCACCGCATCCCCTCTGCCTAGCCACCTCAAAAACTTGTCGCAGAATCCCACAATGTTTGCCTGGCAGGACCTGTCCTTGTGAAAGCCATGTTGTGTGGCTGCCAGCAACTCTTAAGTTTCTTACATCACTGAATCTCAAGCTATTATGTGCCTTTCCATATTTTTCTCTACAATGGACATAAGGCTAAACGGTCTGCAATTCCCCATGTCCCTTCTACTGCCCTTTTTGAAAATTGGGACCATGGACACCACCCTCAATCCTCTGCCCCAAAGGTAGGATCAAGGCAGTCAGTGCTAGAGGAGAGCAACTCTGACTGCTCTTTGGATGGCAGGATAATGAAGAGGGAACTCAAATCTGTTGGCCACAGAATGTGAAGGAAGGACTCACTGTGGAAGGCAGAGTGGTGCAGAGGCATGGAAGGTGGGGCACGTTCGGGGACCTGCTGACCCCCCGTTGCCCTGCTCTTCCCGCTGGGCTTTGCTGCTTGTGAGTTGCCTGGCTTGGTCTTCTTGAGCAAGGCACCAAATAGAAGAAATCACTCTGGCTTTGCTTGCTACCACTAGCAGTGCTGTCCAGCTGCAGGTGGCACTAATCAGTATGAGGTCCAGGAGGCAGGTGACTTACCGATCATGTTCAATAGAGGCAGGTTTGTTGAAAGTGTGCTGTCTATAAAATTTTCCTCCTGCAGAGAAGCTGGCACTGAGGACGAAGTCTCCTTGCCGGAAATAATTGTCAGGCTGCAGCTCAGCACTGTGCCAGCTCCAGGGGCATTTGGCCTCCAGCCTCCCACAGGAGGCCTCTGGGAGCAGCAGCAGCAGCAGGACCGAGAGGGCCACTCTGCCGGCGCTTGGCACGGCCTCCATCCTGCCCCTTTCAGCCCAGTAGAGGAGCAGTTAGAGGAATTTCCTTCTAAATGGACAAGGAGCCTGGCCAGGCAAGGCTCCAGCCAAAGGAAGTGGGAATAAGGGCCTGCACGGCAGACTCCTCTGTGGCCCCCAGTCTCTCCCGATCCCTGAGCAGGAGAGCAAAGAAGGAGGCGCCCTCCCCTTTGTGCCTGCATGCAAGAGACTCCTCTGCCATCTCAGGGGGGCCTTGGGTGTTCAGGGTGGTCCTGGGGGAGGGGGGCCAATGAGGTGTATCAAGAAGAGCAGCAGTGCATGATGATTTCCATAATTATATGGCCTCATGGCTGGAGCACCTCTGCGGCTTCCTTACAACCTTCCTCACCCCCATGTGCAAGAAAGACACACTGTGGGAATGTGCCTATGCAGCCCACGTGAAGCAAGCAGGAGCAAGGAATCTTTATTTCTTCTTCTTTGCAACTGGCCTTGAACATGTGACCTGCTGCATCCCCCTGTTCTATTCCCCCACCTCAAATGTTGCCCTGCAGTGAGGCAGCCTGGCCCTGCAAAGCCCATTACTCGCTTTCCCCCTTCTCATTCCTGGTGCGCTCAGCTTGCTCCCTGGAGGTCATGCTCATGCCACCTGTACCTCTGAGTGCTGCAGCAGCATAATGGTGCCAACGGATTTCCCCACAGTGCCCGGAATCAGTTCCTGGGATGGGACAGGCTGAGATTTTGCCAAAACGCTGCTACTGCACGAATGGCCAAGAAGGGCAGCTAGAGGGAAACTCCGTGATGGAGGAACGGTTCCGTGTGTCCCATCCCAGCTGCCTCTGAGGGACTCGGCAAGAGGGTCTTCCCCTCTCTCCTCTTCCCTGCTCCACCATTTCCCTTGGAAAAAGCTTCTCCTTGCCTTCCTGCTGTGCCCACTGCCCATTCCTGGTATCCGGTTCCCCTTCCTGTGTGTGTGCTGGGACAGCGTGTTTCCTGCTCGTCTACCCAGGATATTAGAGCTGGTTGTGGATGTTGTTGCTGTTGTTAGTTGCAAAGTCACACCCAACCCATCACGATCCCATGGAAAACATTCCTTCAGGCCTTCCTGTTGTCCTCCATCCCCCACTGTCCACCTAAACTCATGCCCACTGCTTCAGTGACTCAATCCAGCCACCTTAACCTCTGCCGCCCCTTCTGCTTTTGCCCTCAAAGTTGAGGATAGGCATATTTAAAGCCAAATTGGAATGGTTCTTGCTGGACAAGACAAGGCAGGGGAGATTGTTGTGCATCTCTGCACGGGGTCGAGTGTGCAATAAAGTTAATGGGAACGGAGAGAGCCAGGTCCAAATGCCCACTCATCCCTCAAGCTCACTCTTCCCTGTGTAACTTTTGGCTGGTCATTCACTCTTGACCTATCCTACTTTGCAGGGTTGTTGATGTCAGGAGGAGAACGAAGAGGTAGTGCAAGCAAATTGCTTGCTATTCTCTTGCATGGAAAAAGTCAGGATGAAGGTGTGATGTGATGCTCATTATCATATTGACAATGATGGTAAGGATGTTCAAAGAAGACCCCACTCCAGAATTCAGTGGAAAACACCTCTGAATGCAGGCATTGCCCAGAAGAGTATCCATGCGGCCCAGAAATGGCCTGCCCACTGTCATGATTTCAGACTTCTTGCCACATCAAGGCAGCTGTGCAGAGTTTGCTAGGCAGGAGTCAGGGTTCTGGTCTGGGCTGGACCCTGTGATGTGCAGAAAGGGTGCCACAATCCCTGGCTGTCATCGTGCAGTTGCAGAAGAGAAGTTCGCATCCTGGATGCTACAGCAGATACTCTGGAGCACCTCCTGTTGCACGAACTGGACCAGCTGAGCAGCCCCGAGGAGCCCCCCATGGGGTGCAGTGGTGGGGTGGGGGGGTGTGGCCTAAGATACTCCTGGGCCTCCTGCTCCCCATGTGCTCCTGAGGTGTTGCCTCCAGGGATGCATTATGGCACCAGGAAGGTCTCCAGCTCAGGCTGCCCCTCTGCTCAGCCTTTCTTGGGACCCATTTTGGAGCTGCCCTCCCCTGGTGGGGGTTTTGCAGAGTGAGGAATCAGGGAAAGAAAAGGCAATGGGTGGGAATGACGTAGAGCCTGTTCCTGTAGAGAAGAGGCAGATAATTGAGGGGTGGGGTGCTTTGCTTGGGCACATGTGTTCCAAATGGCAGCTCCTGCAATTAGTGGTGTTTCAGAATCTGGGTTTCACGGACAGTGAGACAGCCAGCTGGATATGAATGGGACCTCTCTGTTGCAAGCTGAGAAGTTTTCTTGGGGAGATCTCCCAGGAAAGACCTTGCTGCAAAGATGAACCATTCTGACCAGCTTTGATGGGAACAGGTACACTAAACCACAGAGTTCCAGAACACAAGCAGACTGTTTCATGGGTTTGAGTCACATACATCACCACACGGTTGATGCTGAGGGAGGAATAGGCACACTTTGAAAGAGTTTTGAATGAGCAAAACCAGACAGAGAACTTTGGAGTCAGTGAAGAGTGGACACCTCTTGCAAAGTTAATCATCTTTTTAAACAGGATTAACTTTGCAAGTACATCTTGTGGCTGCTTCAGGCGAGCAGGGAGCTCAATCTCTTAAAGGGACAGGCACTTGATAGAAAGCTCTATTATGTGCTTTGCCCAATGGGCTGTTTGGCTCCCGCATACACGGCTCCCCAAACAGGAGGATCCAATTCCAGTGGAAATGCAGCAGTACCTGGACTAGACACTGATAATGAGGCATTTCTTGTGCATAGATCTGGAAGAAAGGGGGAATAAATTGATGATTCCCAGCTCTGCCTCTCATTTTCAGCCAATCCAGGTGAGGCAGTGGCTGGGCTTAACTGGTACCTGGCTGAGGTAATGGGCTGGATGAGGGCCAATAAACTGAAACTCAATCCAGACAAGGCGGAGCTCCTGTTGGTAGATGGTCGGGGTAGGGGGACTGGACCTAGTCCTTAATTGGGTTGCACTCCCTCTGAGGGTCAGGGCTCACAGCTTGGGGGTGCTCCTCAGCCCAGAGATGCCGATAGAGGCTCAGGTGACAGCGGTGGCGAGGAGCACTTTGCTTCATCTTCGGCTGATCCATCAGCGGCATCCCTACCTGGAGAACGATCGCCTGGCATCAGTGACACATGCATTGGTAACTTCCCGATTAAATTTCTGTAATGCACTGTATGTAAGTCTGCCCTTGAAAATGGTCTGGATACTTTAGATGGTGCAAAATAGAGCTACCAGGTTGCTGACAGGGACTGGACGTTGTTCTCATATAACCCCAGGCCTCCGTCAGCTTCACTGGCTCCCCATTGAAGTCCAGGCCCAATTCAAGGTGTTGGTTATCACCTAAAAAGCCCTCAACGGCTTGGGACCTGGTTATCAAAAGGAGCGCCTGCATCCATATATTCCCTCCCGCCCCCTGTGATTGTCAGACGAGACCCTTCTCCGGGAGTCCTCTGTGAAGGATATGAGGAGGCTGAGTCCCTAGAGGAGGGCTTTCTCTGCGCTGGCGCCCAGCCTATGGAATGCGCTCCCCAGAGACGTCAGCCTGGTGCCATCGTTATTTATTTTTCGGTCCAAGGTCAAGACCTTTTTATTTAAAAGTTATTTTAGTTGTAAATTATTAATTGTATGTATTGGGTTTTTATGCTTGTGCCGAGATGTTTCCGTATTTTTAAGGCATATGTTTGTTTGTTTATTTTGTAAGATGCCCCAAAACTTTTTGTGAATGGGGTGGCATAGAAATGTTCTAAATAAATAAATATTTTTTTTCTTCTATGAATACAATGGATCGATCCATTCCAGTGCTGAAGCGAAGAAATTCCTGGCAATGCTGGAAAAAAAAAATTAGGTTGTATTTTGAAAACAATGCATTCATTCATTCGATTTATATCCTGCCTTTTCCCCCAAAGGGCTCAAGGCAGCTTACATCATTCTCCTCCTCCATCTTATCCCCACAACAACAACCCTGTGAGGTAGGCTGGGCTGAGAGTCTGTGACTGGCCCAAAGTCACCCAGTTGGCTCCATGGCTGAGTGGGGACTAGAACCCAGATCGTCTGAGTCCCAGTCCCGTGCTCTTAACCACTGCACCACACTGATGCTTTTTTGTGGACTAAGCATCCATCCTCCAGGAAGCATAACTTGAAATGGATGCAGTACTGTGTCTGACTCAGTCATGGATCATTCCCTTGATGTGGTGAAGGGTCTTGCATAGCACCATGAAGCTATTAGCTATGCCATGCATGGTCACCCAAAATGGACAGGTCAGAGCAGAATGCTCTGACAATACGTGGTCCACATTGACATCTTAGGAATCAGTGATCTAAAATGGACAGGAATGGGTGAATGTAATTGAGAAGACCATCAGGTATACTACTGCGAGCAAGAATCCCTCAGAGGAAATGGAGTAGCCTTTATAGTCAATAAAAGTTCAGGAAAAGCAGTACTGGGATACAATCTCCACAATGACGGAATTATCTCAGTTCGAATCCAAGGCAAAGCATTCAACATCATAATAGTCCAAGTCAATGGCCCAACCACTGCTGCTGATGCGGCTGAAGTTGACTGGTTCGATGAAAGCCTGCAACACCTGCTAGAATTAACTCAGAAAAATGATGTCCTTATCATCATGGGGGATTGGAATGCTAAAGTAGGAAGCCAGAAGATAACCGGAATAACAGGCAAGTTTGGCCTTGGAGTACAAAATGAAGCAGGGCACAAGTTGGTAGAATTCTGTCAAGAGAATACGATGGTCATAGCAAATACTCTTTTCCAACAACCCAAGAGACGACTCTACACATGGACATCACCAGACGGTCAACACAGAAATAAGATTGACTATGTGCTGTGCAGCCAAAAATGGAGAAGCTCTCTGAAGTCAGTAAAAACTAGACCAGGAGCAGACTGTGGCTCAGATCACGAGCTTCTCGTTGCCACATTTATGTACATGAGCTTAGCACGAGAACATGATATGGACCCTTCTTCCCACGGTGCAAGGAACACGCTTTCCTCCGAGATGCCTGCACACGTGCAGAGTCTCTCAGCAGCGCTGGATGGCAGAGTGTCCACCTGGGACCTGGCAGAAGGCAGCATCAAACAGCTGGAGGGAAACGGCCTTTCACACTTCACAGAAGCCTCTGGTAGCCAGGGGATGACTTCACCTGCTCTCAGGATAGTTTGAAGAGGCACATAAGTTCGAGAAGAAATTGTGGAATGCTGCAAAATTAGACGGAAAGACTTCTGTCTTTTAAACTCTGTCCCAGGGCAAGTGTCTTGAGCATGTGTCTTGAGCACTAAGTTGTGTCAGTCCAGCCAACACAAAGTGTGCAATTGTGAGAAAGAAGCTGCTGCTTACTTGGCTAAAGGAAACTGTTCCCTCTGGTGAAGTTTTGGACAATGAGAATCAAGTTTTTCTCAATTTCTTACCAACCCTGGTGGAATTGGCCCATATGCATAAGTGCAGTGCATGGCTGACAAAGATGGACCATAATGAAGGATGAGTGATGATGAATTGAGGCCTTTGAATTGTGGTGCTGGAAGAGACTCCTACAAGTCCCTTAGATCACAAGGAGAACAAACCAGTCAGTACAGAGGAAATCCACCCTGCCGGCTCTTTAGAAGGCCAGATCCTGAAGATTAAACTCAAATACTTTGGCCACCAAATTTGAAGGAAGAACTCCCTGGAGAAGAGCCTAATGCTGGGAACAATTGATGGCAGAAGGAAAAGGGGATGGCAGAGGATGCGGTGGCTGGATGGGTTCACTGACACAGTTATCGGTCATTTGAGTGGGCTCCCGGGGTTGGTGGAGGACAGGACTGCCTGGAGGAATTTTGTCCATGGAGTCCCGAGTGGTCGGATATGTATTCGCAACTACCCATAACACATAGGACTCCCCCTACTGCAAACATCAGCCTCCTGAGGCAAGGGGTCACCCACCCCCCTTTGGCACCATCAAGCAAGCTTGCGGTTTGCTTTTCTCTGCCTGCCATATCCCAAGACATGCCTGCACTTGGTCTGGGAAGAAGGCCTTGGCCAAACCAGGCCAACCGCTCCCTTTGAGTGCAAATATAGGGAAATCACAAGAAATATGCCCACATTTCTATACCCCTTCAAAGGAATTTTCAATGCTGTGTTAGAACTGAAAGTGGCACTACTGATTTTTCACAACTGATACTTTCAGAAAGGGCGGCATGTGATCCCCATTTTTATATTTTGATTATTCTGGGTTATCCAATGAGAAACCAAACAATGAAGGACTCGGACTTCAGCCTCCCAAAGAAGATTGAGGCCACGTGACCAACTGGGGTTTGCCGGTGGCTTTGGCAGAGGTGCAAATTCTGTGGATGAATAAGTGAAGAATGAGTGAAGCTTTTCTTCTCATTTTTGTTTCCTTCTGAAAAGGTTCAGCGGCTGCATCCCTCTCCCCAGTTACTTCACTCTCTCTTCTTTGTGCACGAAATATCCACCCTCACCAGTCAAGCCCCTCAAAGCTCTCCCCCGCCATGCACCATCCCAGGGGCATCCCAGACCAGTCCTCCGTCTCACACAATCTTTCTCCCACAGGACAAACTCCCAGCACAAACAAACTACAAACTCCCTGATCATATACAGAGCAATTTCTAGATTTTAAGTTATGCATACAGGAGTGGAGTTGTGTATGAGGGCAAGAATAGGGATATTTCAGCAGATTATGGGCTCCTGAGTAAGGAAAATATGAGAAACTGCTGAGCGGCGTGGCCATAATAGCACAGTAATTATGGCTGAATACACAGAGTTGACACGGCAACAAGGGAGGCACACGAAACATGATGAGTCCTGCATGAGGTCTTGATTTTCTGACCACTGTGTCTTCTCTGCCTGGCCAGGTGGACCTCCAACAGCAGTCCCTTGAGTGGACAGGAGGACACCAGACCCGGGTCCTCAACTGGTCTCAATGCCCTGTGCTCCCCCTCACACACACACTGCCTCTGGGACCATCTCATGGCTCCTCTTGATTGCCAGGTTTTACACTGCTGGTTCAAATGTGAATCATTTGACGACTGGCTGGATCCTTTGTTTCTAGTGCTGGGGTCTTTGTTTTGTGTTGCTCCGTTTTCTCTCTGCAATGAAAGGAGCATCCCTGTGTGCCTGGAGAGTCATGAAGCACCTCTCCATTATGCACATTGCAAAAAAGCCCCTGAGAGCTCGATGCTCTGTATGGAGGGCTGAGGCTGGGATGGGGGTCTCCTGCTTCCTGTTCGAGGGGCTGATCTGCCCTGGGAGCCACATGCTCCTACCTGGCCAGATTCCCTGAGCTGTGGCGGTTGTTAAGCTGCTCTTCCCATCCCTTTCCCTCATTTACCCTTGTTCATCCTTTCAAATTGGATGCTCACGAGCCTCTATTTTTATCCTTTCTGCACACGACTATTTCCCCCCAACTTGGGTTTCTGGTGTGCTGATTCCCAACGCTGTTCCTGGATTGAGGCAAAAGGGAAGCTGCACCTGCGATGCATCCCAGGTGGTCATGGAACAGAGACACCCGGCCTGCTTTCTGTCATGCTGAACAAGCAAAGAATAAAATTCCCCCTAAGCTGAAGGACTGAACTGTGGCGGGCAAGAGCTGAGGGAGACTGCAGTGTCTTCTGGCAGGCAGGGGGGCCTGGTCGGGAGAGTGCCAAGCGGGAGGCCGGGGGGGGGGGCAGTTCCAGCCCCCCCTCCATCCTCAAAGCTCCTGGCAGTTGCTTCGCCAATCATTCCCTTTGAGCTCACCTCACTCACAGGGTCAAAGAAATTGAGGACGAACTTGTAAGCAACTTTGGGTGTTCGCAAGAGGAGAAAAGGTAGAAAATACCAGCAGAATAAACATACAATTCCTCCCCTTGCTGTTCTCTCTGCATGCTCCATGTTCTCCACCTGGGGTCAATTTTTGGCTGCTGCACTTCTTCAAGTGTGCACTGGGAGGGGCAGGGGGCACCCAAGTACATGGACCCCTGGCCTCCCAAATATGAGGGGATTTTGGAAATGGTGCACTGAGTTCAGTGGATGAGATGCTTCCCACATGGCCTAGGAATCATCGGGCAGGGGATGATGCAGCCATCCCAGCTGTGCAGGTACATTCCCAGAAAGCATCCTAGATGGAAGCAAGGCCAAGGTTGCTCATACAGGAGGAGTCTGGCTGGACTTCAGCTCCAAACAGAGCAACCACCACCCTCAGGCAGGGTCCCTGCTGCCTCCGCCTGAAGCTGGGGGGCCTCCCAGTCTGGGGGCCTCCCCAAAGCTCTGGCAGGATGCCTCTGCTAGTGCGCTCTTTCAGTCAAGCATCTTCGTGAGCAGATGACGGGGAGCCAGCCCAGTGCAGGCTGCCTAGGGAAGGGATCCGCAATGCCTGACGGATTACCTCTAACAAACCCTCCCATCCACAAGAACCCCACTCTGGAAAAGGAGCTGGAGGGATTTCCATGCTGCATTGCCAGTTTCATGTCACGTTCTGGGAAAGCAGTATTTATCTGCGCAAACATCCAAATAAAGAATGAAAATTTGATAGTCTGAGAACAGAAACTATTTATAGAACCAAAAAAAGAGGAAACGCAAAGCTTAGCTAAGGCAGTTAAGATGGGAAGATTTCTTCTTTCCTGTTTCCCCAGGTATGAAATGGAGCTTTTTTTTTTTCCCAACTACCGAAAAGTGCAAAGGATGATTTTTTTCAATTGCTTCAATTTGATACTGTCCGTATGCTCAGAATGGGTCACTGGCTTGTTCAGAAAATTTGGAATTTTGTTCTCCTGAAGACCAAAACAAACAGCACTTTATGCTTTGCTCTTAATCATGAGATGCTCCTTGCTATTCAGGTCAGGCCTCCATAGAATGATGAAGCACTTGGGCAGGAAGATGCAGCCCAGCAGCCCAGCACTGGAGGCCAAGATGGAGAAGACCTGGACGGCCACCATGTACTTGCCCTTGGTGCTCAGGTAGGTGGGCACGAAGGACACCCAGACGCTGCAGAAGACCAGCATGCTGAAGGTGATCAGCTTGGCTTCATTGAAGGTCCCGGGCAGCCTCCTGGCCAGGAAGGCCACTGAGAAGCAGACGGCAGCCAGAAGGCCCATGTAGCCTAGGGCAGCATAGAACATGGCCACAGAGCCTTCGTTGCACTGCAGGACGATCTGCTCAGCCTGGGAGTGCATGTCAGAGTCAGGGAAGGGGGGAGAGGTGCCAAGCCAGATGGTGGAGAGGACCACTTGGACACTGGAGCAGCAGATGACAATGGAGTTGGCCAAACTGCTCCCCAGCCAGTTCCTTGCCCTGTTGCCTGGCTTGGTGGCCAGGAAGGCCAGCACCACAGTGACAGTTTTGGCCAGGAGGGAAGAGGTGGCCACTGAGAAGATGATGCTGAAGGCTGCTTGTCACAGGAGGCAGGTGATGCTTCTTGGCTGGCCAATGAAGAGGAAGGAGCACACAAAGCAAAGCAGGAGGGAGACCAGCAGAATGTAGGAGAGATTGCGATTGTTGGCTTTGACTACTGGAGACTCTTGGAATTTTCTGAAGATGACCACTATGCCTCCTGTGGCGCTGGATAAGAATAGGGACAATCCAGTGAGGAAGGACCCCAAATATTCTTCATAGGAGAGGAAGGTGATGACCTTTGGAATGCAGTGATCCCGGGCCTCGTTTGGATGCTGATCTTCTGGACACCTCAGACAAAGCTCTGCATCTGTCAGAAACAAGAAAAGCCATTCCAGTTTCTGTCCTCTACATTGTGTTCATCATTCTGCTGGTTCCTTTTACTACTCGTAGTGTAAATGGTAGTAGTCTTATTAAAAGCATGATTCTAGTGTGAGAGGAAATACAGAGAGTTTACCTTCCAGGAGTGGACTTGATGGTCGCCGTCTTTCACCCAATTCAGCAAGTGGCCATATATAAATTATGATGGAAGCCAACTCCCCAAAAGGCACTCTGCAAAGTCTGCTGGAATATTTTTCCTTGCAATCATGAATTGATTCATGCACCAGTGGATGTCCGACCCTGCCAGGAACTCCATCCCTGACAGCTGAATGGACTGGAGATTTCACGAAGACCATGACACCCAACAGCAAGCATTCCCAGGTCAAGCCGGGCACGCAGCCTTCTCATGACAACTCCTTGCAGTCCTGCTTGAGTGGAGGGATGTATGTGAGGGGCCACCTCACCACTGGAATGCCCCTAGTTTGCGCTCTAATTCAAGCTGTAGCTCCAACCCTTCAGCCACCCTTCGTGAGTCAGATTAGAAGCTGAAGGGATGCTCCTCTCCCAGCTGGGACTCAACTAGCCTGACTCCCAGGCCCTCAGGATGCACTGAGCCTGACAGTGCCTGAGCACCCACCACCAGTGCACCCAATCACCTCCGGGATTCATCCTGACATTGTTTCCAAGCCTCCAACTGTCCGCCCTGGGAACTCCAACTAGGCACCAGCCAGCCCATCAACTGCCACAAGCTCTCCAAGAAGGAATTTCTCTTGTAACTGCAGAACCACCTACTCCCCTCTAGTCAACAGAGACCCCCCCCCCAATGGGGTGGGCCAGTTTGGATGGACTGAGGATATGGGACTCGTCATTTGGTCAGCTATCCCCTTGACATACGCAGGTGACAGGAGAATGGGGAAGAACCCAAATGAGGACACTAGCACTACCAGCCCTTCCTACTTAAAAATCTTCCTTTTATGCCCTTCCTGCATAGTAGGTGCATCAACCTTCCCCACAGCCATGCATAGAACCATGGCAGAACCAGATGGGCTAGGTGTGGTGGGTTGCCAGCCATGTATGTAAACAATGCACACATTCACCTGCAATAAAACTAAAGTCCTTTAATGCTAATTCACTACAAGATTTACAACTCTATAGATAAGCTTTCTAATAGCACTCCTTGCTGTACAGATGTTTCCCCCCTAATGGCTTCTCTTCCCGAGCCCACGTGGGATCACTCTTCCAAGTCACGCCTTTCCTCGCTCCTTCGTACTCAATCTTGTCGTTGCTGATATCTATGTAAAATCCTCCTTTTCTGCGTTTTTGAGAAATCCACAAGGCCTACTGTGTCTTCTGTTTCTGACCCAGGTAGATCAGCATCAGGGAGGAAGAGGCAGTTTGCTCTGCCTCTTTCTGACTAGAACTCACAGCTTCCTCTCTCTCAGGACTCCCCGGCTCTAATAAAGGACCAGGGGTTTGCTCAACGTGCTGGGAGTCAGAGGAAGACGCAGCAGCTGCCCCTGCTGCCCCTACACTGAGCTGTGGGGGCGATTCATGGGCACTGGTCGTAAAGTGCCAGTCCTACTCGTGAGTCACTGCTTCTGTCGGGGCTTCATGCACGACAGTAGGACAGAGTGGCATGTTCAGGATTTGGCTCCTCCTGCCCGGAAAAACTTCTAATTGGGTCGTGTCATGTTTGGACCATATTCGGGGAGGTTCTGTGAGTTCTGACATGGCTCCGTTTACAGAGGTTATCAGGGTGGGACAGCAGAGGACGAAGGCATAGGGGGTGGGGATTTGTGATTTGCTAGAGCAATTTCTGCTCCCCCAGAGGGACGCCTGTTGGTGGAGGTTTATTGGTGGCTGTACTGAGTTGGTAGAGGTGGGTGGAATTCCTCACTTGGCTGCACAGGCCTGACTGGGAGCCCAGAGTGTGCAGTGGAAAGTGAGACAGAGTCTGGTTCTGACTCCACCAAGCAGTCCTGTAGGTGACTGTGGGACACCCCGAGGCTTGTATTCCTCCTTTCCTCACACAAAAGAAGAGGGCTCATGTGCCATGTTCTCATGAGGGCTACTGTAATGGGTTAAAAAGTTCAATGACAAACATTTGCCCACTAGAGGAATGAAAAGCTAACCACAGAAATGGAGAGGACAAGGAGAAATGCAGAGACCACGGTGGGCAGGGGAAGCTTCACAACAAGCATAAGTGAACGGATAACACACCAGGATTGCCCTGAAGGCCATGGAGCCTGGGGCTGTGAGAGTAATGAGGAATGAGGCATTCTGAGAAGTGGAGAACTCAAGACAGAACTTGGCCCATGTAATGTTTCCAGGTCTGGTGGCAGCGGTTGATACAAAGGTTTCATTCCCTGATACTCCAGACACAACCAGGATGTCCTAATTTCCTTGCAGGACAGTTTAGCACCACCACATGTGCCACATAGCATGGCTGAATCCTTGCCCTTCCCCCAGGCACTGCCTTTCCCTCTGTGCTCACCCACCTTCCCGAGTGGAGATGGTCCCTTCCGCACATGGAGCACAGTCATAGCAGCACAGGAGCTCTCCTTTCTGAGCCACCTTGAAGAATCCCGGGCGACAGCTCTCCACGCACCTGGCTTGTGGCAGGGGCTGAGCGAGACAGATGGAGCATCAGGGCAGGAGGTTTGGGGCTGAGGGAGCTGAGGGCTGGGAGGACAGAGCTGTAAAGGGCAGAGAGGGGAGGACCTCCAGCACTTCAGTGGATTCCATAACTGAAGCCCACCCTGCAAAGCTGAAGCAGCTGGACTTTCCCTCAAAGACATTTATCTGCACCTGTTACATCTCAAACTATTGATTTATTCCTTAAAAGGTGTACTTCCAATTATCCAGACTGTAAGTGATGGGATGGGAAATGTAAATAAGAGAATACTGGGGATGGTTTTCTTCACCTGGTCTTTCCATCTCGGCCACGCAATGGGATCCCGCTGAATGGTGAATCTGGTGCCAGGCAAGCCCCGTCTCTCTAGACTCCCAACTTTCACTCTTGCAGCAGTCTCATTTGGATCGTTCACCCAGCTGACAAGGTCCAGGTTGGCTGCCAAGTCTCCATTCTCATCCAAATACACCCCATCAATAGCACGATTGTGAAACTGGCGGTCTCTCAGGAAAGGGTGGAACTGAAACAACACAAAAAAAACATGTGAGAAGACCCATTTCATATCCCAGTTTTTGCTAAGAGCTGTTCCCAGTTTAGTGGGGCTGCGTGTGACTCCTAGAATGGACTTTTTTAGGATTTCACTGCTGGATGCTCACACTCTGCGTTGGGAATATAGGAAATTGAGGAAATTTAGGACAAGGGTTAGGGTTAGAGCTTTTTATTCAACCATTGTTTAAATACTTAATGCTTGTAAATGTTTTAGGATTTTTCCTAAACTGTCACAGTTTCTATTTACTCCTACTATTTCACAAATTTTGTCGTATTTTAAATTTTTTTAATAATTGAAATTTTATATTCTACTGTTACATTTTATATTGTACCTATATGTTTTGCAAGCCATCCTGGGTGCTTGGTGATGGGACGGGATATAAATGCCTGTAATAGATAATGAATGACTAAATAACGCATTGCCTTGGGTTCAGAACCCAGGCAACATCGCAAGCCCGGGGATACTTAGGGCAGGGATCTGCGCAAGGACCTGTAAGGTCCTCAAGCTACATCTATGTGCTGCTTCAGGATTAGTTGAAGCAACTCCATGGGCCACGATCAGAGGGACTCAGTTCTGGGACCCAAGACCAAAGGTTCCAAAAGGCCCAAAAGAGGGACAAGACAGAAAGTGTTCAAGCTGCACCATCATTTGGAAAATCTTGTCCCAAATTCTCATGCTCTGAATTCCATACAATACCCAAAAGGGGAGGGAATACCTGCCATGGATGAAGCCGCTGCACTTCTAGCCTGTCTTCAGGAGTCTTGCACTTCGTCCTGGATCTGGAGGAAAGAGCTGCATGCACGGCACGGGCCACAGCCTGGACAGTGCTGTAAGAGAAGGAGTTGTCCAGAGAGAGTGTTCGCTCCTTGTACACTTGGGGCCTTCCCTCCAGTTCCTCCTCCTCTCTGCATCTTTTCTACTCTTTCACTGACAGCACGTGCTTTGAATACGAACACCTGAACACACTCTTTGTAAATTTCTCCATAGAGAAATACAAATCCCAAAAACTATCATAGCTTGTCCTTTTACTTGTTTGGGGAAGGAAAGAAAAATATGCATAGACATACTGGAAATCAGTACTTCCATAAGCTAAAACCCAGGTAAAGTCACACAAAGTTGTGCTCATCCAGACTTTCCCATTGACAGGTTGCATTAATATTTCCATAGCTTTTTCTAGAATCCATATTCCATAGAAGACTAAAAGCAACTCTTCAAAATAAATGAAGACATTGATTTCTTCCAAAATCTTCCACGACTGCCACCCGACTGGAAAACGACCCGATTTCAGCTGTGAGATGCTGTGTGAAAAAACCACGCAAATGCCATTCCTGAGCAGCTCCGGTTTCAAGGTTCTCATGAACTTGTCTCCATTCTCAGTGTCCAGTGAGAAGAGCCCCACCATCGTCCACCGGAAGTGCAGCAGCAGCCTGATGATCCCTGGGTACTGGAGGCCTTCTTCGGGGAGCATCCTGTACAAGGAAGGGGACTGGCTTTTTTCTCTTCTGTCCTGAGCGGTGAACGCATAAGTGACCTGGGAGAGAAAGGAAGAGCGAGGCTGATGGGTTGCTTAAACTCAGTACTCAGTCACAGTTTCTCATCTCATGAGAATGCATTCCTTAGTATTGAATTGTATGAATGAAACATGATTGGAAAAGAAGCAATGCTTGTTGTTTTCTGAAAATAAAGTCAATCAGCGAGACATAAGAGAATGGGAAATATAAACCTCTGCTAAGAGGGTGAGAAAGTGGAGAAGCTCAACCAGGAGCCCATTTTTTTGAGATGAGAAATATAGCTTAAGATAACCGTGTACAAAAGTAGCTTGTGTGCTGTCCTCCCCACATCAACTGACTGTAAAAGCTGACCCTAAAAAGCCCTGTGCTGGCTGACTGTGGCCGCTGGTCTTGACCGGGATGGACTCACTCTCCAGTGCGGGGACTTGCCTACAAGCGAGAAACTTTTCATACAAGCACTTGCTGGAGTTCCCATAATCCCACAGTCAGATAATGAAGAAGAGGGACCTGCTGTTGCCCCGACAGTGCCAGACGGGGACCTGGTGCAGGCAAAGGGCCTGGAACTCTTTTCATCTCACGATTCTGTTGGATTGTTTGTCCTTCTGGGAGGGATCACATGCATGGAAGTGATTTGGAGAATCCTTTTCTTAGTCTACATGAAACCTCATATCAATTCTCCCAAGCCTCCCACCTGTGGGATTTTGAAGATACCCAGCATGTGGGAAAGCTGCATGGAGTTGTCCGAGTCAGATTCTTCAAGGACGGCCAGCAGATGATCTCGCCTGCCACACTTGTAGTTGGGAACGTGGGCCAGAGAGGTCGAGAGGAGGTCTATGGCTGCGTCGGATGTCAGTCTAACATCGTGAAGGTTGTCATAGATGCTGTAGCCGAGGGTGAGGTTGGGCAGGAGGCTGGAATTCTGGTTGACCTCCTGGATGGCAAACAGGAAGGGGAGGATCTTCCAGTTAAATGTGAGTGTCCCCCTGGAAGAAAGAAATCAAGTGGGTCACCCTGCCATCCCTGCCTATGAATCCTTGCATGGCTGCATCCTGGTTCTCGGGCTTCCATATGCTCAGCCTGGTCGCAGCCCAAAGCCAGAGCCCAATGGCCAATTCCTGCAGAACCTCAGGTGGGATTCCTGTGGCGGCTTTCCCATCTGTGTCCAGGGCCTTCCCCCAGGACAAGACACCGGCAACCAAGGTGCCCATTCCAGGCAGGAGCCCAGCAAGGCAGCCGTTCCCACTGATGGGGAAAGGAATGCAGAGGGGTGCAGAGGCAGGGAAGGTGGGGCATGTCCTGTCCCCTCATTGCTCTGAACCCCCTGCTGGCCTTGCTGCCTGCAAGTTCATCGGCTGTGTCTTCCTGAGGAAGGAGCCAGCTAGAAGAAATCACTGTGGCTTTGCAAGCTAGTGAAGCGCTGACCAGCTTCCCATGGTGCTTTGAGGCATCAGGTCAAGCAGGCCAGTGATTTACCCAATCTTTTCATTAGAGGCAGGTTGATTGAAAGTGTGTGGTTCAAACCAGCCTTGTGTTGCAGAGAAGCTGGCACTGAGTACGATGTCTCCTGGCCATAAATAATTGCGTGGGTGCAGCTCAGTCCTGTGCCAGCTCCAGGGACATTTGGCCTCCAGACTCCCATAGGAGGCCTCTGGAAGGGGCAGCAGCAGCAGGACCAAGATGGCCACTCTGCCAGTGCTTGGCACGGCCTCCATTCTGCCCCTTTCAGCCCAGTAGAGGAGCAGTTAGAGGAATTTCCTTCTAAATGGACAAGGAGCCTGGCCAGGCTAGGCTCCAGCTGAAGGAAGTGGGAATAAGTGCCTGCGCGGCAGACTCTTCTGCGGCTCCCAGACTCTCCTGATCCCTGAGCAGGACAGAAGGGAAGAAGGCGCCCTCCCCTTTGTGCCTGGATGCAAGACACGCCTCTGCCATCTCAGCTGTGCCTCTGGGCGTTCAGGGTGGTCCTGGGGGAGGACACCCTGGGAAAAGGGCAGCAGTGCATGATGATTTCCATAATTATACAGCCTCATGACTGGAGCACCTCTGCAGCTCCCTGACAACTTTCCCAACTCCCATGTGCAAGAGAGGAACGCTATGAGAATGTGTTGATCCTGCCCATGTGAAGCTAGCAGGGTCAAGGGATTTTTCCCTTATGTGCTTTGCAACTAGCCTTCAGCATGTGACCTGCTGCATCCTCTATTTGCTATCCCTCCCACTGCAAGTATTGCCTTTCTGTGAGGCAGCCTGGCCCTGCAAAGCCCCTGCCTCGCTGTCTCCCTTCTTATTCCTGATGCGCTCAGCTTGCTCCCTGGAGGTCATGCTCATGCCACCTGTACCTCTGAGTGCTGCACCATCATCATAGTTCTGACAGATTTTCCCTCAGTGCCCAGCTTAAGCTCCTGGGATGGGACAGGATGAGATTTTGCAAAATGCTGTTCCTGCAGGGATGACCAAGAAGGGCAGCAAGAGGGAAGTTCCCTGATGGAGGAACAATTCCATCCATCCCATCCCTGCTGACTCTGAGGGACTCGGTGGGAGGGTCTTCCCATCTCTCCTCTTCCCTGCCCCACATTTCCCTTGGAAAAAGCTTCTCCTTTCCTTCCGTCTGTGCCCACTGCCCATTCCAGGCCTCTGGTTCCCCTTAGGGTCTGTGTGCTGGGACTGTGTGTTTCCCTTTCATCTATCTAGGAGAGAAAGCCAGGTTGTGGTGGATATTGTTAGTTGTGAAGTCACATCCAACCTATCATGATCCCATGGACAACATTCCTCCAGGCCTTCCTATCCTCCACCATCCCCCAGAGTCCACCTAAGCTCACACCAATGGCCCCAGGTGCTTCATCCAGCCATCGCACCCCCTGCCGTCCCCTTCGCCTTTTGCCCTCAAGGTTGAGCATACGCATGTCTAAAAGCAGAATTGAAACCATTCTTGGTGGACAGGACAAATCAGAGGGGATTGTTCTGCATCCATGCATGGGATCGAGTGTGCAAGAAGTGGGAAGGGGGCTGAGAAAGCCAGGGGATGAGATCCCCACTGCATCTCACTGTGTGACTTCTGGCCGGTCACTCATTCCCAGCCTATCCTACCTGGAAGGGTTGTTTTCAGGAAAAGAACAATGAGGAGAGGCAAGGAAAGTGCATGTTTTCCTTATGCACAGAAAAGGACAGGATAAAAGTGTGATGCGATGCTCATTATTGTAGTGACAATGATGGTAAGAATGTTCATGGAAGACTCCAGCAGAAATTTGAGCAGAAAACACCTCCGAAACCAGGCATTTCCAGGGGTCATCCAGGCTGCCCGGAAATGGCCTGCCCATGATCATGTTTCCACAGTTTGTCCCACATCAAGGCTGCTGGGCAGCAATTGAAGGTACTGGTCTGAGCTGGCCCTTGATGTGCAGAACATGGAAACATAGAAACAGAGCGAGACAGAAGGGGTCTCTCGGGCCATCTAGTCTGACCTCCAGCACCAGCCGGCTCTGCTCACGACATGCCCACCATGTGCATGTCCAGCCTGTCTTTGAACACCTGCACTGTTGGGGCCTCAACGACCTCTCGTGGAAGCCCATTCCACGCCTTCAGGGTCCTGACTGTCAGGAAATGCTTCCTGGCATCCAAATGGAACCTTGGCTCCCTGAGCTTTGCTCTGTTGCAGCACGTCCTGGTCTGCTCTGCAGGGGAGAACAGGCCTCTCCCCATCTCCATGTGACACCCCCTCACATACCTGTATGTCGCCAACATGTCCCCTCTGAGTCTCCTCTTCTCCAGGCTGAGGAGACCCAGTTCCCTCAGTCTCGCCTCATACAGCTTCCCCTGCAAACCAGCCACCAACCTTGTGGCCCTTTTCTGCACTGACTCTAACCTGGCTATATCCTTCCTGTAATGAGGGGCCCAAAACTGAACACAGTACTCCAATTGCGGGCGCACCAGAGTCGGGTAGTGTGGTAGTAATACCTCTCTTGAAATGATGCCCTGACACCTGGCAGCCATCATGAGTGTGCAGGGGAGAAGCCCTCATCCAGGATGCCGTGGCAGGTCCCTTGGAGTGCCTCCTGTTGCAAGCACAGGGCCAGATGGGCAGCCCCCGGGGAGCCCCCTGTGAGATGAGGCGGTGGGCCGGGGGTGTGCGGCCTGGGGAACTCCCCGACTCTTTGCTCCCCATGTGCACCTGAGATGTTACCTCCAGGGATGCATTTCGGCCCCAGGAAGGTCTCCAGCTCAGATTGCCCCTCTGCTTGGCCCCACTTGGGGTCCATTTCGGAGCTGCCCTGCCACGGTGGGGGTGTTACGGGTAGAGGAATCAGGGAGAGAAAAGCCAGTGGGCGCAATTACATGGCACCTGTCCTAGTGGGGAAGAGGCAGGTGATTGAGAGGGAGAGCTTTCCTTGGGCACATGTGCTCCAAACGGCCATTCTTGCAATTAGAGGTGTTAGGGAATCTGGGTTTCTCAGCCTGTGAGAAGGCCAGCAAGACACGCAGGGACCTCAATGTTGTGAGCCTCAGAAGCTTTCTTGGTGAGATCTCCCAGCAGAAACCACGCTGCAGAGATGAACCTTGATGACCAGAACTGCTGGGTGCAGGTGCACCCCACCAAAGAGTTCCAGAGCATACGCAGAGTGTTTCATGCATTTGAGTCACATGCATAGCCACATGGTTGATGATGAGGGAGTGTTTTAAATCAGCCAAACCAGCCAGAGAACACAGGAATCAGCAGAAGGGTGGGTGCAAAGCAACTTCCTTGGGAGCTGCTTTCCACACCGGATTAACTTAGAGGTTAAATGAACCGGCCGCTTCGGGCAAGCGGGGAACTGAGTTTCTTAAATGGATGGATGCCTAATAAAGCTTCAGTGGGAAAAGGGCCTGGCTGAGAATTGCAGCTCTTTCTGGGCAAGGGGAGCAGAGACACTGCAGGCCTCATTTTCTCTTGCAGAGGCACCTCCAAGCAGCCTCTCTCTGGAAAGTTTATTTGGCTTTCCCAGCAATCCCCTCCTTGCCACTCACCATCGAAGTGGCACGAGGGGGTCCCTCCTGCTGCACTCCTGCTCCCCCCACATGGCTGCTCCCTCCCCGGGAGAGGCAGCCAGCCAAGGGTGAACTGGCGTGAGGGGTGAGTCCTTCCACTCAATGGGGCACCAGTGTCTCCTGAGGGTTGGGAAGGGTAGGCAGAGCAAATTGGAAGTGCAGGGAAACCCAAGTCCGATCCCCCGGACTACCAGCCTTTTTCAGAAAGTTCCTTCGTCCTCTCACCACTCTTGGACACTGCCTGCCGATCCTGCACCAGCGCCTTGACACTCTTCACAGCAGCGTCTGGTAGGCAGGAGGACGCGGTGCCACCTCTCGGGATATTTTGAAGACTAGGAGAAGTTGGGGAAGACATTGTGGAAAGTTGGGAAAGTCGAGGGAAAATCTTTAGCCTTTTAACTCTGACTTGCCCAAGTCTCTGGAGCACAGCCTCAAATGCCTAGATTGTTGTTTCTCTCCAGCCAACACAAAGTGAGCACAAAGTCAGAAAGAGACCCTTCCGCTTGCTTGGTGAAAGGACAGTGCGCTCTCTGGTGGGTTTTACGGACCAGGAGTAGAAGCGTCCCACCATGTCTCATCTGCACTGATGGGATTGGCTCCTCTGCTCCGGCCTTTGGATGAAATGAGTGTCTATGCTCATGAGAAAGCTCTAGGAGGTGTTTTGCCCGTTGGCCTTTCAGGCTGTTCACACCTACAGACTTTGAAATGTGCTCCCCAACAGGAAACTTTTGGCTACTGTGAGGATCTCTCTCCCACTCCCTCCCTCGCTCTCTTTTGTCACCTTCAATCAAGGTTGAATTTTTATTTTTTCTCCTCCTGCCGTATCTCACAACATTCACGGCTTGGGGTGGAAAGAAAGCCTGGCCAAACCCAGCGCATCTCGATTTTGCCAATTTTGTTTGTTCGTTGGTTTGTTTTTTTGGTGGTGCTTCCAGGACTCTCTTGGAGGTTTTTGGGTCCTGATCAGAGACATTTGGCAATCTAGCTAAGCGGGAACTGACTGCTTGATACCCAAAGGGGGAAAGTAGCCTCAGAGGGACCTGAGTGTGAGAATTCCACACACACACATGCACGCATGCACATGCACATACACACCCAGCCAGGAGTTCCATCCATTCCCCTCCAACCATTCCATTGAGACATTGCAAGGACCAATTGGCAGGCTCCGGATTTGGGACATGGGGTATGAGATCCCACCCAATTCCCAGGTCTGCAAGAGAAGGAAGCCATCCTCTCTCTGTACTGCAAAGGCCGACTGTGCAACCCACTCAGGTCACAATGCCAAAATCTGCCCCGTGCTCTCTGTCCTCCCCCAGATGCACTCTGCCCATGGAATAGTGATGATGCTCGGGGCTCCTCAGGAAAGGGTGAAGCTGGAAGAGCAGAGAAAGACCACGATGGAGGGGAGAAGACAGACACCTGAGCTCTCTCTGCTGCTTCTTCCAGAAATGCGTCTCCTTAATTCCTCATGGCTGCCTGTCTTCGTCTGTGTGTTTTCATTGCAAGGAGCCTGTTTTCACAGAAACACCTCCCAGGGAAGCCCATCCCGTATCCTGGGGTTCCAACAGTAAGGAAGTGCTTCCTGACATCCAATCTGAACCCCAGTTCCTTGAGCTCTCTCTCACTGGGCAACATCCTTCCCTTCCCACAGGGAAAAATCTCATGGCCCTCTGCCACATGAGCCCCTTCACATGACTGCATGTTCCTGGAAGATGCCCTCTGAGTCTCTGCTTCTGCAGCTTTGGAGCAAGAAGATCTGCGCCTCCTCCTTCCCTGAAGAGCTGCGGGCATTTAGACAGTGCATACTGAGCATCTATGAATGTGAACGGCCCAGGAGCCCTGTCAGATGGAAGTGGAAAGACACTTTGGATGCCCAGTGAGCTGCTACTTAGCCTTGATGCTGAGCCACAGCATGACACAGAGGACGCTCTTCTAAAAGAAATGAGCTCTGTGCATGCTCAGTGGAATCCACTGCAGAATCAGACATTCATGGCAGGTCGACTGGATTGCAAGCCTGTGTTTGCCGAGGAGGATTCAGTTCCAGTGGAAATGCAGCAGTACCTGGACTGGACCCTCGTACCGAGGGATTCCCTGTGTATTGATTTGGTAGAAAGGGGGAATAAACTGCTTCTTCTATGAATATACTGGAGCAATACTTTTCAGTGCTGAAGCAAATAAATTCCCAGCAATGCTCAAGAAAAATATTAGGTTGCATTTTGAAAACAATGATTTGTTTTTGTGAACTAAGCATCCATCCTCCAGGAAGCATAACTTGAAATTGATGGAGTCCTGTGTCTGACCCAGTCATGGATCACTCCCTTGACATGGTGAAGGGGCTGGCGTAGCGCCATGAAGCTATGAGTTATGCCATGCAGGGCCACCCAGGATGGATAGGTCAGAGCAGAGAGCTCTGACAAAACGTGGTCCAAATTGACATCTTAGTAATCAGTGAACTAAATTGGACAAGAATTTGAATTTAGTTCAGATGACCATCAGGTATACTACTGCAGGCATGAATCCCTCAGAAGAAATGGAGAAGCCTTCATAGTCAATAAAACAGAAGGAAAAGCAGTACTGGGATACAATCTCCACAATGACAGAATGATCTCAGTTCGAATCCAAGGTGAACTGTTCAACATCACAGTAGTCCAAGTCTATGCCGCAATCACTGGTGCTGAGGAGGCTGTAGTTGACTGGTTCTTTGAAGGCCTACAACACCATCTAGAATTAACATGAAAAATGATGTCCTTATCATCATAGGGGATTGGAATGCTAAAGTAGGAAGCCAAAAGATAACCAGAATAACAGGAAAGTTTGGCCTTGGAGTACAAAATGAAGCTGGACAAAGGCTGACAGGGTTTTATCAAGAGAATATGCTGTTCACTGCAAACACTCTTTTCCAACAACCGAAGAGACTAGTGTACAAATGGACATCACCAGACGGTCAACACAGAAATCAGATTGACTATGTGCTCTGCAGCCAAAGATGGAGAAGCTCCATACAGTCAGTAAAAACTAGACCAGGAGCTGACTGTGGCTCAGATCATGAGCTTCTCGTTGCCACATTTACGCACATGAGCATAGCACGAGGACGTGGTACGGACCTTTCTTCACATGATGAAAGGGACTCAGTTTTCTCCAAGGTGCATGTGCACATGCTGATTCTCTCAGCAGCGGTGGATGGCAGAGCATCCACGGGGGACCTGGCAGAATACAGTCTAACAGCTGGAGGGAAACGGCCTTTCACACTTCCCCGAAGTCTGGTAGTCAGGAGATGGCTTCACCTTCTCTCAGGATAGTTTGAAGAGGCACAAAAGTTGGGGGAGAAATTGTGGAATGCTGGGAAATAAGACGGAAGGAATTCTGTCTTTTGAATTCTGTCCCAGGACAAGTGTTTTGAGCAGGGCCTCAGTTGTGTCAGTCCAGCCAACACAAAGTGTGCAAAAGTGAGAAACAACCTGCAGCTTACTTGGCTAAAGGAAACTGTTCCCTCTGGTGGAGTTTTGGACAAAGAGAATCAAGTGTTTCTCAATTTCTTATCAACCCTGGTGGAATTGGCCCATATTCATAAGTGCAGTGCATGGCTGTCAGAGATGGACCATAAGGAAAGATGAGTGATGAAGAATTGAGGGCTTTGAATTGTGGTGCTGGAGGAGACTCCTGCGAGTCCCTTAGATCGCAAGGAGATCAAACCAGTCAGTCGTAGAGGAGATACACCCTGATTGCTCTTTAGAAGATGCTGAAGATGAAACTCAAATGCCTTGGTCACCTAATGAGAAGGAAGGACTCACAGGAGAAGAGCCTGATGCTGGGAACAATTGACAGCAGAAGGAAAAGGGGATGGCAGAGGATGAGGTGGCAGGATGGATTCACTGAAGCAGTTGGCGAGAGTTTGAGTGGTCTCTGGGGGATGGTGGAGGAGAGGAAGGCCTGGAGGAAATTTGTCCACGGGTTCGCGATGGGTTGGACGTCTATTCGCAACTGCCAATAACACATAGGGTTCGCCCTCCTGCAAACATCAGCCTCCCAAGGCAGTGGGTCACCCACCCCCCTTTGGCACCATCAAGCAAGCTTGCGGTTTGCTTTTCTCTGCCTGCCACATCCCAAGACATGCCTGCACATGGCCTGGGAAGAAGGCCTTGGCCAAACCAGGCCACCTGAATTTTACCCGTTTTTAAATGGTGGGGTAAACTGCTCCCTTCGAATGGAAATATAGGGCATTCAAAAGAAATATGCCCACATTTCCATACCTCTTCAAAGGAATTTTCAATGCTGTGTGAGAACTGAAAATGGCACCACTGATTTCTCACAACTGATTCTTTCAGAAAGGGCTGCATGTGATCTCCATTTTTATATTTTGATTATTCTGTGTTATCCCATGAGAAACCAAACAATGAAGGACTCGGACTTCAGCATCCCAAGGAAGAAGGAGGCCATGTGACCGACTGGGGTTTGCCGGTGGCTTTGGTCTACGTGCAAATGCTGTGGAGCAGCAGGGAGACGAGGCGTGGGCCCTTGCAGCAGAAAGTGGGCTGAGGAACAAGTGAAGCCGAGGCCAAGGTGACGGAGGTTGGCTGTGTCCCTGGCAGCACCCCGGACACAGCAGGTATATAAGAAATGAAAAAAATATATAAGAAATGAAAAAAGGCAGAAATGCTCAATTCCAACTTTGGCTCAGTCTTCTCCAAGAAGACCAGTGGCCCTCCTGATGAAATTCCACAGTGAAGGTTGGATGGAAGCCCAAATTTAACAGGCAAATAATCAAGGATCAGCTCCATGGACTGAATAAGTTCACACCTCCAGGGCCCAAAGGATTCTATCCCTGCCTCCTAAAGAAGGTGATTGAAGATCTCTGAAAACTACTCTCAATTACATCCAGAAATCTGGGAGAACAGCTGAGTTCCTAGATGACCAGAGAAGGGCTAAGAGGGTCCCTACCTTTAAGGAGAGAATACAGGAAGAACTTGGGAGCTGCAGACCAGCCAGTCTGACATCCACACCTACAACTCTGGAGTAAATTCTGCAGCAACCAGCCTGCGAACACCTCAGATACAATGCAGTGCTTGCGAGAGCCAAGAGGGAATGTCTCAAAAGCAAATTCTGCTAGGCAAACCTGATTTCTTTTTTTGCCTGGGTAAACTGCCAAATGGACTGTGGGAATGCAGTGGATGTCTAGATGTCATCTTGACCGTAGCAAAACTTTTTACAAAATGCCCCACGACATCTTCATTACATAGAAATATAGAAACAGAGCAAGTCAGAAGGGGCCTCCCGGTCCATGTAGTCTGACATCCAGCTCCAGCCAGCACCACTCATGACATGGAGTCCCCCATCCTGTTCTGGGCACCAAAGTTTTTGAAAGTAGCAAGAAAGCTGGAAGTGGTTCAGAGGAGGGAAACAAAGATCATCCAGGGGGTGAATGAGAGAAGATTGAGAACTAGGCAGGTTCAGGCTAAAGAAGTGGATACGGATGGGTGATATGATTGCACTCTGCAGGTAACCAAAAGACTGACACAGAAAGGAAGGACAAAATCTCTTCTTTCGCATTTCAGAGGGCAGGACTTGGAATAACAGGCTGAATATGACCAGATTCAAGGAAGAATTTCCTGACTGTTGGAGAAGTACGAGACTGGAACTTATTACCCGGTGAAGGAACAAGCACCTCTGATTGCAGACCCATGGGGACCAGCACCCTCAACAGTATTTGCACAAGGAGCAAGGCAGAAGCAGCTTCACACGCTCCAGCACCCAGGGAGAGCAACCCACTGGCACTAAAAGCAGGGCAGGCAGAACTGGGTGGAGGGAGGTGTCTGGCTGCCTCTCTTAATTTGAAGTTTCATTTCAAAGTAGTTAAAAGCCAGGAAGGAAGGAAATGTCCCATCTTGTAGATCAGAATATATTGTATACTGGAAGACAAATATTATGCAGGAGCATTTAATCTTAAACTGTGTGTGCATGCGGCGGGGAGGGGGCATTTTCTGCCTGGGTGGGGAAAGGAGAAGAGCAGGAAGTGGAACTGAGGACAGGGCTTTCCTTTGCTCCCCCTTTGGGGGCTTCTTCCTGGACAAGGAAGAGGCTCAGTCATTCTTGAACACTTCCACTATTTCAGAATATTTGATGTGCATTGTGCAAGGGTTACTCCTCACAAGAAATATGCTGCTGCCTGATGATGAATTATCTCAGCCCCATTAATTACCAGAGCCCCTCTGTGTGCAGCACTCACACCCAGCCAGAGACTCCTGCTTGCAACAGTCTCCCGTCTGCAGCCTGAAATTACCCAACACCTGCAGCTGTGGGATGCTCCAGATTGGCCAAGGATCAGGTTGGGAATGCTGGGAGTTGTGGGACCAATGACCTCTTGGGGTTTAAGGAGGGAAGGAGCACAACTTCAGCTCATCTGCTTCAACTGTTATCAATTGCTTCAGGTCTTTCACCTGGAGCCAGCACATTATCTGAAAGTCACAGCCGTAAATCCAATGAAATCTTGGTTGGGAAGATGCTTCTGAGCAAGAACGTCAAACCCAGCTGAGAGGTCTAAAGCTCAGAAACGCAGTCAACCTTTCCCCAAAGATCTCATGTTCCAACAGAGCGAAGCTCAGGGAAGCAAGTTTCAGTTAAGATGCCAGGAGATGCTCCCAGAACGTTAGGCTCCCGAGGGTTTGGAATGGGCTTCCACGGAAGGTGGTTGAGGCCCCATTGGAGAGGGTGTTCAAGGATAGGCTGGACATGCACATGTCCAAGGCTGGACAAGCCTTCTCAGGAAGGCTTGCTGAGTCCCTTTTGGTGCTAAAGTGATGTGCCAGCAGATTTAGCAGGTCTGAATGAGGGAAGGTCTCAGAGCAGAGCCCACCTTCCCTTCCCTGTCTTGGATGGAGTCTGCCTGGTGCAGGAATCGCAGGAAAGCCCTTCATCTTACAGGGACTGTCAGCACAGAAGAAACTGCTGTTTTCCTCTGAATCTGCTGCTGGCTCAGCATGCCTTGGACAGGACCAGTGCGGAAGCCCCATGCCTGGCTCTCCCGTTCTGTCCAGATCCTCCCTGTAACGCCCCTGCAAGTCTCGTACTCAACAATTCCTCTTGACCAGCAACCTTAAAATACCTCCCCAGAATGAACCCTGTTGTATGAAAGCAAACATGCAGACGTGAATCCAGGATCCCTTGGAAGGAAACCTACATTGAATTACCATGGATACTTATTCGTGGTGATGAATTAAACTGTACTTGATCTGAATATGAATATCTGGCAAGCAGTAAATTCCCACCAACAATCAGGTCTCCTGGCTGGTAATACTCTTCTGGCCTCACAAGCTGAGAGACAGAAGGACACTGGCCTCTTTGCATCCCCTGGGTGGCCTGAGGCAGGAGCCAAAGGAACAGCGAGAGCGGGACCATCACCTCTGGAGGAGGGAGGCTGTCCCTGCTATGGTAGCAAGATGCAGGGGAGAAGTGGTCCTTGCAGCCCAGCAGGAGAAGCAGATCTCTGGAAGAGATGTACAGGTGGCCAGATGTCAGACACAGCTGCAGCCACACACCAGAGAGCTCGTGCCACATTTGTATTCCACATGGATTCTCGGGGAATTTTCTGTTATTGACTTGCTGGAGGAAAACCCATGGGGAAGTCATCAAAAAAATTGCATTCTGCCAGGAAAGAGAAATAAGGAGGGCCCAGGAGTCCTGGAGGCAGAATAAGAAGTTTGCATCACTTTTATCTTCTGCATAGATTTTGGGAATTGACTCTCCCTTTCATACCATTGAAATGTGAAAATTGAAGCTGCACCAGTCAGGACAGGAGGCCAAGCTTGAGCTACAGTTGTTTGCAGACTTGTTGGCCATGAAAGGGATGGGCAGATCCAGGTTCCAGCAGTGCATGGACAATGCTGGAAGGAAGGGCTGCCATGTCAGAAAGACAATCAACCTGCCGGACCACTTAGGATGGTCCACCTGAAAGACCTCCATCAAAGTTTAATTTTAATTTATTGTACTTTTATGTATGTTGTGAGTCACCCTGCAGCTTTGTTGCGATGGGGGCGGCATAGAAATATTTTAAATAAATAAATAGTGACATTAAGGTCATTTGTCCAGCTCTTCTGTGAGCTGCTCTGTGTCTGGACAACTGCCTTTAGAAACATAGAAATAGAGCAAATCAGAAGAGGCCCTTTGGGCCATCTGGTCTGACCCCCGGCTCCAGCCTGCTCCACTCACGACATACCCACCATGTGCACGTCCAGCCTATCTTTGAACACCCTCATTGATCGGGCATAAACGACCTCTCGTGGAAGCCCATTCCACACACTCGGGGTCCTAACTGTCAGGAAGTGCTTCCTGTCATCTAAATGGAAACTTGGATCCCTGAGCTTTGCTCTGTTGGAGCGTATCCTGCCTTCCTCTGCAGGGGAGAACAGGTCTCTACCTACCTCCGTGTGACACCCGCTCACATACCTGTATGTCGCCAACAGATCCCCTCTGAGTCTCCTCTTTGCCAGGCTGAAGAGAGCCAGTTCCCTCAGTCTCACCTCATCCCTCATCCCCTGCAAACCGGCCACCAACCATGTGGCCCTATGCTGCACTGACTCCAACCTGGCTATATCCTTTCTGTAATGAGGGGCCCAAAACGGAACACAATACTCCAGTTGCGGGCGCACCAGAGTCGTGTAGAGTGGTATTAATACCTCTCTTGATCTAGAAGACACACTTCTGGCTATGCAACCAAGGGTGGCATTCGCCCTCTTGACCACCGCATCACACTGCTGACTCAAGTTCAGCCTGCAGTCAACCAGCACCCCGAGGTCCCTTTCACAAGTGCTGCTCTCCACCCTCTTGTCCCCTATCGTGTACTCAGGACACTCATTCCTATCCCCAATTTTAAAACCTTGCACTTATCCACATTGAATACCATCCTGTTGTCTCCTGTGCACTTCCTTTTTTTTTTTATAAGATTTTATTAACATTTTAAACTACAAATTTACAAAAAAAAAGAAACATCAACCATCAAGTACATCGGACAAGCTGGGTCAGCCCCCTATAACATATCCTTTAGCATTCTATAATCATAATCAAATCAATTTGTAAAAGCTTAAAGACATATTTAAGTCTCCACCAAGTCCCGTTTCTCTAGCCAGTCGTAAAAGAAATTCCAGGTTTGATAATAGTCCATGTCATCCTTTTCCTTCAATGATAGAGTCAGTCTATCCATTTCTGCACAATCCAGAATCTGTTTTCAAAGTCAGCTCCTCAGTGGGTAGTTCCTCACTCTTCCAGTATTGAGCAAGCGCGATCCTCGCTGCTGTGATTAAATGTAGTATCAAATACATTTCTTGTTTACCAACATTTTCCGGTATAATGCCTAACAAAAAAACTTCAGGTTTAAAGGCTAAAGATTTTTTTATCATTTCCTCAAGCCATTTATGTATTTTAATCCAATGCTTTTTCACATAATCACAGGTGCACCACATATGGTAAAATGTACCTACACCGTGTTTACACTTTCAGCATCTGTTAGACATATTTGGAAACATCTTAGCTAATCGATTTGGCGACAAATACCATCTATAAAACATTTTGTACAAATTTTCTTTATACGAGGTTGCTAAAGTTACATTAATATTTCTCTCCCACAGCTTTTGCCACTTTTCTAATTCAATATTATATCCAAGTTTTGTGCCCAAGTTATCATAGTGTCATTGACCTGTTTTCCTTCCATTTTTCTGTTAAGCAAAAACTCATAGATTCTTTTGATCATTTCCTCATCTGCTTTTAACATCACTTGATCAAAGTCTGTTAAATCTTTATAGAACCCCCATATTTTGCATATCTTGATTGCATCCGCACCTTATACAACCACGATATATTAAGTCCCTGTTCTTGTATTTCTTGCTCCAGTTTTAAGCCTCCATCCTTATCCAAAATATCATCATATCTTATAATCCCTTCAAAATTTAATACATTTGGATAGACAAAGGCTTCCATAGGTGAAAGCCATCTTGGTAACTTATTATACAGTTTTAGCTTTAACTTTTCCCATACTGACATAATGATCTTCTAATAAAATGACTTAAAAAAGTCCCCTGTGACTTGACCTTCTCATACCACATATAAGCATGCCAACCCATTTGCAAATCATGACCCTCAAGGTATAAAATTCTCTTATTTTGCAAGATTTTCCATTCTTTTAGCCAGGTACAAATAGACACTTGGTAATACAACATCCAGTCCGGTAAGCCAAAACGCCCATTCTTCTTGGTTTCTTGATGCATTTTCAGTTTAATCCTTGCTTTCTTTTTTTTTCCAAATAAATCTGACAGGACTTCTACAGAGAGGGGCCAGGTACCAGGGAGGATGGGAGGAAGGAGGATGCTGGGCACTCCAAGGAAAGGAAGCAGTGGGAAGGAGTTGAGGTGCATGTACACCAATGCTAGGAGCATGGGTAATAAGCAGGAAGAGCTTGAAGCTCTCCTGGGAATAGGAGGATACGATCTGGTGGGAATCACAGAAACTTGGTGGGATGAAAGGCAAGTCTGGAATGTGAACATAGAAGGGTATCACCTTTTTAGAAAGGACAGGAAGGGAAAGAGAGGTGGGGGTGTGGCTTTATATGTCAGGGAAGGGATAGGATGCAGTGAGATAGAGTGCAGCACAGATGGGGATTCGTTAGAGGCAGTCTGGGTGAAACTTAGGGGTTTTGACAGAGAAAGAGACCTGACAGTGCGGGTATGTTATCGCCCTCCAGGTCAACTTGAGACCCTGGATGATGTCCTGACAGGCCAGATTCTAAGGATATCTCGGGGGAGAGACACAGTAATTATGGGAGATTTCAATCTCCCGGATATTACTTGGGAGACTCACTCGGCGGTGACAGCCAGGTCACGACGCTTCCTAGAAGCTCTAGAGGGTGGGTTTTTCACACAGAGGGTCCGAGAGGCGACGAGGGGGGGAAACATCCTGGACTTGGTCTTGACCAATAGGGAGGAGCTGATAGATGAAGTACAGATTAGGGGAGCTCTGGATGCGAGTGATCACTTCATTCTTTGCTTTGAGATCAGAGGACTGGGGCCGTGCAGCAGGGCGAGCACTAGAAGCTGGGACTTCAAGAGGGCCAACTTTGGCCAACTGAAGGCCAGGCTGGGGAAAGTTTCCTGGGATAGGTTACTGGAAGGTAAGCGAGTTGAGGAGGGGTGGATGGCACTCAAAAGGGAGGTTTTGCAGGCGCAAGCCCTGACAATACCTCTAGTCAGTAAGGTGGGGAGGCGGAGGAGAGTGCCGCCATGGATGCGAAAGGAGGTGGTTAGGGGGATTAGACGAAAGAGGAACCTCCATAGGAAATGGGTACTGGGGGAAATAGACAAAAGGGTATACCGGGAGGAGGAGGCCCATTGCAGAAGGATTCTTCGCAAGGCTAAGGCTGATTATGAGCTGAGACTTGCCAAGAATATCAAGAGCAACAAAAAGGGCTTCTTCCAGCATGTAAATAGGAAAAGGAAGGGGAGACAAGTGGTGGGACCACTAAATAGGGAGGAAGGAGATCCAGTGACTGACATGAGGGAACAGGCACAGATGCTAAATGACTATTTTGCCTCTGTGTTCTCCCCAAAGCAGGACGGGGGATATCCGTATAGGAGATTGGATGAGGCTGGGGACTTAGGGGCAGAGATTAGAGTCACCCCCCTTGAAGTCGAGGGGCTCCTCAGGGCATTGGACATTACAAAGGCGCCAGGCCCTGACGGGTTACACCCAAGAGTACTTAGAGAGTTGGCAGGGGTTCTCTCACGCCCACTGGCCTCCATTTTTGAGGCCTCGTGGAGAACGGGTGAAGTTCCAGAGGACTGGAGGGTGGCATCGGTGGTCCCAATTTTCAAAAAGGGTAGTAGGAAGGACATGGGGAATTATAGACCGGTTAGCCTTACGTCCATTGTAGGAAAAACAATGGAAAGGCTCATAATAGAGAGAGATCTAGTGATGCTAGATAGGGAAGGGAGGCTGACAGCCACACAACACGGCTTCCGCAGAAACAGGTCCTGCCAGAAAAACCTTGTGGAATTCTATGACAAGGTTTCAAGATGGCTAGATGGAGGGGATGCAGTGGATGTGGTATACCTGGATTTCAGCAAGGCCTTTGACAAAGTGCCCCATGATATCCTGGTGGAGAAACTGAGGAGTTTTGGGATACACCAAAGCACTGTCCGGTGGATTAGGGCATGGCTGACTGACCGAAAGCAGAAGGTAACCATTAGCGGGGAATCGTCGGGATGGCAGCCAGTGACAAGCGGGGCCCCCCAGGGCTCTGTCCTGGGGCCGATCCTGTTTAATCTTTTCATTAACAACATGGAAGAAGGGGTGAACAGTCTGCTGATCAAATTCGCAGATGACACTAAAACTGGAGCAGTGGCCACAACTGAGGAGCAAATACACCAGATCCAAAAGGATCTGGACAGACTATGGAAGTGGGCAGGAGACAACAGGATGGCGTTCAATGTGGAGAAGTGCAAGGTCTTGCACTTGGGGCATAGGAATAGCTGTCATAAGTACAGCTTAGGGGACAAGTGGCTGGAGAGCAGCACTTGTGAAAGGGACCTTGGGGTACTGGTTGACCGCAGGCTAAGCATGAGTCAGCAGTGTGATGCGGTGGTCAAGAGGGCGAATGCCACCCTTGGTTGCATAGCCAGAAGTGTGGCTTCTAGATCAAGAGAGGTATTACTACCACTCTACACGACTCTGGTGCGCCCGCAACTGGAGTATTGTGTTCAGTTTTGGGCCCCTCATTACAGAAAGGATATAGCCAGGTTGGAGTCAGTGCAGCGTAGGGCCACAAGGATGGTGGCTGGTTTGCAGGGGATGGGGTATGAGGCGAGACTGAGGGAACTGGGTCTCTTCAGCCTGGAGAAGAGGAGACTCAGAGGGGATATGTTGGCAACATACAGGTATGTGAGGGGGTGTCACATGGAGATGGGGAGAGGCCTGTTCTCCCCTGCAAAGGAAGGCAGGACGCGCTCCAATGGAGCAAAGCTCAGGGAGCCAAGGTTCAATTTGGATGCCAGGAAGCACTTCCTGACAGTTAGGACCCCGAGGGCGTGGAATGGGCTTCCACGGGAGGTCGTTGAGGCCCCATCGGTGAGGGTGTTCAAAGATAGGCTGGACATGCACATGGTGGGCATGTCATGAGCGGAGCCGGCTGGTGCCGGAGGTCAGACTAGATGGCCCAGGAGGCCCCTTCTGACTCGCTCTGTTTCTATGTTTCTATCTGAAAACTTTATGGTTTAAATTCTCAAAAAACTTTTTATCAATTTTTACAGGGATCCTTTGGAATAAAAACAAAAATTTTGGTAAGATGTTCATTTTAACCAGTGCTATTCTTCCCATCAAAGACAATTGTAAATTCACCCATCTCTTCAGATCACTTTTAGTATCTTTCAATAATTTATCATAATTATCTTCTTTCAAAGTTGTACATTTAGCTGTAAGATAAATTCCCAGGTATTTTACCCTTTTAGCAATCTGTAAGTGCACTACTTCTTGGAGTTCTTTTTTCTGCTTTTGTGTAAGATTTTTAACTAAAAGCTTCATCTTTTCTTTATTTATTTTCATCCCCGCGACCTCCCCATATTCCTCAATCTTTTGTAAAAGCTTAGGCATAGTTACAAATGGTTCCTCTATTATAAAGACCAAATCCTCTGTAAATGCTTGCAATTTATATTTTTCATCCCTAATTTTAGTGCCTTTAATGTCTTCGTCATCTCACATGTTTCTATTCAGGACCTCTAAAGTCAAGATAAACAGTAGGGGTGACAATGGACATCCCTGCCTTGTACCCTTTTGTATCTCTATTGCCTTTGTACAATCTCCATTAATTAAAATCCTGACCGACTGTCTTTGATAGATCCCTGAAATCTCATTCATAAACTTTTCCCCAAACTCCATTTGCTCCATCTGGTACATCATAAATTGCCAATTGACATTATCAAAAGCTTGCTGAGCATCCAAAAACAATAAGGCCATTAGCTTTTCCATATGTATCTCATTTGTTGTTGTTGTTGTTGTTAGTCGCGAAGCCGAGTCCGACCCATCGCGACCCCATGGACAACATTCCTCCAGGCCCTCCTGTCCTCCACCATCCCCCGGAGTCCACTCAAGCTCACACCAACCACCTCAGTGACTCCATCCAGCCACCTCATCCTCTGCCGTCCCCTTCTTCTTTTGCCATCTAATGTATCTCATAGTATTCTAAAATATCCAAGATAGTCCTCAGATTACTCTTCATTTGCCTTTTAGGCAGGAAACCATTTTGGTCTGGATGTATAAAGTCTCTTAAAAACTTCTTTAGCCTTTCTGCCAATATTGAGGCAAAAATTTTATAATCTACATTTAGTAATGATATAGGTCTAAAGTTTTGAATCTCAGTTAAATCCATGTCTTCTTTAGGTATTAGTGTTATATTTGACTCCATCCAGGTGACTGGTATTTTGGCATTTAGCAGTGCTTCATTACATATATCTTTAAGAAAAGTAGCAAAAACTCCTTCAAACAATTTGTAAAATTCCACTGGTAGACCATCCAGACCAGGAGTTCTATCGTTCTTCTGTCATGTAATTGCCTTTGTTATTTAGAAACATGTTGTTGTTGTTAGTCGCGAAGTCGAGTCCGACCCGTCGCGACCCCATGGACAACATTCCTCCAGGCCCTCCTGTCCTCCACCATCCCCCGGAGTCCACTCAAGCTCACACCAACCACCTCAGTGACTCCATCCAGCCACCTCATCCTCTGCCGTCCCCTTCTTCCTTTGCCATCTATTGTTCCCAGCATTAGACTCTTCTCCAGGGAGTCCTTCCTTCTCATTAGGTGGCCAAAGTATTTGAGTTTCATCTTCACTATCTGGCCTTCTAAAGAGCAGAGGGTTGATCTCCTCTAGGACTGACCGGTTTGATCGCCTTGCGGTCCAAGGGACTCGCAGGAGTCTCCTCCAGCACCACAACTCAAAGGCCTCAATCCTTTTGCACTCAGCCTTCCTTATTGTCCAGCTTTCACAGCCATACATTGCAACTGGGAAAACCATAGCCTTGACTATACGCACTTTTGTTGGCAGGGTGATTCTCTGCTTTTTAGTATGCTATCTGGATTTGCCATAGCTTTCCTCCCCAGGAGCAAGCGTCTTTTAATTTCTTGGCAGCAGTCCCCGTCTGCGGTGATCTTGGAGCCCAGGAAAATAAAATCTGTCACTACCTCCATTTCTTCCCCATCTATTTGCCAGGAAGTGAGAGGACCGGATGCCATGATCTTAGTTTTTTTAATGTTGAGTTTCAAGCCAACTTTTGCGCTCTCCCCCTTCACCCGCATCAAGAGGCTCTTTAGTTCCTCTTCACTTTCTGCCATGAGAGTGGTATCATCTGCATATCTGAGGTTGTTGATATTTCTCCCAGCAATCTTGATTCCAACTGGCGATTCATCTAGCCCCGCCTTTCTCATGATGTGCTCTGCATATAAGTTAAATAGGCAGGGTGACAGTATACAGCCTTGCCGAACTCCTTTCTCAATTTTGAACCAATCAGTGGTTCCGTGTCCGGTTCTCACTGTTGCTTCTTGACCTGCATATAGGTTTCTCAAGAGACAAATAAGATGGTCTGGTACTCCCATCTCTTTAAGAACTTGCCACAATTTGTTGTGATCCACACAATCAAAGGCTTTAGCGTAGTCAATGAAGCAGAAGTAGATCTTTTTCTGGAACTCCCTGGCTTTCTCCATGATCCAGCGTATGTTGGCAATTTGATCTCTAGTTCCTCTCCCTCTTCGAAATCCTGCCTGTACTTCTGGTAGTTCTCGGTCCACATACTGCTGGAGCCTAGCTTGTAGGATTTTGAGCATCACGTTGCTAGCATGTGAAATGAGTGCAATGGTGCGGTAGTTTGAACATTCTTTGGCGTTGCCCTTCTTGGGGATCGGAATGTAAACTGACCTTTTCCAATCCTGTGGCCACTGTTGAGTTTTCCAAATTTGCTGGCATATTGAGTGTAGCACTTTAACTGCATTGTCTTTCAGGATTTTGAACAGCTCAGCTGGAATGCTGTCACCTCCACTAGCTTTGTTGTTGCTCAGACTTCCTAAGGCCCATTTCACTTCACATTCCAGGATGTCTGGCTCGAGGTCAGTGACCACCCCATCGTGCTTATCAGGGATGTTAAGCTCTTTCTTGTATAGTTCCTCTGTGTAATCTTGCCACCTCTTCTTAATCTCTTCTGCCTCTGTTAGGTCCCTGCCATTTTGGTCCTTTATTATGCCCATCTTTGCATGAAATGTTCCCTTCATATCTCTAATTTTCTTGAAGAGATCTCTGGTCCTCCCTATTCTATTGTTTTCTTCTATTTCTTTGCACTGTTCATTTAGGAAGGCATTCTTATCTCTTCTAGCTGTTCTCTGGAATTCTGCATTCAATTGTTTGTATCTTTCTCTTTCTCCCTTGCCTTTCGCTTCCCTTCTTTCCTTAGCTATTTGTAAAGCTTCCTCAGACAGCCATTTTGTTTTCTTGCATTTCTTTTTCTTTGGGATGGTTTTAGTTGCTGCCTCTTGTACAATGTTGCGAACCTCCGTCCATAGTTCTTCAGGCACTCTGTCTATCAGATCTAATTCCTTAAATCTATTTGTCACCTCTACTGTATATTCATCAGGGATATGATTTATGTCATACCTGAGTGGCCTAGTGCTTTTCCCTACTTTCTTCAATTTAAGCCTAAATTTTGCCACCAGAAGCTCATGATCTGTGCCACAGTCAGCTCCTGGTCTAGTTTTTACTGACTGTATAGAACTTCTCCATCTTTGGCTGCAGAGCACATAGTCAATCTGATTTCTTTGTTGACCGTCTGGTGATGTCCATGTGTAGAGACGTCTTTTGGGTTGTTGGAAAAGAGTGTTTGTTATGACCATCGTATTCTCTTGACAAAATTCTACCAGCCTATGCCCTGCTTCATTTTGTATTCCAAGGCCAAACTTGCCTGTTATTCCGGTTATCTTTTGGTTTCCTACTTTAGCATTCCAATCCCCCATGATGATAAGGACATCATTTTTCTGAGTTAATTCTTGCAGGTGTTGTAGGCCTTCATAGACCGGTCAACTTCAGCCTCTTCAGCACCAGTGGTTGGGGCATAGACTTGGACTATTGTGATGTTGAATGGTTTGCCTTGGATTCGAACTGAGATCATTCTGTCATTTTGGAGATTGTATCCCAGTACTGCTTTCCCTACTCTTTTATTGACTATGAAGGCTACTCCATTTCTTCTGAGGAATTCTTGCCCGCAGTAGTATACCTGATGGTCATCTGAACTAAATTCACCCATGCCTGTCCATTTTAGTTCACTGATTCCTAAGATGTCGATGTTCAGTCTTGTCATCTCTTGTTTGACCACATCCAGCTTGCCTTGATTCATGGATCTGACATTCCAGGTTCCTATGGAGTAAAGATCTTTGCAGCATCGGACTTTCCTTTCATCTCCAGATACATCAGCAACTGAGTGTCCTTTCGGCTTTGACCCAGTCACTTCATTCTTTCTGGCGCTACTAGTACTAGCCCTCCGCTCTTCCCCAGTAGCATATTGGACACCTTCTGACCTGAGGGGCTCATCTTCCGGTGTCATATTTTTTTGCCTTTTGGTACTGTCCATGGGGTTTTCATGGCAAAGATACTGGAGTGGGTTGCCATTTCCTTCTCCAGTGGATCACGTTTTGTCAGAGCTCTCTGCTATGACCTGTCCGTCTTGGATGACCCTGCACGGCATAGCTCATAGCTTCATTGAGCTACGCAAGCCCCTTTGCCACGACAAGGCAGTGATCCATGAAGGAGTTTTCTTTAATATACAGCGCTAAACCTCTTTTCTTCTGTGACGCAGAAGACACAAACAATTTCCCCAGTTTTGAACATTCCAGAAATTTATCATGTTGTTATATGTGTTTCTTGTAAACAGATTATCTCTAGGTTTCATTTTTGAAGCTGAGCAAAAATCCTTCTTCTCTTAGATGCTCCTTTTTATCCATTAACATTTAAGGAGAGAAGTTCAATTTTTCCTTCCATTTTGCTAGCCATATTTAGAAAGGTTATTTATTTATTTTTGCCTTTACAATTCTACCTTTTCTCTTCTCCTTTGGGTCCAAAGTCTGTACTTCTTGTTGGCTGCTCACTGCAAGGCAATACTTGTGGTGTGGGGGAAAGCAAACAGGTAATGCAGCAGGTCACATGTTGAAGGCCGTTTGCAAAGCACACGAGGGAAAGATCCCTTGGTACTGCATGTTTCTCATGGGCCACATTGGCACTCTCTCTGAGTGTATCTCTCTTGCAAATGGGAGTTAGGAAGGTTGTCAGGGAGCCGCTGAGGTGCTCCAGCCATGAAGCCAAATAATTATGGAAATCATCATGCATTGCTGCTCTTCCTGTTAACCTCATGGGCACCCCTCTCCCAGGACCACCCTGAACCCCCCGAGGCACTGCTGAGATGGCAGAGGAGTGTCTTGCATCCAGGAACAAAGGGGAGGGTGCCTCCTTCCCTGCCATCCAGTTTCTCTGCCGTACAGGCACTTATTCTCACTTCCTTCAGCTGGAGCCTTGCCTGGCTGGGCTCCTTGTCCATTTAGAAGGAAATTCCTCTACCTGCTCCTCTACTGGGCTGAAAGGGGCAGGATGGAGGCCATACCAAGCACCCACAGAGTGGCATTCTTCGTTCTGCTGCTGCTGCTGCTCCCAGAGGCCTCCTGTGGGAAGCTGGAGGCCAAATGCCCCTGGAGCTGGCACAGGGCTGAGCTGCAGCCACGCAATTATTTCCGGCCAGGAGACTATGTCTTCAGTGCCAGCATCTCTGCAGCACAAAGCAAATTTGGACCACACACTTTCAATAAACCTGCCTCGAATAAACAGTATCGGTAAGTCACTGGCCTGCTGGACATGATACTGCTAAGTGCCATGGGCAGCCATGCAGCACCACTAGCAGGAGAAAGCAAAAGTAGAGTGATTTTTTTCTAACTGGCACCTACCTCAGGAAAACGCAGCTGATGAACTCACAAGCTGCAAATCCCAGCGGGGAGTCCAGGGCAATGGGGGGCAACAGGCCCCATCACATGCCCCACCTTCCTTGCCTCTGCACTACTCTGCCTTCCCATCCCCATCAGTGGGAACGGTTGCCTTGCTGGGATCCTGCCTGTGATGGGCACCTTGGTGGCAGGTGTCTTGCCTTGGGGGATTGACCTGGAGTAAGATGGGAAAGAGGCAACTGGAATCACACCTGAGGCTCTGCAGAAATTGGCCATTGGGCTCTGGCTTTGGGCTGGGACCAGGCTGAGCATGTGGAAGCCCGAGAAGCAGGATGCAGCCTGAAACGGCACCGGAACAATCCATGAGCAAGGATGGCAGGGGGAAATTTTCTATCCATTTTTTTCCTTTCCAGGTTGACAGCCACTTATTTCTGGAAGATCCTCTCCTTTCTGTTTGCCATCCAGGAGGTCAACCAGAATCCCAGCCTCTTGCCCAACCTCACCCTCGGCTACAGCATCTATGACAGCCTTTACGATGTTAGACTGACATCCGATGCAACCATAGACCTGCTCTCAACCACTCAGGCCCACATTCCCAACTACAAGTGTGGCAGGCGAGATCATCTGCTGGTCGTTTTTGAAGAATCTGACTCGGACAGCTCCATGCACCTTTCTAACATGCTGAGCATCTTCAAAATCCCGCAGGTGGGAGGCTTGGGAAAAGCGATATGAGTTGCTATGTAGAGAAAGTGAAAGATTCCCAAATCATTGGCAAGCATTATCTCCATCCCAGGACATCAGACCATCCTTCACAGTCTCACAATGAAAAGGGTTCAAGCCCCCCAGGCCCCACACCAGGACCCCATCTGGTACTGTTAGTGCTAAGATTTAACCAAAGGTCCCTCTTCTTCCTTGTCGGACCATGAGAGAGATGGCAGCATAGCAACTGATGGTATAGAAAAGTCTTGTTGCTGTAGGTGCCCAATAAATGACCACACTTTGAGGATTCCTACAGCAGAGCAGACTGGGGTCAGGGGTCCTTCTGATTCACTTTGTTTCCATGCTAATATGTTTTCCATTGAGAGGGGCTTCTCCTCCACTCAAGACCAGCTGCCACAGCCATCTTGTACAGGATGTCTATATGTTCAGCTTTTTGTAAGGATTCGATGCAGAGAGGACATCAAAATTCTTACCTTTGGTCATTGCTATCTTAAACTGCACTCCTCGTCTCAAAACAAGGTGATCTTGCTGATCATATGTAAAAAGAACTTTTATATATTCTGACACCCTGTCAGAGGCTTCTATCTTGCACTTTATTGTGTCTCTCTGAAAGAACCCAGAATACTAGAGCCTTGCGGTTGGGTCCTCAGGAAAAAATTGTTTTCTTGATTTGGAGGAGATACAGAGCAAATAATTCTGCGCTTCAGGGTAAAGCCTCTCATGTGCTAATGCTAATATACTTCATTTTACAGAAAATAATGAGTATTGCTTCTTTAAAACCATGCATCATGCAATTAGTAAAAGGGTAAATGTTTTATGATAAATATTTTAGTATTAGGAAAATTGTCAGCATTGTTGTCTTTCAAATCATGTTTCATGCAGATAATGTTGCAGTGGTTTGGTCCCATAAGATGAGGAATTTTGATTTGGTGCTGAAAAGAAGCAACCCATCATTGTCTTTCTTCCTTTCCCTCCCAGGTCACTTATACTTTCACCGCTCAGGTCCGAGGAGAAAAAAGTCAGTCCCCTTCCTTGTACAGGATGCTCCCTGAAGAAGGCCTCCAGTACCCAGGGATTGTCAGGCTGCTGCTGCACTTCAGGTGGACGATGGTGGGTCTCTTCTCACTGGACACTGAGAATGGAGACAGGTTCATGAGGACCTTGAAACCGGAGCTCCTCAGGAATGGCATTTGTGTGGTTTTGTCTCGCAGCATCTCACAGCTGAAATCACATAATTTACCAGTTGAGTGGCAGTCATGGAAGATTGTGGTAGAAATCAATGTCTTCATTTATTTTGTAGAGTTGATTTTCCCCTTCTATGGAATAAGTATGGTTGAAAAAGTTATTCAAAAGTTTAGGCAACCTGCTAATGGAAAAGTCTGGATCACCACAACTATGCACGACCTTACCTTGCCTTTAGCATACACAGATAATGTAAGTATGTTCCAACACTTGTATGCTTATTTTTCCTTCCTTCCCCCAAAAAGTAAAAGGAACAACTATGACGGTTTTCAGAATTTGTGGAAAAGTATTTATGTGTTTGTGAAGACAGCTTTCAAGTGTTCGTATTCAAAGCATGTTCTGTCAGTGAAAGAGTGGCAAAGATGCAGAGAGGAGGAGGAACAAGAGGGCCTGCCCCAAGTGGACAAGGAGGAAACACTCTCTCTGGACAGCTTCTTCTCTTACAGCACCGTCAAGGCTGTGGCCCATGCCGTTGATGCAGCTTTTTCCTCCAGATCCAGAAGGAAGAACGAGGAATGTGTAGGCAGGCCAGATGTACACCGGATTCCTCCATGGCAGGTATTCCCCCAAATTACCATCTACTTAGCTCTTATACTTACAATGGTAGAATGGAGCTGAGAGTTTCCCAATGAAGGGGCAGCTGGAGCACTCTCTGTTGTGGTCCCTGTGTTGGTCCCCTCTCCTGGCTTCCTTGGACTGAGTCCAGCTGCTCCTGGCCGCTGGGGTTCCTTCGAGTCACACTGAGGAAATGCCTGTGCATAGAAGTCCAAAGTATAGAATGGGTATCCAGAAATGAAATCAGAGCCTTTGCCAGAATGAGTGACATCGAGCCACATTAACCTGGGACCCCTCTTAGAACAAACTGGGGTGTGAATTGTGCCTCCTCAAATGCTGCTTCTTGCTCTGTTCCTCCAGCTCCACCCTTTCCTGAGAGACCCCCAGTTTCACAATCATTCCATTGATGGGGTGTATTTGGATGAGAACGGAGACTTGGCAGCTAACCTGGACCTTGTGAATTGGGTGAGGTTTCCCAACTGGACTGCTGTAAAGGTGAACATTGGGAGTCTAGAAAGGCGGGGCTTGCCTGGCCCCAAATTCACCATCCACCGAGATCCCATTGTGTGGCCCCGATGGAAAGATCAGGTGAAGAAAACCATCCCTGTCATTTCATTGTTTTCATTTCCCTTCCCTTTGCTAAAATTCTAGCTAATCAGATGTTCAGCCATTTAAGACATTAATACAAATCATGCGATGTAAAAGGGGACATTCCTTTTGAAGGATGTCCAGGTGCTCCAGCTTCACAGGCTGGGGTTCAGGAATGGAACATGCTGACATCCCAGACCTCCCCTCCAACCTTTCCAGCTCTGTCTTCCCATCCACAGATTCAGCACCCAAGTCTCCTGCCCTGACGCTTCTTCTCTCTCGCTCAGCCCCTGCCCCACCCCAGATGCGTGGAGAGCTGCCGCCCGGGATTCTTCAAGGTGGCTCGGGAAGGAGAGCCCGTGTGCTGCTATGACTGTGCTCTGTGTGCAGAAGGGAGCATCTCCACTCGGGAAGGTGGGTGAGTGCACAGGGAGAGGCAGTGCCCAGAACGATCCGAACCTGAGAGGATCTTGCATTGCTTCTTGTCTTCTCAATCTCCAGAAAACTTCCTCACTTCTCATTGGTGGTGCTTTTTTAACAAACTTTCCTCTCCCACCAAAGTGCCCATCATTACACCTTGGCATGTGAAGCCAAATGTGTTGTACAGTCATACCCCTTTTCTTGCAGAGCAACCAAGTCCCTCCTTGTGCAGTTCCTCCAAGGAGAACTGGGTGGTTTGCAGAGAAGGAACATATTTGAGCTGTTGGAGCTTCTGTGGCCTCATCTGGAGAGCGGAATGGTGACTTCTCCTCTTTCTGGCACTGACAGGCTTGTCATAACGGTGGATGCCGAGGAGGATTGATGGACCCAGAGGATTGTGATAGGAATGGTTCCTGTGGTATTTGGGACATGGAGCGTAGCAGACTGTCATGAGCGGAGCTGGCTGGAACAGGGGTCAGACTAGATGGCCCAGGAGAACCCTTCTGGCTCACTCTGTTTCTATGTTTCTATGTGGAGGATTCACATATTTATAGGAATGTTGCGAGGGAGGACATGTGCGTCCGATCCTCAGCTGTGCATTGTGGGCTGCAGCATAGTTTGACATGGATGAGGGACTGGTGTGCTTTCATGGAATTCTAAACAACTGTAGAGTTTCCAGTTACATTCAATGTTTTTCTAATGCTAAAAAACAAGGTATAAAACATATGATAATGAATGTGTTTTCATCTGTGCTGAAGTTGGAATTCCATACAATAAGAAATCCAACATATCTTTATTCGGTTTCCTTATGTCCAGCACTTTTCCTTCAAGTAACTCCATGTGGTTTCTGTAATTCACCTCTTTCTGTCAGTGATGTCCTCACAAGGGCCTTGTGCAGTACGCTGTGCTAAGCATGGCCTACAGGCATCCAGTGAGGACCGGGGCTTAGTCCGAACTAGCATCTAGACCGCCTTTCAGGAAGGTGCTACTAGGTGTGGAATTCCACCCCCACCCCACTGGGGAGTAGAACTCCCTCTACCAAATAGAACCCCACAACCCCAGTCTTCCTCCTCTCTTTTCCTACTCTGATGACCTCTTTGCCGTGGAGGTAGTTCAAAACTCAAAGAACCTCCATGCGACATTGCAAAGAAGAGATGATCCTCACTGAAGATTTTCCTAGGCAGAAGGAGCCACAGGCAGGATGTCTCATTCAGTCACAGCCCCTTTGATTCTGAAATGGTTCCAAGCATGGCTGTGGAGGATTTGATGCAACTACTTAGTGGGTAAAGGGCATAGAAGACAGATCAGGTCGCTGCTAGTTCCCCTGTGTCAGAGTCCTCTTTTGGTCCTTCTCCATCCACATCTCACCTGGATGAGTGAAAGGACTGGTTGAGCAAACGATGGGACTCAATTCCTCAGTCTGCCCTGATTGTCCCTCTGCTCAACTCATGGAGGGATGATGGTCTTCACTGAGCAGAGCGGAGCAGGAAGGGCTGCTGGTGCTGGCAAAGTGCCTTGTGGGAGAGCTTGTAGCAGAGGATAAGCTGGATGGGGGCTGGGGGGGCATTAATGGACTTGCCCTGAGCACACTTGCAAGAGCAAATCTGCAGCTGCAGGAAACAGGGACAGGGCTGTGTACAATACAACAACAATGATGGGCAACACAGCAGTCTGAGAGACACCATGCAAATCAAGTTAGACTCTGCAGGGGATCTATTTCAACCATTCTAATCCCCCCACTGAAGTCTGAGCACCAATGGTGGAAAATGCCACTCTTCATGTGGGTTTGTGGTGGGGCAGTGAATTTCCTAGGGATCTGTCCACCAGACTACACAGCCTTTCCAAACTTCCAGCCATAGACGTGTCTTCTACTCTTCATTCTGTGATGTTCACCCCAAGCAAGGGATGGAGACCCTCCCACAGTCATACAGTTTCTGCTGCATGAATTGATTCTTGATTGCAAGTAAAAATATATGGCCACACATCCTCAAAAATATACGGCCACTTGCCAATGTACCTCCCAGGCTGCGGGCTGCCTTGATCGTGTATCTGAGTAACTTTGCTGACTTTGGAGAATGAAGGGGCAAAGCAAGCCACGGTTGGCAGGAAAGCTCTCTATGTTGCCTCTCACACTAGTGTCATGTCCCTTCCAGTACTTCTACAATTAATAACAGTACTAGTAATTCGGAAAAAAAACAACAATAATGAATTAAATGTAAAGAGCAGAGACAGGAACAGAAGTCAACGTACTGTTTCTCATGCTTTTGACAGATGCAGAGCATTGCCTGAGGTGTCCAGAAGATCAGCGTCCAAACAAGGCCCGGGATCAGTGCATCCCCAAGGTCATCACCTTCCTCTCCTATGAAGAATATTTGGGGTCCTTCCTCACTGGCATGGCCCTACTCTTCTCCATCGCCACAGGAGGCATATTGTGGATCTTCAGAAAATTCCAAGAGACTCCAGTAGTCAAGGCCAACAACCGAGACCTCTCCTACATTCTGCTCATCTCCCTCCTGCTTTGCTTTGTGTGCTCCTTCCTCTTCATTGGCCAGCCAAGAAGCATCACCTGCCTCCTGCGACAAGCAGCCTTCAGCATCATCTTCTCAGTGGCCACCTCTTCCCTCCTGGCCAAAACCGTCACTGTGGTGCTGGCCTTCCTGGCCACCAAGCCAGGCAACAGGGCAAGGAACTGGCTGGGGAGCAGTTTGGCCAACTCCATTGTAATCTGCTGTTCCAGTGTCCAAGTGGTCGTCTCCACCATCTGGCTGGGGATTGCTCCCCCCTTCCCTGACTCTGACATGCACTCCCAGGCTGGGCAGATCGTCCTGCAGTGCAACGAAGGCTCTGTGGCCATGTTCTACGCTGCCCTCGGCTACATGGGCTTCCTGGCTGCCGTCTGCTTCACGGTGGCCTTCCTGGCCAGGAAGCTGCCCGGGGCCTTCAACGAGGCCAGGCTGATCACCTTCAGCATGCTGGTCTTCTGCAGCGTCTGGGTGTCCTTCGTGCCCACCTACCTGAGCACCAAGGGGAAGTACATGGTGGCCGTCCAGGTCTTCTCCATCTTGGCCTCCAGTGCTGGGCTGCTGGGCTGCATCTTCCTGCCCAAGTGCTACATCATTCTATGGAGGCCTGACCTGAATACCAAGGAGCATCTCATGATGAAAATCAAAGCATAAATTGTATTTGTAGTCTTTGCAAGCAGCTCAAGTTTCTGACACTTTTCAACCATCCAGAGAACAATTAGAGAAATTAGACAAAGGAAGGAAGGAAGGAAGGAAGGAAGGAAGGAAGGAAGGAAGGAAGGAAGGAAGGAAGAAGAGGATAAGCTTTGCTTTTGGTTTTTTCTTGTTTCTATCAATGTTTTTTTCCTGTTATTTTCATGCCTTGTTTTGAAATGTCATGAAACAAATGCCTGTTGACAGGAAGTTGAGAGGGGGAACTGGAGTGCAACATCTCCATTTTGAAAACATTTTTTCTGCACTGGGAGAAATTCTGGCACGAGCAATGTGATGCGCTTGGAACTCGCTTGCCAAAGCTCCTTGGAACTTGGATCTCCTCGAAAGCAGCTCTGAGGCATCTTCTGTGAACACTCATGGCCCAGGTGGGCTTCCAGGCTGTAGGGATTTGGGTGTGCATTGTGACATTTTCCAATCTCATGCCACTTTGAGGCAGCCCCCTCGAGAGCCCTTCTGGAGCCATGGCTTCTGTTCCAAGCTGGCACCTGTGTTGTCTGGGCAGAAGCAGAACCCTGAGCCCCAGCAGCCAATCTGAGGTAATGGGAGAGAAAGCAACACCTGGGACACCATGGCGGCCTCCTCTGCAGTGCCTCCTTTTGCACACAGGGGGCCAAGCAGGAAGGCCCAGTGCAGAGCTCTGCTTGTGAATGAGGACGTGGTGCAGGAAGTGTCGGCCTGGGAAATTCTCAGTCTTCCTGTTCCACCACGTGCTCCTGGGATATCTCCTCCAGCGTTGCATTACAACATAGGGAAGTGTCTCCAGCTCCCCTTTCCCTCTGCTCAGCCCCCTCCTGGGATCTCTTGCAAAGCTACCCTGCCACCTTGGGAGTTTGCCAGGGAAATCGAAGGCAGTCAGGCCAATTGACTGGGACATGGTAACTAGAAAGGGAGCAGAAAGAAGGAGGTGAAGCTTGATGGGCCTGTAAGCTTGGAAACATGACTCCTGAGATAAAGAACACATTTCCCATATGGTGATTCTCTGCTGTTTCTGGCACGTCTTCTCTACACAGGCAGTTGAGTTTGTCATGCAGGAAATTCCTGTGGGCTTAGCTTGGCTTTTCTCTCATGCTTGGCAGTGTGATTCCTGCTTGGCCTGATGGACAGATGGGGAAGGTGTCCCAAGACCTGCTCTCTTGCCCACAGGTCACACATGCCTGTGCTTCTGCAGTTCCCTTCCAATGCTGTCCTGAGACTATTTTCATATATGACATGGTAGAAATCTTTTAAACACATAAACAAATGATTGCTTTTTTTTTTATTGTCTTAACATAAGCAAGTATGCAAAAATAATGTGAAACTGAGCACTCTAAAAGGAACACGGTTGCCAAGGGAATTGTGCACAAATACAGCATGGACATTCAGTCTCGCACATCCATCTCTCTTCCTGTCTTTCAACACCCTACCAGAGTGTAACACAAACGAGATCATTAATCTATACAACAAATCTGATTGCTTCAGCTCCTCTACTGCCTTTTCTTCTTTTTCAAACTCCCCTCAGATTCCATTAATAAAATTTCCATTTATTATTGCATTCTTATTACAGGCTTCTGTTTATATAGAAACACAGAAAAAGTCACAACGGGCCTCCGGGGCCATTTAGCCTGACCCCTGGCACATCATGAGAAAGGCAGTGCTAGATGAATCACCAGTTGGAATCAAGATTGCTGGGAGAAATATCAACAACCTCAGATAGGCAGATGATACCACTCTCATGGCAGAAAGTGAAGAGGAACTAAAGAGCCTCTTGATGCGGGTGAAGGAGGAGAGCGCAAAAGTTGGCCTGAAACTCAACATTAAGAAAACTAAGATCATGGCATCCGGTCCTCTCACTTCCTGGCAAATAGATGGGGAAGAAATGGAGGTAGTGAGAGATTTTATTTTCCTGGGCCCCAAGATCACCGCAGACGGGGACTGCAGCCAAGAAATTAAAAGACGCTTGCTCCTGGAGAGGAAAGCTATGGCAAATCTAGACAGCATACAAAAAAGTTAGAGACCTTGAAGGTTGTACAGACTTACACAACACAGGGATGTGATTCTGCGCAAAAGCTCCCTCATTCAAGGCAGCTCCTTTATTTTATACAGTCAGGCTACTCAATAATTGTATTTTATGGAGTTGAATTATATTGTATTTTAATCTTGTTGTAAGCCACCCTGAGGCTTCAGTGCGATGGGGTGGCCTAAAAGTGTTTTAATTAATAAATAAATAAATAAATAAATAAATAAATAAATAAATGAGGGACTACAGTCAGGTTACTTAACCAGGAAAACAGGTATTGTCTTGGGTCATTTATGTGACATTTGCTCAGACTGCATGTTTGTTTAGCCAGACCATTCTGACCTTGCTATCAGTTGCCGCCTATCATACTGATAAAGCTGAGCATGCAGGACGTGCAGGACCAAGGTTGGTGTGCCAGACCATTGACCCTGCAACCTCCTGTTGACCCTACTACATCTCACACTTCTCTTTTTTTTCTCCAAGACCGTTAATGAAAAGGCTAATCAAACAAACATTTCTGTTCACTTTCTGAATAATCATCAGAAGCATAATTGCGAAGTTGCTGTGCAATAGTCCAGGCCTGACATGGCTGGCGTGTGTAGTTGTTTGGCTGTTGCCTGCATCCCTGTACAGTCACCATCACTGGTACAGCTGGTCATGCAAGGAGGCCGCCTCCCCCACTGGAGGAGAACAGAGAAGCGAGAATAGAATGAGAAGCGAATTGGCAGTGATAACCACAAAGATGGCAGCACATAAGTTCTCCAGTGTCTCCGGCTGGTTGTTGGCCTGGAGCAGCTGCTGCGCTTTGCTCATCGTCCCTTTGACTGTGCCCCGGTCACCAATGGGGCCCTCGGCATCCGAGGACCCTTGGGAAGGGGCCGGAAAGGTCGCTGAGCCTGCTCCATGCTGACTCTTTCCATCTCGGGTACTGGCTTGGTTACTGTCTGACGCCACGCCATGAGCTGGACGTACACACTTAGCCGGCACACACAGAGTTCCGGTAGGGGCAAGAACAGAAACAAACCCTCGACCCCAGGTGATCAGCGGCACTGGTCCCAGCCATGTGCCTCCCAGTCACATACAGGTACAGGGCAATTGATGACAGAATGTAAAGATTACAATAAGATTCCGAGGTCATCCCATACAGAACAGATAAAGGAATGTCAGTCAATCATACTGTAGCAATAAGATTTCGTTGTCGTTGTTGTTAGTCGCGAAGTCGAGTCCGACCCATCGCGACCCCATGGACAACATTCCTCCAGGCCCTCCTGTCCTCCACCATCCCCCGGAGTCCCTCAAGCTCACACCAAACGCCTCTGTGACTCCATCCAGCCACCTCATCCTTTGTCGTCCCCTTCTTCTTTTGCCATCTATTGTTCCCAG